>JADLZK010007485.1:0-143850 GCA_015847255.1 Hyparrhenia diplandra
ATGACAATCATCAGAAAATCAGAACCATCAATAAACAACGTGTACTCTTTCCATACCAAAATAAATCGGTTCCTAAAGCCACTAAAATTAAATTATCTAAAATTTAACTAACTTCGTAGAGAAAAAGTCTATGACACTAATTTCATATAACAAGATATCAATGTTTTTGTAATAATTTGAATTGAATACAAGGAGTTGCTATATTTGGACCCTAAAAAAAGTGGAATTTCAGGCGACGTTACTGTTTATCTTCTTCCTCTCGCCCCCCTCTCGTTCCGGCACCATCGGCTCACCGCTCGCTCCACCGCCACCAATCACCACCCCGTCGCGGGCGCTAGGATTCGCCGGAGCTCCGGCGAGCTAGGGCGCTACAAGATTAAACAGAGTTTTCTATAGGAAGGACAACTCACAGAGTGCTGCCACCGGAGTCGTGGAGGAGGAGCCACCGGAGGGGAGGGGATAGGGGAGGGGTGGTCAGGCGCGGACGGCCCGACGCAGAGGAAGACGACGACGAGAGATGAGGTGAACAAGAGAAATTGTGTCGCCTGAACGTTCAGTCGACTGCGCTATATGAAAGGTGTTGAATACAAGATTTGAGTTATAACAAGTCTAGACTACACAAGGTTTTAGGACATCGACTACGTGGACGGGCGGAGGGGGAGGGAAGGGGGTTACTTGAATTAAGTTCTAGAATTCGGGGTCAGTTGACAATTTTGATAGAGAATTGTCATGCTAAATATGAGTTTTGTGTTGTCTCATCCACATATATAAGGTACTAACACAAATAAATAAATGCCTTATCATATTTTATTTATTTTCTCGGACATATTTATATAAGAATGTACTATAGTTTTTCGGTAATAGTTATATCCGTGTCTGTCCACGCTCCGTCCTCGGTCGCCTTCTCTTCTAATCTCACGCATGAGCCTCGGCCTCGATGCATGAGTCCCAGCCTCTACAGATGAGCCTCGGTCTTAACGCACGAGCCTCAACGTATGAGCCTCAGCCTCAACGCATGGACCTCGGCCTCAACGCATGAGCGTCAACACATGAGCCTCAGCCTCTATGGATGAGCCTCATCCTCAACGCATGAGCCTTGGCCTCTCAATGCGTGGCGTTAATGCAAGAGCCTTGGCCTCTTACATGAGCCTCGGAAGACATATATGGATACGGATTCCACATCACATAGGGAGCCATTCCCACCACTCCAACACTTTGGGCCACCAAAGTCAACACTACGGGACAAACTCTCATTATTGTAGGGAATCACCCCCCTCCAAGCAAGGGCCACGGGGCCACACCAAGGACAATGATGACAACATCAAGGACGGTGCTCACCCCTTCAAGGAATCACTTATCACCCAAAGACATGGTTATGGGGTCTGTAGTTGCCATCTTGCCATGATTTCTCCTCCTACTGACCCGCCTGCCATGGCAGGGTGGTCATGACACGTCCTGTCAGGTCCCACGTGGACCAACCTCAAGACAAATATTGCAGGACGATGGGAGCACATCAGAAGCCCTTCACATGTCTCGGATCATGGCACACAGCCTCGGTGTTCCACAACAAGACAAGCAGGCAATGATGGTCGCCTTGCGTGGGAAGCGACAACACGCAGGCCGACTGCAGGAGGATAGGGCCAGACTTGCCGTCTACGATAAGGAAATCTTCACGTCACCACATTGTAAGCTGGGTCCCACCCCTTCAATTATAAAAGGGGGGAACCCGGTGCCCAGCCGGGCAAGAGACACACGGGCGAAAGCACCGCACACACGCTTTTGCTCCCCCTATTCTTCTTCATCCTCTCGCTCTCACGAGACTTGGAGCTCCGGCTCTCCTCTCGCCCGCTTGTAAACCCCTACTACGAGCACTTTGGTGCGGGATAATACAAGACGAGTCAACGCTGCTGGACGTAGGGCATCCGTGCCTGAACCAAGATAAATCTCTTCTGTCCTTCTAGCACACCATCCGGTTTAGGGAGCACGCAACATCATTTTCACTAGTCGATTACCTTAGACACCCCGGTTTTCAGAACATCGACACTGCGCACCCACCACCTTCTCATGAAGTTCGGCACCATCCCCGGTCCTGTGCCACTAGGATGCGCCGCATGGGATCCCGTGTGGGACGCGATCGATGGCGCCGAGGCCCGGCCATCACGCCCGCTTTAGCTCCCGGTCTGAGCTTCGGGCCGTCTTACTTCGATGGGCACGGGCAGGTGAAGGACTTCATCTCGACGCTCCTCCTCCATGGATGTTGTAATCCCCCAATTTTTATTTGTTTATTTCAGTTGTTTCAAAGTGATGTTTCAACCAAACCATTTGTAGGTTGCAAAAGTAGATCAAGTGTGTCACATGTTTCGGATATATGTTTTATCGATATTTTAGAAGGGATGTTTCAACTCAAGTGCTTCAACTGGTTTTAGTCGTATGTTTCAACTGTTGTTTTTCGATTGTTTCAAAAGTAGATAGGGTGTATTTTTCTAGTGTTTCATGTTGAAGTTTTCAAGTGTTTTAACTACCTTCATGTGTTCAAATTGCACGAGCCCATTTGGCAATCCAAACAAAACATGAGAAAACTTATTCTACCTTCCTAAACTATTGTCATAGTTTATTTGTCCTTCTCAAACTTTAAAATCAGACATCTTATCCTTGGAACTTCCAAATCCGTTCAAATTACCACCTTGACTTTGATTTAGAGTGGTTTTGAAGACATTTTTGTCCTTTTTAGTTAAAATTTAGTTAGTAGTTTATAAGTTTTATATCACATTAAATGTCGCTAAGCTTTTATTTTTTTAAAAATAGAGATGTCTGATTTTGTCGTTCGAAGAAAAAATAAACTATGATGGATAACCGAGAGAGAGGTAGATTTTTTTTTTCGTTCAATATAAGCAGCTGAGAGTGAGACATGTCGGTTTTTTTTTAGCAATTTTTTTTAAAAAAATTAAAAGCCGATGAAGCACCAGCCAACTGGGCCGATATCACTTGAGGCCACGATATTTCTCCCACGGCCCACACCAAGGTTGTCTTCTCCGCCACAGCCGGCTCCCGGCGCTAAGCCATTCCCGCGAGGCCGCGAGCTCGCATCGCATCTGCCTTTGTTCCCACTTCCCTTCTCACCTGCTAGTCCGTAGCACACACACCGCCGCGCCAGCCATGGACGCCATGCTACCTTCCCTCCTCGTCGGCGGCGGACTCTCCGTGTCCATCTCCATTCCCACCTCCACCAAAGCTGGCAGCCGATCCATTTCAGTTCCCCAAGTGTCTACCTCTGCCCTCCGTTCAACCGCTCGCCGTCCGGGCCGACGCCGTTTGCCCCTCCTCGCGTCATCTTCGCAGTCTCCTCCCACGCCAATATCTGCCGCTTCGACTGAGATACAGTCGCGTTCCTCCAGGTGGGTGGTTGTGATGGATACGCCCCCCGCCGCGGCGTCAGGCAGCGGGCTGTCCCGCGCAGAGGCCGTGGATTACTACGCAGCCACACTGGCCCAGGTCGTGGGAAGGTGAGTAGTATGACATTCTGTAGCAAACAAGAACAGTTAACTTTTTTTTTCAACGGTTTTTATGCTAAAAATATTGTGCCCTGCGTAATTACGATAGTGAGAAGGAGGCGCAGATGCGCATATACGAGGCTTCGTGGGATGGGACTTACGAGTTCCGCTGCGAGATCGACGAGGATGCATCAAAGGAGCTTGCAAGTATGACCTCCAATCCTTTAGTGAAGTGTGTTGTGAAAAAAACTGAATGTGTTTCGGTGGTCCATATTAGTATAATTTTGTGAGAAAGTTTAATCCTGCAGAGTGAGAGATGTGTAAACAAGGAATAGTCATACAAGTTTGTCGATAACTGCAGACAAGTGTCTTTCATCATACCATTCTCCGAACTAATCTAGTTTGCAATTGTTCTCCTTATTCAGACTCAGACACTATTCCGAAATAGTTTTAGCATGCCAAGGTATAATTATATTCCTTTGTTGGTTTAGGAATGGCACCACCTGCTGGACTGATTTCGATGATGCATTTGAAAATTAGAACTTCTGATTAGCAAAGTGGAAAACATTTGGAGAGGTACATACTGAAACTCATACATATTTTGCTTCTTTCTTTCTTCTCAATTTACAGAGATGCAAGGAGTTTTATCTGTTCAGCCAGATATGGGTAATAAATCAGATAATGATAGCCCGCAGCTTGAGTCTCTCGACAGCTAACCTTGTAAGCATCAGTGATGGTGCTTCAACATCTTCATCTTCAAGTGGGAAAAATGAGTTTTGGCTTGTCCGAATGGAGAAGCCTGGAGTTGAAGTTGTGACAAAGGCCCAAATGGTGGATCACTATACACAAATCCTTATGAAAGTGTTGGGGAAGTATGTAATCTCATCATCAACCTAGCTACTACTTTACTAGTTTTTGTCTGTTCGGCATGATAAAAAATACTGTCATTGTCATCTCTCAATTTTTCAGCGAACAAGATGCCCAGGTTAGCATATATCACATTTCATGGGAGAGGGATTATGGTTTCTGCTGTCATATTGAAGGAGAGTGCGCAAAAGAGTTAGCTGGTGAGCAACTTGGGCTTTCATATCTCTTCGTATAGATTCCTGACAAATCCCTGTCTTTGAGCCACTGAAAAGTAACTTTGCATACCAGATGTTCCTGGAGTGTTATCCGTTCAACCTGATCTGAACTTTGGATCAGACAACAAAGATTACAAAGGTTTGTTCTCATTTTTTCTGGTTCTGATAAATATTGACTCATTTCTTAACGCCATAATCATAAGTCCCATTCCCATCATTCTATGTGCATCATTGGCAGGCAAGATTCCTTCTTCCTGTTCAAGACCAAAATGGTCCATTTCAATGCAGGAAACCACCAATGCTGCTCTACAAATCTTTTGCCTGGCTTCGGCCTTGTTTTCTATTCTAACAATATATCTAGAGCTATTGATTTGAAAAGGCCAAAACAAGCAAGATTCTGATCTTTTTACCGCAAAGGCCAAAACTAAAATCCTATTTCTTCCCCAATAAGGCTACACACCATTGTATTCTTTTTGCTGGTCCTTTTGTGAGGTTCATTTCTATGGCCTGATCAACATTAAGATGATTCCATCCATATACCAATATTTTAAATATTTTATTAATCCTTGGAGGATTTAATATGGTACATTTGATTCTCTTACACTTTAGACACTCATTGAACTTGTACCTAGCATGCCTGGGGTGCATCTGACTACTTGAATGTCCATGCTTCTAAGAGACTAAGATAGCTTGTATAAATCACCCAGATAGTAAATGCTTTTGATAGTTTCAGGTGATGATGGCTTGAAATCATCTGAAGGGACTGGAGCAGCTGATATCAAAACTAAAAGGCTCTTTGTTACAGGTGAAACACAACATTTTCAGCTCATTTATTTTTTATTTTTATTGCTTTTAAAAAAGCTCATTTGTTTATTCATATATCATTAGCATTTCTTATTCAGATCCATTAGCGTGACTGTTCCTATCTTTTGTGTACAATGTATGGCAGGGCTTTCATTTTATACATCTGAGAAAACTTTGCGGGAAGCATTTGAGCCTTTCGGCGAGCTCGTTGAAGGTTTGTGATAGGGCAGCAAAAATGTTTGTACCCATTCATTAATCTTTTGCGTGGACTTTCTGATTCACTGAACTGCTGTTACATACAGTGAAGATAATTATGGATAGGATATCAAAAAGATCAAAAGGTTACGCCTTCATAGAATACACTACTGAGGAAGCTGGAGGTGCTGCTCTAAAAGCAATGAATGGACAGGTGGGTGATTAGAATTCCTATCCCACAACTAGCACTGTTACAGTTATAGGATGTTTACAAACCTCTTGAAACTCACGGTTGTACTTTTATCTGCAGATAATAAACGGATGGATGATAGTTGTTGATGTTGCTAAAACTAGATCGAGGGACCGTCTATCTGGTGGACCTAATCAAACATTTCGACCACACTATCAGACTAGATGACTGTTTAATGTATAGAACTTACAGCTGTAGATTAGAGATAGCATGAGACCGAGGAATTGCTGGGGGAATGTCGAGCTGTCTGGTCTGATTGTAGTTCAGTGCCCTTGTCTTGTGCTAATCCCTAGAGAATACTCCCAGCAAGGCAGCAAAGTGTACGATTACTGATATATATATACTCAATCGAGTCATTCTCAGATACGGCCTTGTTGTGTTTCGAGAAAAAAAAAAAGATACGACCTTGTTCCTGCTCATGTCATAATTTAAAATGCATCTTTAATATTCATGATGGATTTTTTATTATCAAATGATACTCTTCCTCCAAAAAAAATTATTACAATTGTTCAGAAAGAGCGAAGGGTTCAGGTTCATATGCAGCTGATGTCAAATTATGTTTTAAATCCTCCAACATTTGATAAATACCCTCGCTTTCCATATGCAGCTTGTCTGCACTGGCAAAAGAATGTACATTTCCATCTACCTCTATCCAGCTGAGCCCAGGTTTCTTCGTTACTCCATGTCCCTCCATTCTCTTCCGCGTCCTCTTCAAGTCCTCCCATTGTTTTGCTCGTGCGTATGTGTTTGATAACAGCACATACGAGCTGCCATGGCTTGGTTTTGCGTCTGCCAACTTTGACGCAGTGAGCTCTGCCATCTCGACATTGCCATGGCTACGACAGGCTGCTAGCAGCGAGCTCCAGATTACAAAACCAGGATCTTCAGGTAGATTGATGGCAAGATTGAAGGCCTCCTTTAAGAACCCAGCGCGGCCAAGGAGATCAACCAAGCAGCCATAGTGCTGGATCATTGGCCTGATGCCCATGCTCCTCATTAGGTCGAAGTACTTGAAACCTTCACTGACAAGCCCGCCATGGCTGCAGGCGTTCAAGACGGCTACAAAGGTGACACCATTAGGCTCAATGCCCACCCGCCTCATCTCATCAAACAACCTCAATGCTTTCTCTGGTTGACCATGTGCTGCGAAACCCGCGATCAAAGAGGTCCAATGCTCCACATTCTTGGTGGTGACACTCAAGAAGCAACTGTGTGCAGCACCCATGCTCCCGCACCTCGTGTACATACTGATTAGTGCAACCCCAAGAGCACCGTCAAGTGAGAACTCCCGACGGACAACATACCCATGTGCGCTCTTCCCAATTCCATGTAGACCAATATCCCGAACAGCCGATACGAAGCCAACCATCGTGGCCTCATCTGGCGCCAAACCATAAGCCACAGTCATCTGGACAAACAAGTCCACTGCCTCCTGCGCCCACCCATTCCTTGCAAAACCAGCGATTATGGTGTTCCAAGAAACCACATTGCGCTGTGGCATTTCCACAAATACCTCCCCACGCAGCGTCCAAGTCGCCATCTCTGACAAGCGCATCAAGCAGCACGTTCCAGGTGACCACCGTCCGGTCGGGCATTCCATCGAACAGCTTCCGCGCGTCGCGCACACGGCCGAGCCGCGCGTAGGCCCGTACCAGGGGAGGTGGAGACTTGCACATCGGAGACCGTCCGTGGGACACCGGACTTGACGAGGAGCGCGTGGATCTGCTCGGCCTCGGCCACGGCGGCGGGCAGCCGCGCGCGCAGGCCGCGAGCGCGGGCATCAGCGCCGGGTTAGCGTGGAGCGCGCGACCGGCGCGGTGGTGCGCGCGGAAGGCGCAGAGCGAGGCGTCGCCCGAGGGCGCGGCGCGGCATCGGAGAGCTGTGGCATTGGTGGCAGCCTTGGAGGGTCGGGGACATGCCGGGAAACCTGAGGTCGATGGCGAAAGGAGCATCGAGAGCGCCAAATTGTTCAGGGGAAGCGCGCTCATGCACCCATCATCCCGTCACTGCAACCTGGACAGGGATAAACATGTCCTGTGACTTTTTTTTTTTCTCTCGTTCGGCTAGAAACTGATTTTGCATATTAAATAGTATTAGATGGTATATAAGCTGAAATGATCTTTTACAAGAGTGGTTCCGTCAAGGAGGAAATTATGTCTCAAAATGTTTTTGCAGGGAAAGACAGGTGCTTTTGAAAAATGGAAAAGAGTGAAAGATTTAGTATGAAATCCACATATAATGCTCTCACCACTAATGATAGTGGGCCATATCATAAAAATATTTGGAAAGCCAAAATCCCTTGTTAAGATCAAGATTTTTCTATGGCTGGTAGCCAATAAGGTCATTCTCACAAAGGATAATATGATTAAAAGAAACCAAAACGTGACCTAGTTTGTTGTTTTTGTCGGCAACATGAATCAGTAGTTCATTTGTTGTTCACCTGTCCTATTGCTAGATCTATTTAGCCATTTTGGCTACATGTTTGGGGGCAACTGATACTCCTAACTCCTTAGATCAGGATGGATGGATATGGTGTGACAAGTGAATCCCAAATGGCAAACAGTTCCATGCCATCGGGATAGCTACCATTTGCCGGACCATTTGAAAGAAACGAAATGCTATCTGTTTTGAAGGGAAAAAAAAATCACAACCCGCTAAAAATTATAAGTCATGTGTGTGCACTAATGAAATTATGGGCTGGTTTACTAAAAGATGGAGAAAAGGAAATGTGGACTCAAGCTATTGAGGCCACCCTGCACTGGTGATGATCGTTGATGCCATCAATCTGCTAAGCCAAGGCAAAAAAATTTGCGCCGAGTCCAACAAAGCGTTTGCTTTGTGGTGATGATGAAGAAGGCGTTGATGATCCGGAGCAGGAGTAGTTGCTTTGTTAAAATTCTCGAACATATGTTTTTGGTGTGTAATGGTCGAAAAAGTTGGGTCTCATTTTGGCTACATGTTTAGGTGAACTGTAGGTTGCTGGGGTTAACTTGTCCCCCATGTAAGTGTATCTTTCTGCGTACTTGTCTTTGCTGCCTGAATTGTCTAAAACTTTGTTGTATTTCGATTTTTATTAATGCAAATGGGGAAGCCCCTTGTTCGAAAAAAATATGCATATCCAAAGTACTTATTGTTTCAGTTTAACTTACCTTACGCTTGCTACGTAACCTGTTTGCATTGGATCTATTAATAGCTACTTTAGCTGACTATAATAGTTCAGTGCCTATTACCTCGGTGTCATTTGGATCCACTAACAAAAAAAATGGATGCATTGGTGGTTTATCTTACAGTGTTCTTCCTCTTCTATTTGCTATTGTTAGGCTATGTGCATAGGAGTATGTGGGATGGAAAAATTACAATTTTACAATATATTAGCTAAGTTTGACTAGCTAGTGATAATGGTTAGCCAGGTATCTACCTAACAATTCGTTTTTTTAAAAAACAAATCCACAAAAAACTTTGCGACTAACTACAATTATTTAGAGTACCATTTATTTGGTGACCATTTAGAACTAAGGAAAGAAAATTAACCTCACTAGCTAGTTCAAATTTGTTAATATGGATTGAGCATATGGTTCGAGTATCGGTTGTGTTTCATTCTTGTTGGGTTAGTTTTCCATGTAGGAGACTTGCCATGGGATGTCAACATATTTCTCTATGGAATCAATATGTCTTTGTAGCGGTGGGGGACTAGCATATTTTAACTAAATTAATTCTAGTCCATAGTAGGGTCTATAAAACTAAAACTCATCTATTAATAGAGGCCTCCCTCTCTATATTCATTTGAATTGACCACCGCCCATCCCCTTTCTTCCCACACATGTTGGCTCGCGAACAAAGAAGAGTCGCCGATGCTGGAGCACAGAGGCGTCCCAAGGAGGACGACATCACCACAGGGTATCCCCTTCTCTCACTCTCCTCATTCTCTCGCATCTCCGGTATTCCTATGTCATTACCCTTTTTCCCAACGGCGACACATATGGGTTTGGCCCAAGAATGTGCAAGGAATGGTCGGTTGCTACCACACGGTCGCTCCATCTGCAAGTGCAACATCGTGGCAACCATAGCCTAGTGCAAATCTGGCAGGCACTTGCGACCGCTTCGCCATAGTGCGACAGGCCACTAGCCTTTCTCTCTTCTAGGTGATGACTTGATCTGATCCAGCTAATTGATGCTCTCTTCAAGTTGTCATATACTATCATGTTTTTAATGACCCAATCTAGTTCTTTTCCCCTCTTGGTCACCATCAATTTTCTTTAACAACTTCTTGGTGGGGTACAACCGTACAAGAGGCTATGGAGAGATGGAGAGCGGCGTCGGACTAAAAGAGAGGAAATGTTGCAACAAACACACACTACTCTATGCAGGCATCAAAAGGCAGATAAGGGAGTGTGTTAAGTGAAGCGTAATACCACAAGGAATGAAGAGGAGACTTGACTCGCGCAACTCTCACATTTAAAAGTTGTATGTTTAACTCTTCTTATGATAAATCAAAGCCACGAAACTGGACTTTTTTTTAAAAAGGTGGCTCTTAACATGAGAAGGTCGTAAATGTCACATAGCAAAACCTTTGGTTTCACTCGAGGAGATACCCAATTTCTCGATTAAGCCGTCGTTGGACTTTTGAGAGATGTCGTAGCTAGGGAGGTCATTTCAACCAAAAACTTATATGTTGTTTATTTCAACATAATATTATTATTACTTTATTAGTAGAAACATATAGTATGCCGCTGCACTCCGCCACTACAATCCAATCTATTACAACAACATAGAAGTGCTATATATTGATTATTGGCAGAAACACACCCCCTAACTATGTTCTTGTTCTAAGACTCTAAGCAACATGCGGAGACTCTACTTTTAAAGTGGCCGGCGAATGTAGTGAGATGGGATCTAGTCAGCAAGAGTATAACAAGAGAATAAATAAAGTAGCCTCCACACAGCTGCACTCCTTGCCCGCGGTTGGCTCGTTGTGCATCACAATGCCTTTCTTGACAGGTGTTGTCTCATCATATGGCAATGATTGACACTTGTCCGGCCACTTTGGCCACTTTTCGTTCCAGCCCAAAATGGTTCTCTCCGCTTTCCTCAAAGGTGAGGTGCTTTGTACCTCGGAACTTGGAAGGTCCCCTTTGCTGATCCGTGTGTGATCGATTGGCGCGATCGTGAACGAAACCCCATCTCCATTTCCATTGGTCCGTACGTTTGTTTTGGTCACGCATGGACCATCGTACCACGTGGTCTGCGCGACCAACAATGCGCCGCTCCGGAGCATCACGTCGGGGACAATCTCTCATTTCAGTTTCCAAGCGATCTCCCTCGATCGCTCTCCCGTGCGTGGTCACCAGCTCATCATGCATGATGCAAGTAACATGCACGCACGCTTCTTGTGGCGGCGCGTCTTCCACGGAGCAGATTAACTAGTAGGAGCATAACTAATCTAACCATACTTAGTCAAAGTTCAGTGCGTTTAACTTTTCGGGATGTGAGAATTGCATGTTTTATAGAACAGAGGAGTAATAATACTTAGCATCGTTGGTCATCGTTGCAAACGAGTGCAGTAGAACTGCTACTTCTTCTGATGGCAAGCTAGAACCTCACTCTCTAGTGTCTGTTTGGATCAATGAAATTAATAGATGCTGCTAATAAGGGCATGTTTGGATCCTCTATTGGAAACTAATTTAGTGCTCTAAAAACTTTAGAACATTTTAGCTTAGCTCGAGGTCTAACGCTTTAATGTGAGGCAGGGGGTGGGCCAGCTATGCACAAGGGCATTGGCGGAGCCAGAATTTACATTTGGGGTATGCCAAATGTACAAAAATTCAAGCAAATATGCAATACATATGTTGCCCGACACTGATGTGAGGTGGGCAACCTGTTTAGAGTTTTATTAGCTCTAAGTTTAAAGCTCATCCTAATAGTCTAACTAATTTTTAGTGGTTAAGGTATCAAGTCGATTTTCTAAAGAAAAATAGTACTTATATTATTGTCTATATATAGCAATAAAGAACATCGAACCTTTGAAAGATCATTTGCATACAAAAGGCAGACGACCAATTCAACAATAGATCCCATCTGTATACCTTTATATTATATACTCTCTCCATACCCCAAAAGCAGCGTTTAGAACAGCGACACGGTCTTCAAAACACAACTTTGACCTCTTGTTATTATAAAAATATTTATCGAAGAGTTATATATGTATACTTTTATAAAAGTATTTTTCAAGACAAATCTATTCATATAGGTTTCACATTTGCAAACCCAACAACGTAAAAGTTATTGATAATTTATATTCCCAATGTTTGACCCAAACCTTGT
This sequence comes from Hyparrhenia diplandra, assembly GCA_015847255.1. Taxonomy (NCBI): domain Eukaryota; kingdom Viridiplantae; phylum Streptophyta; class Magnoliopsida; order Poales; family Poaceae; genus Hyparrhenia; species Hyparrhenia diplandra. Next base: position 12,144 of record JADLZK010007485.1, read on the forward strand.
CCTAAACGTCGAGCTTTTTGGGTATGGAGGGAGTACTATATAATATATTGTACTCCCTCCATAGTTAAAAAACAAAGATGTTTTGGAAAAGGTTTGGGTCAAACATTGGGAACATAAATCATGAATAACTTTTAAGTCGTTGAGTTTAGAAATATGAAAATCATATCAATAGATTTGTCTTGAAAAATACTTTCATACAAATATACATATATAATTTTTTAATAAATATTTTTATATAAAAAGAAAAGTCAAAGTTGCGCTTTTGGAGACCGTATCGCTGTCCTAAACGTTTTTCTTTTCCACTATGGAGTGAGTACACGCGCTATAGCCACATGGTTTCGGTATTGGTTTCGAGCACACAAAAGATGCTATTCGAAAAATAGGATACGTTGCTGAAGGCCCACACATCATTTCTTTGCATAAAATAGTAGTATAATGCTAGCTAGTTGCTACGTGGGAGTTATTCCCAATATATTCTTCGATCCTCGTTTCTTTAACCAAGTTTTTGTTGATATATTACGTGCTAATCTAGGATGGTTGTATGTAGTTCGCCACAAACACAACACGGTTCCTTTTTTTTCTATGAGAAATGGACGACCCATCATCGTTGATCTGTGAAAGAGCACGCATAAGCCAAAGGATGTTGGGTTCGGTTGGTTACCCCAACCAGTCCGGACACTCGGAGGCACCCTCGCGCAGTCGAGTTCGAATCCCGCCGGAGCGAATTCAGGCCGGTTGAGACATTATTAAAAAAACCAAAAATATAAGGGTTTGGTTTTCCCTTCCCGACTTTGCTCAAAAAAAGAGCACGCATAACAAAACGTTCGGGATACACTAAGGGTCATGATGGTACGATCAATAATATTAAAATAATAAACCACCAATATGGATGGATCGGTGGTCCAATACACATATTATATATAGTCGATCTAGGTTTGATTATCAGGTCTGTCCACATATCTTATCATCTTTCGGGAAAGAATTAATTCCTCAAGATAACTAGAAGACAAAAGGCTAAGAAACCAAGGGTTGATTAAACCTAACTTTTTTAGCCTAGATGTGAAAGAATTCATGCACCTTTATGTTATTTCAATTCAAAACATTGCATTGCCAAAGTGCCAAACATATAGTTGCAACATAAAGTCCCCAATATCCTCTTAGTACAACATATTCGTTGTACAACGAGTACGTAGTTGAGAAGATGATACACTTTTGTTCGTACGTCATTTATGTTTCCCTCTCACCTAGACCACGATCTTAACACATATCTATTGGCACTTGTACTACAAATGGGAAGAAAACAGGCCAGATACCACCAATGGTGTCATAGAATACCAGAATTAGCGTAGGACGTAAGGTAGTGCATACCCCACTATTATAAAATTACAAATTAATAAGGACGACCTTTGATGAAAGTGGGGTGGCATTGTCATCGTGTACGAGGTAAGAGATTTTTTTTTTCTTTTGAGAAACATTGTACGAGAGGCCCAAGATGGTTGATAGGATGTCGACATCATATCCCATACTCTATATAAGTATATAGTATATATATATACTAATCAGACTCAATATATCGAAGCCCTCTCAAGCAGCCAAAGGGTCGACACATGGTTCTACGTGCTAGTAGTACTTGTAGAGAGCGCGAGAGCAGTAATAAGCAGGCAAACATTTGAGGGGAAATTGTGTTATCCCTACTTTCTTTATGTCCTCTTCATTTAATTTGCCATCTATGTTGAAAGTTGTTTTTTTTTTTTCTGTTGATTTATTTTCATTTGTTAAGATCTTTCTAGCAGTAGTTAAGTTTTTTTTTTTTTTTTTTTTTTTTGTGAAATCAAACAACTATACATGGTCACATCAATAACTTGATGCTTTCCATTTGTGCTAGTCAAGTATGGTGCTAGTGCTGCCAACAGAATATAACAAGGTTAATTTATGTACATCACATCAGTATAGTGATAATTAATAAGCAGGTAGCCCAAATGACAAGCTAAATATGTATAGAGAAGGACTACAAGTTGAACCACTTGCATCCTCAAATTCGTGCATAATAAAACCTCATAGGCACTTCTCTCGTCCTCTCTTTGTTGGTATATAGCTGTGGCTGTGAGCCACAATTGGAAGCTAGAAACCTACCTAGGTTACCACCGTCTTCTCCACCAGATCAATCGTCCTGGCGGCCGGCCGGCCATCTCTTCGTCTTGCTTTTTGATCCTATAATAGACGACTTGACTAGATCTGAGCGAGAGAGACACAGAAGGAAGCATGGGGAGGGGGAAGATAGTGATCAGGAGGATCGACAACTCGACGAGCAGGCAGGTGACCTTCTCTAAGAGGCGGAACGGGCTGCTGAAGAAGGCAAAGGAGCTCTCCATCCTCTGCGATGCGGAGGTTGGCCTCATCATCTTCTCCAGCACCGGCAGGCTCTACGAGTTCTCTAGCACCAAGTACGAATCATTTTGCCTATTTACGTGACTCTCTCTCTCTCTCTCTCTCTCTCTCGATATACTGTATGTTACAAATTTCCTACTGATCAGACTTGGTTAACTTTAACAGATCTGTTTAATCTGCTATGCATCTAATCTTCTTGATTCATGTTTAGCGACTTAGCGTGGCGTATTGCTAGCTCTCTAGATGTATGAGCCACGATCCTTATACGGCGCACGCGCGCGCGCTACGCATAGCGCCAAGACGCCGTGCCGGCGTGGCGAAGCGCGCGGCCGCGTCTTGGCCGGGAGGGCGGGTGGGTGGCGGGCGCCGGGCGGCGATGGCGCCCGCGGCGGGGCGATGGGCGAGGCGGCGCCGCTTCGCCCCTAGCTTTTAGGGTTCCGCCGTCGTCCGTAGCTTTAGGGTTTCGCCGCCCGACGCGGTTTAGGTTTCGGTGGTCGCCGGCGAAGCTCCCCGCCGCCTCCATCCTCTCCCGGGTATAGAATCCGGCCGGCCTGGCGGCGGTCGTGAACGCGGCGGTGGTGGCGGCTCGGCTCGGCCGGCGCCGCCGAGCCGGGCGAAGGCAGGCCCCATCCGGTGGGTATGGGTAGGGCGGCGGGGAGGTCGCGGAATCCATGGCGGCGCGGGCTTGGTGGCGGCGGTGCTCGGTGGGGGGTTGGAGAAGAAGATGGGGCAGGGGAGAGCGGGCGGCCGCCGGCGCCTAGGCTCGGCGAGCCCTAGGGGCGGGCCGGCGGGGAGGGGGGGGGGCGGGGGCGAGCTCGGGGAAGAAGAAGGGTGGTGTGCGCCGGCATCGCGCTCGCGGCGCCGTCTTGCCGCTGGTATCGCTTAGCGGCGCCCTGTATGAGCAGATTATCGCAAAAATAGATGTATGAGCAGATTAAAGAAATAGCTGAGGGACTCCTATTATTTTTTTGAAAAAAAAAATATTAATATAGATGATCCTCTATTGAACTAATTAATTTCGATTAGAAACGAAATATACGTGGTCTTGGCTTCCTTTGTTTCTGTTCTCTAAAGAGCAACTTCAACAGATCGATGTGCATGCTACCTTGCTGGGTAGGCTATTTATAGATTTTTTTAAGGAAAATTTGAACTCCAACAGATGTGCTATATGATTTTATAAAATAGCAAACATGTTATCTCTTAAATTTCGAGGGTCATATATAGCCGGTCATAGTCATTTGCTACCTAAACTTTGTAAAGCATCTCCAACAGCTCGACAAAAACTGGTTTGGTAATTTCTCTATTTGTCAAATCTGAAATGCAAATGCCAAGTCTAAAAAGAGTTCATCTCCAACAGTTTGACATAATTCATTTGGTAAACTCAGATCTAATTTATATCGGGAACCCTAGAAGAGAAACAAAATTATGTTTATATCCTTCCACCTCTTGAAAACTTATCTCGAAACCCCGAGGCGAAAAAATTAAAATTATGTTTATGCCATTCCACCTCTTCTAATATGTACGGATGTGCCGTGAATGCCAAACGTTTGTAGCGCGCACATAAATGCGCGTAAACGGCCTGATTTGCCAACACTCACAAATTGCCAACTCCAAATGCCAAACTGTTGGAGAGAGTTTTTGAAGTTTTTTGACAAAATTTGAGAATGACAAACTGTTGGAGTTGCTCTAAAGTAGGTAGGGTGTTGTAGACCTCAGCTCTTCTTTTCTTTTTAGAACTTAATTTTTTTATTTTACAAAATGACTAAACAGTAAAATTTGGCAATTAAGTTTATCCAATCTGTTGGAATTGCTTTTTATACTTAAGGAACTTAAGGCTATAGACCAATATTTCCGCTTCGTATTCATAATATTGTGATAGAAAGAATTATATGCATGTCCTAGTGAGAATCTAATAACTCCGCTGAACCTAACAGATTCGGTCCCCGACAAAACGAACTGAGCTTTGCTGACTGGTGGAGCCAGACAATGAGCATAGGGAACTGGATTATTTAGAAACATACGAATGCATGTATTTTAAGAGGGTTAGGGGGGGGGGCTACTCCGATTATAGCATGATTTGGGTGACCTCAAGAATGACCACAACCTCTGGTGCATGGCTGGGGTGAACAACAAGAGCTAGGGCTGGTGCTCTTGTAGACTAGGTTTATATTTTAGCTAAGGTCGAGTCATGTTTGCTCACTATGTGTTTTGAATCAAGTTGTACTATAAGTGCCTTACTCATATCTGGTCTGCGTATGAGGATCTTGTTGGGTGCCCCTCACCGCCTTATTTTTCATCTCTATAATACAATGAAAAACAACTCTTCTGCATTTTCAATAGAGACAGAAATTGATAATCTCATAATACACTGAAATGGGATGTTTTGATTTTTCATCTCTATGATAGTCAAATAATGGGAGGTTTCGATTTTTTTTTTGTGGAACTGTTGTTTCATATATGGATCACCATCTAAACAAATAAAATGAAGTAGTATCTATTCTATTGAATTCAGTACGCAAGCTTAGAGGCAATTTCATTCAGTAGAACAATCTGAGTAACGCAAATTCAGTTGGAAAAAGTTTCAGTTTTGGGACTTCGTCGCCATTAGAAATTTAGAATCATAATAATATAACTCACTGCCCGATCTTTGTATGCACATCTAAAACTACGAGGTTATACATCACTGTTGACAATGTAAAATGAGAGAAGTTATATATATCATTAATAACAGTTATAAAGCGGAAGAGCTATATTAATGAATGAATCATGCAATCTTGAGTGCCCGTGTGTAATTATCTGAAGAATTACTAAGGAGTGTGTTAAGAAACATTATAGAGTAGTTAATACAAGTAGGTTGGGTATATAGACGTTTGTACGCTATGGTATATATATGCCATACTACTTTAATTAGTACTTACCAATTCAGATACAAATTAATAAGGCACTAACTACACCATTTTGTTGCACTTTTATTTTCGTGTAGCATGAAAGCTGTGATAGACCGGTATGGAAAGGCAAAGGAGGAGCAAATTGGCACTAACAATGCAACTTCAGAACTCATGGTATGGTGATAAAAAAAGTACTTATATCTTGGTAACTTCTCCCGCCATCTTAAAAAGAATAAAAAATTATAGCATTTTGAGGAGTCAAAACAATCCCAAATTTATTTATACGATTACTCCCTCCGTTTCAAATTGTAGTTCACTTTAACTTTTGTACATTCATTTCTTTTACTATGTATCAAGACATAGTGTATATAGCGGTGCATACCATAATCAATGTATCTAGAAAAGCCAAAAGCGAACTACAATTTAGAACGGAGGGAGTAATATTTATGGCGGACATAAATTACTACCGTTGCCTCGACCCCGCATTGTCGCTAGGGTGACCAGCGGGGGGGGAAAAAAACTGCCGTCGCCGCCAAGGGCCGGTATGTATGGGTGGCGGGCCGCAGTGTGGTGCTCATAAAAGACAACTGTTGCCACCTCCTCCCACCTCTACCTCTCCTCCCTACGACTCCGGCGGTGAGGGCCTTTGGTAGGGTGGATCCGACCTCCTCGGTGCTAGATTTGGTCGCTCCGGTCTTTGGATCTAGCTTACGACCACTATACCTGAGCATTTTGCGGGCTGGTCGGATTGGGGCCCCAGTCGAAAAAAACCCGGTTATTTCGGACCGAGAAAATCCACGCCCATGACCGTCCCACTAGACACGTCGGGCCTCAATTTTCGGGGCTCGGGCTAAGCCCGGCTTGGGCGGCCACCGTGCATTTTATAGTGTAAAATAGCTACAAATAGGATTTCAGTGTCAGGCTCGGGCCAAGATTTTTTTTCGGGCTACAAGATCTGTCTCTAGGCCCGTCTAGTAAGGTCCGTGGGCAGGCCGGGCTAAAAATGCTCAGGTACAACGGTCACCGTTGATGCTCTAGTGTCTTCGGCTCCGTCATGCCCGTGCTCTAGCTCGTCGTCGGCTACAGTCGCCTTCGGTGTCGACATTCATTGCTTGCCTCCCTCCCGACACGACTTTGCCTCATCATGACCGTGCGGGATGGGGGGTCGTGGCGGCGTGCGGGCGAGCTGCCCTGCGCGCCCCTTTGCGGTGGTGCTCTCGGCTGCGACTTGTCATAGAGTCTTTGGATTGGTGACCGTCCCAACTCGCCGGGGCCATTGGCGTGCGGGTAGTGGTGTGTTCGGGCGCCAAGCGGTTGCGTTGGGTGAAAACCCCGCCTAGCGTCTTGCTCTAGGGCAGCGATAGTGGTATTGTGCCACATTACCTTGTTGAAGGTGTTGCTGAAGTTGTTGTTTGGCCCATTGGCCCATCCGCCGTTCGCGGCGCTTGGCTGGCCTCGCACCGTTTGACGTTCAAAAAGCGGGTGAAAACCTAGCTTGGTTCCTCCGGGCGATGGCGGTGGCGCGTGAGGCGATCGTCAAAGTTCTTGTTCATCGAGGCGGTCGTGGTCGCACGACCTTCACTCGCTAGAGTTTCCATCTCCCTATGTCCTTTGCTTTGGTCCGTCTAGCCATGTTTGGTGTTGTCGCGGTCGTTCGCATGGCGGATGCTTTCTTTGCTTGCGCTCTATGGCGAATGCTTTGCCGCCCGTCGTGTTCTCATAGCGATGATGCTTTTGTTGTCGTGTTCTCGCAGCGAAGCTTTTTTGCCTTGCGCTCTCTGGTGGATCCTTTGCCATCGCCGTTGCTCGTGTGGATACTTTTGTCGCCGAGGTCGTTGCTCGTGTGGATACTTTGTTTGCCAAGGGTATGATGGCCCCCTTACTCATGGTGGATGCTTTGTCACCGCAACTTCATCAACTCTGTTGGCAAACAAGCGTTGATTTTTATCTTTTGTAGGTCCACTTGGGTAGGTTTTGGGCAGAGAGTCATCTTTCCTACCGCCTTTTTCTCTCTTTTGTATTAGGTTGGTTTGTTGGGTTGCTTGCCACCTCCTGGAGCTTTGCAATCGGTTGTACCAAAACTCTTTTCTCCTTCCGTCTTAATGAAACACGGGTTGAAAACCCGTCCAAAAAAAAGTAATATTTATGGTGCATAATAAATATTATTAAATTAATTACAAAATATATTTTCATAATAACTTATTTGAAGATAAAAATATTGATACTGTTTTCTATAAATCTAATTGAATTTAAGATTTCTTGACTTATCAAAAAAGTGAGATTTATGTTTTTTTTTCTTAGATGGTGAGAGTAACAGTTAGTAGTACAGATGTGGCATATGATTGTATATTAGTCTGACCAAAATGAGCTGTTTGGTATCTTTATTCAGTCACAAATAGTGATTGGTTATGTCTAGTCAGCTAATGCAAAATTTGATTATAGATTACTTTTGTGTATTGATTGATGAGTTTGTTTATTCATGATGCCGGTAATTTGCCTTGACTAAACGCTATACTTAATATAGATTTCCGCTATACTTTTAAATATATCATGTAAAAATAGCTGTCAAAATTGTATTTTGAGAACCGATTATTTGATCCCGCCTAGATGGCCAAATACCTCACTCACCGCTCAGGCCATAATCAATTGGGAAACTTTTTTGGAATAATTTGACATAAACAAACATTATATATCCAAACCAAGCTTCGTACATAGGACGAAAATGAAGGGCCATGCTGCAACCTTCAGTTGATCTCGGTTCTCAGAATACTAAAGATATTTATTTCGAACATCATGCATCCATATACCTACATACAATTTTGCTCCATTTGTTTAAATACATGGATATTGTCCTCAGAACAAGCTAACACTACAAAAGAGGCGTTTCCACCTCTGGCATATGTCTTGCCCAAACACATATGTACAGGCAATCTAAAGAGTTTACAATAACTCGAGAGAACTTCAGAATATACGAGGCTGCAAGGCACGCCAAGAATAGGAGGAAAGGAAGGCAGGGAGCATTCAGCGCCATGGAAGAATATAAGTGCCAAGAATTGACAATGCCCAAAGGTAGGGAGCACTCTGCACCAGCAAGAAGACACAGGCCCGATCAAAGCCTGGCCTAGGGGGCCTATTCATTTAAGCTTGTAAGCTAACCTTGTTAGAATCAAGCAACAAGGCGCTGAGGGGTAAACCTAGCCCCAACCCTATGGATCAAGGCTATGAACTGCATAGCCCTAGGGCCCAATGCCCATGACAACCTAGTATTCGCTCCAGGCGATCCTCATCGGCCACCATCCGTCGCTAAACTTCACCACGCCCTATAGCGATTTACGCTTGGTGCTTGTTGGCAAAATAAGTTGGGAGCCCACATCTTCAAGCCAGCATTCGGCAGCCACCATCATCGTCACTACAAAATAGGCCATCCAAAGCCACCCTGTTAGGCATATTATCAGAAGCAAATGTGGATAAAAATAAAAACAAACCTGTCAAGTGGAGGTAGGGCAGTAAGGCGAAGTGTTGCGGTGTTGCTGCCGGATGCAGGAGACAAAACTGTGGGCCCGGTCACGCAGGGTAGCTTCAACTGGAAATGATCCAACAGTGGGTACACCGCTAGACAGGTGATCAGTTGGTGGGGAGCATAGGAAGAGAGATTCAAAGGCCAGCTTGGCCAGCTTCTATCGGCGTGGACAGTCAGACCTCCATCCTACGGTCCACTTTATTGCCTCTCAACAGAAAAGAGTGCACAGAAGCAAAGGCGTTGTCAGCTATCAATAAAGAGAGCCCATGCATTTGCTATGGATTACCCCACAATAATAATAATTGACTGAGCCCTATTAATCTGCAAAAGATGTCATTAACAATGTGGTACTCCCTCCGTTCCAAATCATAAGTCGTTTTGACTTTTTTGGTACATCCATTTTGAAACAGAGGGAGTAATGATTTTTCTTACCAATGCACATGTTACCCAAAATCCAAAGCAAGTGGAAGTTATTGAGTATTGATTTTTTTATCTTTAGCAATGTACTAGTATCTTATGTTTTACATTTCTAAAGTATTTTATACACTTATATTTAGTTCAGAAACTGACAGTACTTCCTGTTTTACCATAGCTTTGGCAAAGGGAGGCAGCAAGCTTGAGGCAACAACTGCACAACTTGCAAGAAAGCCACAAGTATGATCTTGCAATTGATTCTGCAACAACAAAAAGAAAAAAGGATCACTCAACAATAGAAAGTTTCAATGCCATATGAACAACTTCATAGAATATTCAAATAAGTTCAAACGTTTCAACCAAGGATTAAGTAAATATCTAGTCTAGTTATTGAAGACATTAACAACATTCATTATTTCAGGAAATTAAACCGATAATTTCTCCTAACAACATAATAAGTTGCTTCCTTCCAACTGTGTAACCATGCAAATTTTACATTGAAAGTAGTTTTAGTATCCTACTTAAAAGAATGTGAAAAACTCTTTTTTCATTGTTGTAGGCAACTAATGGGGAGGAGCTTTCAGGCCTAGGTGTAAGAGACCTCCAAAGTTTAGAGAGTCGTCTTGAAATGAGCCTGAGTAGTATCAGAATGAGGAAGGTCATACTCATTATCCATTTCGTTTCCACGTTTTGGTTTTCTATTCACTTCAGTCTAATATGCAGTAATGTCAAACAGGACCATATTTTGAAAAGTGAAATTGAAGATTTACACAGGAAGGTTAAGTCCTAAAAAGCAATGCCATTTTTCTTAGTTCAATCAAATGATCAAGCATGGAAGTTACTGACATTCTTAATTTATGCTGACGTTGAGACAGGGGTAGCATAATTCACCAGGAAAACATGGAACTCAGTAGAACAGTACATATCATGTCACAGCAAAGAGTGGAACTACACAGGAAGGTTTGATGAATGCAGAAACTTTAATCAAATAATAAATATGCTTTGTTGGCTGGAAGTTAATCAAATTAATTTTAGCTCCAGGCCAGTGAACCAAGAGATGTTGCTGATGCAAGCTCTAGCACTCCCTACAGATTTAGTATTACAACACAATATGCAGATGTCCCTGCTAATCTTGAGCAGGGGGCAATCACAACAAAAAGGAGAGGGATTGATGCAAGGAATTGATGGCTCCTGAACTGGGGTAAATACTCTTTCTAGCATCTAAACAAATTGAGTTACTACAAGTACGAAGAGAACATAATAAAAGAATCTATGCTTTGATATGTTACAGACTTCAACTGCACTAAGAAGATCCAGTACGAGTGAAAAAATACCATGGTGTTTCAATATATGCAGAGCACTCTGATTGCAATGAGTATTTGTGAAATATACTAGCTGAGTGAGCAAAAATGGCTTGTGTACAGGATACAGGTTATATCAATAATGTCACATGAGGCTCCTCCACATCGAAGATACACTGGTTTCATTTTGCCATTTGCATGATTTGTATGGGTTTGGCCTCACTGATGACTGAACTTTTGCAATAAGGAACAATATAAGTTTCATGGTTTGGAACTGAAACCAGGTGTCCCTAATGATAATAGAACTCCAGTGGGTAAGGTACATTGGCAGACTGTGGGTCAGATACCATCCCAGCAGCCAGCAACCCAGCACTAAAAGTGGCCTCATTGTTTCTTTGATAAATCATATTAGTTGGTCCTTGGCTGCTCTTTCATATTGGTAAAGTCAATAATATATCTTCCGGTGCAGAATTATCTACAAGGTCAACAATACAACAGCCAACTGCACGATTTCCCTATATATATCCACTGAAAATAAAGAAATAACGCTAGTACCAGGGTCGAAGCTAGAACAAACAGATGACGGTGCACAATATAGAAGCGTGTCTAAATTTGAAGCAGATTGCTAAATTGTAACAGCTTAAATTTTCCAAGTGAGCTATTTAGCGCTTGTTTTTTTTTCTTCTTGCCTGGTACCAGTGAACCACCCTACAGCAATATGGCATCAATGCTGGCTATTAGTACCCATTTGCTCCACTGCCCCAAGAATTTTATTTGGTTCTCAGGATTAGTACTATTTGGTTCCCCAGATTTGTAATCAACAACCAAACATGGTAATAATATGATTGGACAATCCCCATTTCCAGTAAACATGTTTTGACAATTAGAGATTAAGGAAGATAATTATTTTTCCTGTTTGAAAGGATTTACAGGTTCACAGCCTCAGTATGATACTCTGTAGATCATGGTTCACATGCATGTTGGGGGCTGTTAATATGTACTTGGTGCCAAGCATATTGATCTACATGTTGCAACCTTTGGGTTTCTTGCCAGTATGGCAAGCAATGATTCTATCCATCAATCAAGATTTGAATTTGTAATTCTATAATAATGATTATCAACAGTGTTGGGTAACTGAACTATGAATACTAGTGTGTTTCTCTTGCTGCCAAAATGAAAGCTGTGGTTCCCCAATAGGAACCGACGGTTATGCCAATACTATGACATTAATAAAGTGTTCTCTCCATTATTTATCTGATGCTATTGACTTTTGACGAACAACTTACTTTTGAGGGACATTTTGAATTAATTTCCTCAAGTAGGGCCTTTTATAAATAACCCCATAATCAAAATTTTGGTTCGATTTACTCCCTACAATGTACTCCTTAATAAAATTTGTCTATTTTATTTCCCCATGTACAAATTAAGTTTGAAGTTCAAATGATGCGGGTGACGATAGCAAGCACCATAAATTATGTGATCAAAATACACCAAATTTTCTTAAGTTTTTTGTATGTCTAGGGGTCAATTTATTATCAAAATAGTGATGAAAAATTCATGATACATTTTCTTAACATGATTCACGGTTGTCTTCTATGAACCCACATCATTTGAACTTCAAACTCAAGTAGTACTGTTCTATATGAAAAACGAAAAAGATAAATCTATTTGAAATAGTTAGGGGACCATAAATTGAACAGCATTTTGTTTATTGATTATTCAAACACATGCCTGACTTGGGAGGAAGTACTTTGAATGTACATCAACCAAAAAAAAAGAAAGTGATGCAACTTTCATATCACCGATTTAGATACTTCTAAACATAGCTGTCAAATTTTACAAATTTGCTCTTCAAGAAAAGAAGTTTGAGTGCACAGGTCCTGGAATATCAATGCTCCTGGCCACACCAATTGCAGCATCAAATAAGAAGGGGAGGGAATGGTAAGAACAAAGTCAATGGACATTTCCACATGTTGATTTAACTCAAATTTGTACTTAAAGGTTTTAGTTGAAAAAAAATGTGTGTTCTAGTTGAAGCACAATTCAAGCGGGAGCAGAAATCATGTTTTGCTTTTTTCATTCCTTATAAAACAACTCATGATTTATGACAAGAAAAAATACAAATTCTTAGCTGTACAGAAGGTACAAAGGAAGAAGGCCCATAATGGTAAACTCCAGGCCCATAACGGTGCATTAACATACAATGTAAAAGGGTTGTTTGTCGAATAAGAGGTTGAGAAAACCAAAGAGGCAGCACTAAAACACCTTTAAATGAACTGCAAGCTTTGATATCTTACTTGTGACCTCCTCGCAAGTAATGCAGTTCCTGCCTCATGCTTGGTGCCGCCATATGCAATACGAGTACGCCAATGGCTAGTCAAGGAAAAAAGTAAACAAAAGCCAGATAGGTCAGCAACAAAATGTTGAACTGCTTGAGAAATGAATGCTGATAATGAAACAAGGTAAATCAGTGCTGCTGCTGCTTGTACCAAACAAAAGGTAAATCAACATAATAATACAAAATGCCATAATCAGTAAAGACCATCTCCACTAGAAATCCTATCAATATCCTATACCTAAAAAGTACTCCCTCCATTTCAAATTAGACATTTTAGCTTTTTCTAGATACATTGCTTTGCTTTAACTATGCATTTAGAAAAGCCAAAACGTCTTATATAATTTGAGATGGAGGGGGTTAGCATTTTAGGAGATACATTGCTTTAGTTATGTATTTAGAAAAACTAAAACGTCTTGTAATTTGAGATGGATGGAGTAGCATTTTTAGGAGATGGAGTAGCATTTCAAGGATTAAGGCATTTTAGGAGACGAGTTGGAGATGTCAGATAAGAGATCTGGAGAAGATGCTCAACATCATGGTTGTTGGTTTCACAGATTTAAACAGCATCAGAACTAAACAAGCTCACTGGCATTAGTAAGCTCACTGGCATTAGTATAGACTTATAGTTGCATATCTTGTCGAGCGGCCAAAGTTTGAGTTGAAATCTGATCGGTGTCAAAGCATTTAGTTATACTGAGACCGCCAAAATTTAACCGTGAACTGGAGCAGCTAGGTTTCCGTCCTGGGGTAAAAACTAAAAACTAGGAACACTGAGACACATTCGAACAAGTCAGTCCAGCTAAGATTAACATCCCTCTCCAGTCCCCAATCTACATATAATATGTGAGGGAAAAACACTAGACTGATAAGCTCAAGCAAACAGGGCCTGAAATCCAGCAAGAGTCAAACCGCGGATCGCCCACCCGTGCTCACCGCTCAACAGAACATCATCACGCACGACGTCCGAACAGAAAAAATGGCATCGAAATCTCTCTAAAAACAGATCCACAGGAAAGAGAAGACACCATTGGCGTCTAGAAACTTCTCCGTACCTTTGAATCCTCTCGCGAACCCCGTCCGCCCCCCGTCCACTCATCCAATGAGCAACGGGGCTGTGACCTGTGAGCAGGTGCTGATGTGCCGTCGCCCACAGATGTGACCGGCCTTTATAACGGGCGATGGGCACATCGAAGTGTCTAGAAGGATCGTATCGGCGAGTCTAGAAGGATCGTATCGGCGAGTCCCCAAGTGGGAGATAGGAAAAAGCGACGATGCAGCGGGATTGGCCTTTTAGCGGGCGATTAGAGGGGGTTTGCAGTGATTAGCGAATTGTTAATTGAGGCGGCGGAGGAGGGTTTGTGGCTGCGCACGCGGCCACGTCGACGCACCGGATTTTAAACGGAACAGGTGTCGGGAGTGGAGCGTGGGATGACAGTACTTGGTCCAATCAGGCAACGGCTTTTTATATGGCTGGCCCCTCCTTAAACTAAACTAGCCTGCGATATTATACAAGTGGACTGGGAACATCGAAAGTTCTAGAACTTGTTGTACCTGATTTTCGAATTTTCTGCGCAAATGTCGAATGATACGAGTGGACTGGGAAGTTGGAACATCGAAAGTTCTAGAACTTGTACTACCTTCCAGTTTCCACGCCCAAGATATTTATGGCCGCCACATGCACAGTCCGACATGGGGTTAGTGGAAAAGGGAAAATGGATTATGCATATCATTGTTCTTTTTTTCTTTCTTTCTTTCTTTTTACTAGTAATAATGTCACTGTCCTAAGACTACTTATATAATCGTTTAGCCTTTTCACCACGTTGTATATATAGGATATATGATAAATAAAATTAGTAATTAACAAAAAGATCACCTTGTCTTGTTCTTGCTCCTTGATGAATGACAACCGCCTTGTTCGCTTGAAGTTATCGGTCCTGGGTTTATCGGTTATGCTACAATATCTTTCTTCTCACAACAAATCAACTTATCAGTCGAACAAACTCAATTATAATGAAACAACAACACAACGCTTACAATATTTTTATTGGATCTTGCATGGAACGGAATCCCGGCTCTGGAAATGACCAAAACCCAAAGCCATTTTTCATGCCAAAGACCTTCGGACAACAATCACTCCAACTCCAATACAAGTGGGGTTGGGCTATTCTTATGGTTTTATAAACTTATCTCCGTAATCGGATGGTCGCTCTTAAAGTCTGAAATTGTTATTAGCACAAGATTTGGAGTACATCGGGCTAAGTGGAAGATGCTTTCACACCGGTTTAGCGGTGTGCAGGCAAAGGAACGAGACTCGAGCTCCTGCCACACTCCATCAAGGGACTCCGTAAAATTAGAAATAGAAAACTTCAAATAGTGGCTCCCTAAAAACAAAAAGTAACATGCTTTTTTTAACGTAACATCGTCAATCGACGTAACGACGACACTACCATCAACAGCCAGTGGGAAAAGCCAGGAATCGGGGCAGAGGAACCAGCATGACCATAACCCGCTGGTTCAATAGCTTTGGATTGTTTGAACTGAACCGGCCACAGATACGCTGAACTGTTGCCATATACATATATATAGTTGATTTATAGAGACAAACAAAAACACATTACTTCATAATTCGAGTATTCAACGAGCTTAACTTACCAAAGTATCAACTAAAAAGGATTACAAGTAGACAGGCTCACAATTTAACAAGTTCGCAAGCAAACTGGCAATAGGACAGCCACACCAACAGCACAACTGCTAAACTGAAAAAAGAACATACACAAACACAAGTGCACAACCAAAGTACCAAACAACTATAGCTACAGGTGAACAAAATATAGGTGACTGCCTATAGGTAAGATGGATCGAATCTTCAGCTTCGGCATCTTCATCATGTTCATCGGCCATATCGAGATCATCAAGTACATTATCTTGGCTGGACAACGTCTCTTCACTTTCATCCATGGCATCAGCTTGAAGCTCATCCAAATTCAGCACCATATCTAAAAAGTAACAGTATATTATTATGTTAGATGCTGGCTGCTAACAAAAGCAAGCTTGATTAATTTCACAAGAATGCAGGACATTACCATCACTGCATTGTATACTCAATGCAGACAATTCATTTCGAAATTCATTCAGCTCGACCGCGTTAAGACGAGGTGGATTGTTTTCAACAACCCATGCTTCATTTCCCTTCGAATTTCATCCAAACTGATTGGGTCATAGTTTCTAGTAGAGGTTTTGGACCTAATGTTGAAATATGTTCATTATAGTCGTATTATTTCTTGATACAAACTGAACAGCAAGGCCAACCAATGTAAACAAGCACAAAACAGGTACCTTTGCTGCAATCTCAAGTTGCAATGAACAAACACAATATCATTTAACCTTTGATGCTCAAGTCTGTTCCTCTTTTTGGAGTGCATATGCTCAAACATGCTCCAGCTTATCTCACATCCAGAAGCAGAACAAGTTTGGCTCAATACACGCAAAGCTAGCTTCTGTAAGTTTGGTGCACAGCATCCATAAGTTTCCCACCACTCGTCTATATGAAAAAAGAGGGAATTAAATGCTGTTGTGATATAATGGACTAATAGAATACAGCAATTAACAGAGAGTTAGCACTTACCAGCTGGCATGTGTTGTCGATCATATTTAGCACCTGAACGCCCAAAGTCACCTTCTCCCCTTCTAAAAATTCCCAACTCTCTTGTCAAAAGAACTACGAAGAGCAAAATCTTTGCCGGCATATTTCTCAATGACATCAAGAACCCTAGAAGTAGTGAAATTATATTTCTCACGCAGCTCATCATTATATTGGTTGTTTGGATTAAACCAAAATCCAGCAGCATGCAGATTTTTGTCAAAGTGACTATCCCACGGGCGCATCTATATAGTCCAAAAATGGCTTAACTAACTCCTTCCTTCTCTGAAACCTCTTCACAATTTCATCTCTTGAAACATGGAAGGCTGCAAATAGATACCCCATGGCAGGTAGCTCATGGCTGTCCACAATTCCCAACAATCGCACTATTGGTTCTGATAACTGACAAACAATAGCACAGTCTTTCCAAAAGTTCTGATCTAGCACAGCTCTGGTAAACTTTTTCCCTTGTGCTTCCTTATAATATGCAGAGGTTGTCCAATCATTGGAGACAACCATTGCTTGAAGATCCGCCTTATGTTTGTATATGCTTTGCAATGCAATAAAATTAGTAGCAAAACGATTTTTTTTGCTGGACGAAGAATCTCATGACCTTTTGTGAACTTCCTCATTAGATACAACGGATAACAATGGTTGTAGATATATTTTGTGATAGATGATGCATGAGCTACAGTAGTCTTCACTATATTCTCCTTTTCAAAGTCAGACAGCATTAGATTCAAAAACAACGAGCAGCACAAGGGGACCAATAGATGGATGGGAACTCATCTTCTAACTTTCTACCAGCAGCAACCATGTTTGAGGAATTATCAGTGACAAAATGCACAACATGTTCAGGACCAACAAAGTTCACAACATCTCTAAACAATCTGAATAAAAAATCAGCAGTTTTGTCAGTGGCATCAACTGACTTGAGAAAAACAACACCTCTGGGGCAATCGACGAAGAAGTTGATGACAATCCTTCTGTTTCTATCTGTCCATCTATCAGCCATGACTGTGCAACCAGTTTGCCTCCAAGTTTTGCGGAATCCATCAACAAAGCTTCTAGTTTCCTCAAAGCATTTTGCAAGTAATGGACCACGTAGCTGATTGAAATTTGGCCCCTTATATCCAGGACCAAATGCACACACAGCATCAATCATTGGCTGATAAAAGATTGAATTACTTGCATTAAATGGAACCGATGCATCAATAAACCACTTAACCATACACAAATCAGTCTTCTGCTTCACTGCTTCTCCTTGAAGCACACTCCTTATTGCAGGCTGATCACCTGGGCCAGTTCTAGTCTTGAAGAACATGTCAATGCTAGGAGTGGTAGTGCCTCCTTTTCTACCTCTGTTTGATGCAGCGACAGGTCGAGATGGGGCTGCTGCACCAGTATAGGGGACATCACAGGCTGATGCTGCTTCTTCTTCTTCTCCAGGTTCTGAACAATACGGATGCTCTTCCTCATATTCCACTTGTACCTTCCTTTTTTTATCCTGCCAATACTCAATATTTTGATTCATTGCCTACTCAATCTCAGAATCAACCTTTCCACAGCTAGCTAAATTCCCAGGTCACTAGAGTTGGTTTGTCTGAAGAATGAACTGTGTCAAAAACAAATAAATAGTAAGGGAGGTAGCATAGAGCATCTAACTGTACAAGCACACAATTGACTTTTTGCAGCAGCAAGCAACAAACAATTTATGCTTCATCTAATTCAATAACTGCTGACATTGTGATTTGACATAAATGCTGACTGCTTGGGGAAGAAGGGGAGGAGCCGAGGAGGAGCAGGCGCCGGCCTTCTATGTTACTGCCTGCCTGGCGTGCTGCGTGCTGCGTGCTAGCGAGTGGATATGTGGATCTGGCACTGGCGCTCCACATGCTAGATGAGTGGAATGCACGACGAAAAGACCGGAAGGGGACGAACCGACGGCGACGAGGTGGAGGTGTGGGCGTGTGGCACGTGAACTCCAGCCGCGCGCCCGTGCCTGCTGCACGCTGAATGGCGCTCCCACAGCGCCCGCCCGGCACCCGCGGGGTGCGGACCTGGACTGGAGCACCGCCGCCTGGTGCCTAGGCGCGCAGCCTCACATGTCACGGGAACGCCGCACGGGCAGGGTGGCCGCGCCGCCCGGCAGGAGGGTGTCGACGAACGGGCTGGGGGCGTCTGGCCTCGGGTCCTGGACGCCTGGGACCTGGGAAGTAGTGTTGTTGCGTGGGAGCCTGGAGGTGAGAGGAGGAGCCTAGCAACGCCGGCCGCCGGAGACGGGGAAAGAAAGCCGAGATGGAAAGACAAAAAGATCCCTCCAGTTCCCGCCCACCCGGCCAAATAGAACCCTAAACCCTAAAAACTGAATATAATTTCAAGAACCTTTTTCGGGTGAGCCATTGAACTATCGTGTACTCCCTCTAGAGTTGAGTCTCATAGAGTTTGTCGTTTTTGACTTTTTGAACTTCGTGTTTTGACCATCCGTCTTATTCAAAATATTTATACAAATAATAAAATAAATTAATTAATATTCAAGTATCTATATTGATCAAACAAGTTATAAAAATAAATTATATTTGTGCAAAAATTTTGAATAAGGCGAATCGTCGAAAAAGATGGCCGCGGAATCTAGGGTGACAAACTCAATGGAGGAAGTATATCCTCATTTAGGTTAGAGTACTCTTTCGGTTATGCACTTGGGGTGCCCTGAGCAGGGTAGTAGGCGTAAATGTAAGACTAAAACTCTAATAAAGCACGCCAAATCGTGACCCAAACCCAAAATAGGTAGTCCACAGTGCTTTTGTAGCACAGATCAACCCTCCAACAACATAGCCAAAGTCGTCACCTATTTTGCCTAGCGCCAACACGTAATGCAAAGATGTGTCGCCCTCCGTCCCTTTGGGTCTCCACCAAAGGGGGCCCCACCACCCAGCCGCCCGCCGGACCCGGCGGAGCGCGTCATCGGAGGGTCGGCGGCCGGCCGTCAACCATTTTGCCTAGCGGCCAACACGAGAACACAAAGATGTGTCATCCTCATCCCTTTAGGTGCGCACCTAGGCGAGCCCCACCACAAAGCACTAAAGCGGGCGATCGTCGAGAGCACGTCGTTTGGAGGGTCGATGGAGTTAGCGAGGAGGCGGTGGAGCTAGAGCATGGAATTGGCGGTGCTATCCTTGCCCCTGCGACACACGAAGCATCGGGGGTGCAACTCGTCCGGCGGTAAGCGGACACGCACCGCGGAAGGAGAAGTGGACGCGCACGGAGGTCATCATGGTCGAGGCGGGGACAGCGGATGTGGTGAGCTCGAGTGCCCCTCGGCGGTGCACTCCGCGAACTTCGGCGCGCGCGCCCGCCGCCGATTTCCCACGACACCATGGCGTTGCATGCACGCTTGGCGAGGAACAGGCGTGGCGGCGGCGGGGGCTGGGAGGGCCATGGCCCCCCTCAACGCTGGAAAAAAAAATTTAGTACCCTTTTCTAATTAGCGACTCTGGCGAAGGTTTATTAAATTGTAAGATATATTGACCACTTCTTTAAACTATTCTCATATTTTTCTATTTTATGTATTGCTACTGCGTGCATAAGTAATTATTAAATTTTCATAGTCATGACTAACTAGTATATACTTGAAATATAGCGACAAATTGTTAGATTTTTGAACCGGTAAACATTTGTGTGGAGGGTGGCCCCTTGAAATTTATCTCGGTTCCGCCATTGGAAACGGGCCTAGATTTGGGTTGTCGAGTGCTTCGTCGGCGTAGAAGGCAGCTAGAGAGGGCAAGGGCTTCCACGCCTTGGCACGACAGGGGGGACGACGACGCATGACAGGATAGCGGCAAAATCGAGACCTTTTTGCGGTGGTTGTTGGAGAAGGCCGAGATTTAGGTGTGTGACCTTTTCCTGTGCATGCCCCAAATCCTAGAGTGGGTCTCTATTTTAGGTAGTGGTTGTTGGAAATAGTCTAAACATGAAAAAAAAAAAAGAGAATCGGTCATCGAATTATTCTCGTTGTGTCATCTAGGTCCCTCAAACTATGAAAGTGCACCTCTCCGCCTCTCTAAACTATCCCCCTCGTGTCATCTAGATCCTTAAACTATGAAAGTGTATCTTTGCCTCCCCTTGTACTTTTTTAAAGGTGTGTCATCGGGTCCAAATCTTCCCGTGCCACATCACTCCATCTGTCTTGGACAATGAGTATTTTCTTAAATAAATATTTTAGTAAACACTATAGGCATGATATTTTTATTATTATTTGTATTATTTTCTTAAATAAATAATTCCTTCCTACCATGTGAGTGTTAATTTTGCATGAGCTTTTCATTGCCGTGTCTGGTCGTCGGTCAGGCTATTTTTCATTACTATTTGTGAGTTAATCACTAGTGTGTTCGGTCGCCAGTCCGGCTATTTTTATTACTATTATAGTAACATTTTGGTAATAAAAAAGAGCGATAAATTTACATGTCCGATTACTAACGTGTCTGGTCGTCCGACAGGATATTTTTAATTACTATTAAGTATCATTTTGTTAAGTAAATAATTCCTTCCTGATATGTTATCCGTAAATTTAAGTGAGCTTATCACCGGCATGTTCCGCTGTCGGCCAGACTATTTTTATTACTTTTAGCAACATTTTGGTAAGTAAACAATTCCTTCCTCACATGTGACTAGTAAATTTGAGTGGGCTTATCACCGGCATGTCCAGACTTTTTTTTTTTTTGTTACTATTAGTTACACTTTTAAAAGTAAATAATTCATGCATGGCATGTGAGGGGTAAATTTGCTTGAGCTAATCACCGGCATGTCCTACCGCCGGCCCGGTAATTTTTGTTACTATTAGTTACACTTTTTAAGTAAATAATTTATGCATGGCATGTGAGAGGTAAATTTGCTTGAGCTAATCACCGGCGTGTGAGTGGTATTTTTTTATTACTCATAGCATTATTTTATTAAGAAAATAATTCCCTCTAGACCTATGAGCCGTAAATTTTTATCTACTAATCGTTGTTGTGTCTGTGTGTTAGGTCTAGTTGGCTCTCAGGCAACTCGCTATGGGAGTTCACTAAGATGTAATGTACTTACGGTCTTTCTTTTCACTTTTTTTTTTTTTTTCTCTCAATGAAAAACGGGTGAAGGCCCGGTTTTGAAAAAAAAAATAGCCATGGATGGAAAAAGCACGAAGACACGGAAGAGGATTGGTGAGCTTGCAAGAAAGAAGCAAGCAAACACCACCACCTTACCTTGGCCTGCTATGCTGGCAATCCTCGGCCTGTTAAGAAAATCACAGCACGATGGCAAGTTAAGGATTACAAATTGGTTGTCAAGTCCTGAGAGGCATACAGAATGCAAAATGAAGTGATGGGATTTTTTTTTTTAGAAAAAAAAAAAAGTGGATACCCAATTCATCTTAAGAAAACATTCCCCGAGGGCGTCCAGTTTGTACATACATGTTATTCTCCATCGTCGTACAAAGCTCTCTACTGGCACAATGACATACGGTGTTCAGAATGCAAAGACAAGTAGCACTCTGGGGTCTAGACAGGAGGCAACGCGTGTTCTCGAAAGAATCATCCAAAAAGAATTCAAGAGAACAACATTTTACTCTGACCCAGCAATCTTTTTTCTTGAGTGATTCGATGTCCTCGGCGAGCTCTTTCCTGCTTTCCTGCAATCGAGTGAATTTGCATGCTCCTAATTCAGAGATGGTTCACTGATGCTACCAGTGCAGCCTAATTTGCATGTTCGAAATTCTGAGATGGTTCACTGCTGTTCTGTAGAATCGCAGCGTACGTACCTTGAAGAGAAGGTAGCGGTAGACGAACCATCCGGTGTAGCCGAGGCCGACAAGCTCCATGATCTTGGGGAGCTGCAGATCGAAACCAAACCAAGCATGAACTTATTGTATCAGGCTACGCTGCTGGCCAGTCATCAGCTGGCAATTGAATCTAGGCCACGGGGATGAGACGAGAGGACGTACCAGGGGCACGGAGTTGATGGCGCCGACGATGACGGACGTCAGCCAGAGAGCGACGACGGCGCCTCCGGCGTAGGTGAGGACAGTGCTCTTGTTCTCGACGGCGTCCCACTGTTACGAGTACATCACGTAAGGTCGTCACGACAGTTGATCCATGAGGAGAGGACTCGCACATCTCCCCACTTTAATTTCGAGGCAGTTACGCCGTGCGTGCCTGCGTACCTTGGCTTTCAAGTCGGCGATGAGCTCGTCGCCGCTCACGGACGAGGAGTCATCGGAGGAGGCCTTCACCAGGATCAGCGACGGCCTCGGCGCAGCAGCGTCTTGGAGCCGGAGGGGAGCGGAGACAGGTTACGCCGCGGGAGGAAGAGGGCGCCGGAGGGCGGCGCTCGGCGGCTCCGGCAGCGGGGAGGCGCGCCCCGCCGAGGAGCGCGGTGGAGTACGCCGTGGCGGCCATGCCCGGTGCCTTATCGCTCGCGCTGGCTGGCGCGTCCCTGGCCTCTGCTTCGTTTTTGCTTGCCTTCCAGATCGATTTGCTACGCGGAGGAGCTGGGTGTACAATGAGCCTCCGTTTTCCTGCGTGCCCGTTGGTCTGCGTCCACTCCCCTTGGATGCTTTGCGCGGTGATCAGCCACGTGGCGGGACGCTGGGCTGTGATTGGCTTCATCCCTATCTCAAAAATCAGAGGCTCGCCTAGCTGGATTTCGTCCATTGGCCCTCTTAGCAGCAAGTCGTCGACACTGGAGCCTCGAACCGGTTTGGTGGTTACAAGTGAGTGATCGATGTTTTTGTGTATATGTGATGTGTTAACTGCTCTGTTAAGCCCTTTTATGTCCTGCCCCAAGTATTTCTGATAATATAATCATGAAAGTCGAGATAACAGAATAGTTTAATAGCAATTTGGACACGTGGAAGGGGAAAATATACTAAACAGTCTAAACTCTCAATATGTTAACTTTGATTTTGGCTTTCCCTCCTATAATTAGTTTTGTTGCTACCATCACATGCATAGTAGATATGTAAATTAAGGATGCACCCAACAACATGAGGATACTAAAATATCATGAGAGCTTTCGTAGCAAAATGATTCATAGTGGGCAAATTCAAAATAAGTGACATACTAGGAATTATTGTTTCCAATTTCAAAGGAGGTGTTTTTCTTGTGCCGATCTGTATTGGCAGCCTAAGACCCTATTTGGTTATTAGGGACTAGAGACTAAATTTTAGTCTCATTTAGTTTCTAAATTACCAAACAAGAGGATTAATATTCTAATTTTAGTCTGATTTAGTTTCTAAATTACCAACCAAGAGAATTAATGGTCTAATTTTAGTCTCATTTAGTCTTTATTAGTCCATTAGTCTCTCTTGATGTGCTAATTGGGACTACTAGTCTAAATTTTCAGCCTATTTAGTCTCTGTAGTAAACTAGTCCCTTGGTTCAATATATCCTCTAGTTCCTAATCCCTTCAACCAAACAGACCCTTAGTTTGTGTTGGTCCGAGCTGGTGTAGCTCTTTCTAGAGTTGTAGTCTTTGCGCCTTTTTGTAAGCTGGAATCCCCAGCAGCATGGGATGGAACTTTGTTCTCCTCTTATAGCTTTATAAAAATGCTAGGTTTACGTTTACCTCGTCAAAAAAATACGTCGTCCGAGTTGAGAGAAAGACACAACGACATTGGCGTTCATTCAGTGGCAAAAAGAAGAAAATAGTGGTAGAGATCTGTCACAGTTCACAACAACAACCCGAGGTTACAAAAAGCCACATTAGTTGTACAGGCGGGCCCTGAACATACACACGACAAGATAGCACACCGATAGATTAACTAAGCAACACAAATTAACTAGCAGTTGATTTTTCATCAGGCTCCCCACACAAATTTTACATACAAAAAAAAATAGTACGTAGTAATTTTGATAAATGAGGGATGAATTTATTTTTCAAATTCAAGAAACTGCGGTAGGCGTGCATGTCCTCAGCAAAATATATCATCTCTTCGAATTTGGTGCCACAAAGAGTATTGTCCGTATGGTTCTTTATTGTGACACGATTTAACTATAAGACAGGCTGTACACACAGGGAAATGACAGCAAATCACTAAAGCTGCAAGGATGATTTATTAGGATATAAATATGCACACGTAGCCTTGACTGTCTCCCAATTTATTTGTTGCAACGCGAAGTCTGTCGAAACCAGGGCTTCATGAGGTTTCGGTCCGGGGGTTGTCTCTTTCCAGGAGCACGGCACTGCTTGCGAGTAACTGCGTCCATATAGCCTTTCCCCACATAGTATTCATCAAGAGTGGCTTCGCTCACCCGGGAGCGGCCAACACGATAAGTTTTCCTCATTGCTTGAGGGGCTCGATTTTCACATGCGTTGAAAACGGGGTGAAACCCCATTAAGACAAAAATAATGTTTCATCATGGAACAATGCAATCAAACCATGCAATGAGAGAGAGGGGTTGTGGGACCCATGAGCCTATGAAACTGTGTATTGAGGAAGACGCCTATTTCATGCCAAAGTTTCACATTTTGGAAACCGGGAGGTGAAACAGACGTATTGAGGCTGGCGTAACAACCGAGGTTAGGATCAATACCTCAAAAACGAAGGCGATCGAGACCGAACCAACGTCCGAACCGAAGCTATGGGCTCCGAAAGCTTGAAAGCGAGGGAGCTCGAGTGCTTGGAGGCAAATGCGGGGGTAAAGAATCCCGCCCCCTCGCATGGGGGCTTTATATGCAACCAACAGGTGCGCGGTTCGATGCAACCGTCGTGATGGTTCGCGATTCGGGCATGCGCCTCGAGGTAAGCTGGTAGCATTTTAAGCGGCGGTTCCCTCCCGTTACGGCGGTTAAAAACCCTTTTACTCTCTCGCCTTCCGAGGGGGTTTCGTTGAGCGAACGCGGTTTTTGGGGTCGAGCGAACTCGAAAGTTTCACCAGATTCATCCGTCGCTGAAGGGGCTCTTGTTGGGGAGGCCGCAGCCTTATCACCCGATGGCTCAGCTCAATGGAAGCGAAAGGATCGATTTCGGCATCGCTGCGCCGAGTGCGTGATCGTTAGTTCAGCCACGATTGGGGCTTTCGGCCGACTAGACCCCGAAAAGTCATCATCTCGGGCCTCCCAGGCTCTAGGAACCGAATGAGGGACGTGTCGGACCATGTCGGCCGAATGGTTGGTTTCGGCTCCGATGGACTCGTGTAATGCGTGATAGCGGACATGTGGCTCAAGGTGCCGAAGGACAAGCTTTCGGACATTGAGACCGAAAAGGTCGCGTTTCGATCGGGGAGAAACCTAAAGCCTTGCATTCGGTCTTGCGTTCTTCGTCTTCTTTGCAGGTAACGTTCGTCGGCATGGCGGCGGGCTGGTGAAATTCGGTGTGCGAAGGAACCGAAAGAGGAGCCAACGCGGTCTCGGGGGAGCGATTGGGAGGCAAGCCCGAGAGGACCGAAAGTACCACGCAGCCGGCGGGGGAATATCTAGTGGAATCGTAGCAGTTGAGGGGCATTTTGGTCATGTAAAGTGATACAAGCGTATATAAATAGACCCCTCGTGGGCATTGTAAAGGGAGGAGAAATTGATAAGAATAGCCAGCTTACACTTCAGGTTGTCCTTTTCGATTTGTCCTTTTCGGTGGCCCGTTTTTGGGGCCACTCCAACAATACCTTCTATCATCCCATGTAGGTTTACAATTCCAGCCTGATAAACATCCAATTGCGTAGCACCGCTTAATACATTGTTACTGGATTCTTCCATAAATCCACTAAGCTTTTTAATCTCTTTACATAAATTAGAATTCTTCCTGATATCATTCAGAAACAATACTTTACCCGTAGTCACCATTCTCTTCCCTTCTATCTTTATTTCAATCAAAGCCCGAACGAAATTGTCGCCCGGTACATTTGATTGAAGAATTACATGTACAAGCTGATTTTGAATACGACGTAGAGAGGAAGAAAACGAACTAAATTTTTCTACGATATCTCTGAAAGGGCATATCCAATTTCGAGGACGTGTTAAATCACAAAGCATGTTAGAAGCTCTTGTAGTTGTATGGATTGGACCTAACCTAACTAGATCTATACTAAGAATAGGAGGAGCTTGCTGCCCAATCAATCCAATCAAGGCTTAAAGCTGCTGATGCAAACGGATTTCCCGGGATTCCATTTCCATATTTGCAAGATGGAGGGAGAAGACGGTGCGAAAAGCTAAAGCAGAGTTTTACCGACGAACCGGGAGGGGCGACCACGTTGTGTCGCGACCCGGCTTGGCGATTGGCTTGGGAGGCGCATGCCGTCGTGGTTGTGGTCCAGCGTCACGGTTCTCGGCGAGGGCGGCGCCGCATCGTTTTCACTTAACCAAACTTACTACACCAATAAAGGTAAAAAGTGTTGACTGTCTCCTAATGTGGTTTTAAGCCAATCATAACAACCACCTACGTAGCTTGACAATAAATCAAGCAATCCGATTTGTGCCCTCTGATTTGGCCATTCAGCAATTAAGTATGTACAGTACAATATGGAAAATCGAGATCATGCATTCATATCCAAAAGAATCTGCCATGCATTTACAACTTACTAAACCAATAAAAGGCAAAAAGTGTCGATCTGTCCAAAGAAAAGAAGGACCTTCTTTTTACTAATAATACAAGAAAACAAATAATACAACAAAAATCTATCTCTATCACAAAGGGATAGGTCTCATTTTTGCCGTCGTCGACGAGCAGCTTCGGCGTTGGGCACGGTCCGGGGCTTCGGCTCGGCGAGGCACGGAGAGAGCTCGGGCGTCGAGGTTCGGGGCAGCCAGCAGACGACGTGGCGCTGGTCGACATCGTGGGCGCCGCAGAACGCGGTTAGGGGCTCGGTGGTGCGCGGTGTTGCCGCCGCGCTCAACGCGAGGGCGTGGTCGGGCTCGCGGTGTGGCTTCAAGATGAAGGAGGGCGCCCGGCGTGGTTGGCCCGCCGTTGCCGACGGAGCGTGGCGCCACGGCTCTCGGCGTCGGGCGCGGTGAAGGGTCGAAATGGGGACTAGAGGGGGGTGAATAGTCCCTTTAAAAACTAATCGCACCGACCAACCAAAACAAACAAATGGAATTAAACTTATCGGTCTAGCCAAGACTTCACCCCTCTAACTAAGACTCTAAATCACCTCACAAAAAAGATCCTACACAAAAGAGTGAGGTGACAAGCCTAGCTTGAGCTCAGTAATCAATTCTAATGCAAGGTCACACAAACCTAAGCACTAGTACTTTAAGCAAGGGAGAACTCCTACACAATTCTAGTAAGCACAAGCACAAAGCCCCTAAGCTCACTAGATGCACAATGGACAAGGCAACACACGCCTAACCCAAAGGCTCAAATTACCTAGCTACACAAGCTAAGCAAAGTAACTAAACAAGCTACACAAGCTAGATAGTTACAACTACACTACTCAAACACAAGCACTATATATATATGAATGTAATAACAAAGCTTGTGATGAAGAGATTGCAAACCACCGTGAAGTGTAGACACAAGATGACACCGGTGATTTTTTACTGAGGTCTCGGGAAGCTTGCCAACTTCCCCTTACTCCTCGTTGTGTCGACCGACACCTTGGTGGTTCCACGGTTTGGCGAATCACCCGGTGATGATCCTCAAGCTTAATGGCCGGTGCCAAATCCCACGTGGGGAGCTCGATCGAGTCCCTCACACGGTGTGAGTCCTCTAGCCAATCTCTCGAGGGTACCGTGTGAACCCACACACAAGTGTGGTAGCTCAATGACACGCTCCACTAGAGTTGCTCTTCACGATCCCCGTGAGGTGAGCACGAACCTCTCACAATCTCTTCTTGGAGCACCGCACAATCTTCTTTGCGTGCTTTCAGAAGTCTGTTGCCACCAAGCCGCCTAGGAGGTGGCAACCTCCAAGAGAAACAAGCACACCGGCTTGCAACACGATCACCTAGTGCCACGAATGTGATCTCTCAATGCAGCGCACTAGAACTCGATCTCTCACTCAATCGGATGAACGATATCAAGCATATGTGAGTGGGAGGGCTCTCTAGCACTCTCAAGCATGGACACAAAGTTCCCAAGGTGCTTAGCAACCAGCCATGGCCGGCCACCACTTGTATTTATAGCCCCAAGGCCAAAACTAGCCGTTAGTAGCAGTTTTCGGGGTTGACCGGACGCCGGGCCACCGACCGGGACGCCGGTCGTCGCCGACCGACGCCCGGTCACTTAAAAACGCCCCAAAGACCTCTCTTGAAGTGACCGGACGCACCGACCGGACTCTTGACCGACCCTCCGGTCAGAGCACTCCAAAACTGACCGGACGCTCCCGTGAGTCCGGTCACAGCGTCCTGTCAGACATCTGCCCGGTAAAACAGCGATATCTCCTTCATCCGAACTCCGTTTTTGATGATCTTGGACTCTACGGAAAGCTAACTCAGAGGGCTACACAACCCACATGGTTACTTGATCCAAAGCTCAATGGATCAAAACAGTATTCCACTCTAAATTCAGTTTAATTGTCCGAGAAACACCGAAACACCTTTTCTTTCTTCTCCAAGTTGAACAACATCAACTTCAACACCTCCTCCTTTGCAAATGTGCCAACACCACTAAGTGTACATCTCCATGTGCAAGTGTGTTAGCATTTTCACAATCATTTTCAAAGGATTTTCTCTTGCTCTTACCACGCCACTCGATCCTAACACATCGCAAAGTTAGATCGCACAAGTGGCACTAGATGACCGATATGCAAACAAGTTTGCCCCTCTTGATAGTACGGCCATCTATCCTAAACCCGATCATAAACTTCTCTAAGCTCCTCATGACCGGCGAAATGAAATGCCCTATAGGTTATACCTTTGCCTTGCGCATTTCCATTCCGCTCCATCTCCAAGTGCCGATGCAACATATGCACCAACACGATCAAGAATGATATGATCCATTTCATATCATCACATGACCTTCTTGGTCTATCGATCTTGACCTCACTTGCTCTTCACCGTTGCGTCGGTCCATCGGCGCCAAGTCCCTCGACTTGCCCCTTCACACTTGCAACCGGTCCATCAAGCCAAGCCTTGTCTTGATCTTCACCACCTTGGTCACATGACTCCATGTCATGTCTCATGTGCAATAAGCTCCTTCATTGCATCATCACATGTGAACTAATCTCTCGTGGTGTATAATCTCAATCACACATATTAGTTCACCTAATGTTGACACTCAATTACCAAAAACCACAAGGGACCTTTCAGCGGCGAGTGGCTGCGCGGCGTTGCGGACGCGGCTTGGCAGGGTGCTGGCGCATGGTGGTGCTCGACGTGTCGGGTCGTGGTGTTTTAGTTGTCTCCTTCGAACTATGATTGACGGTTCCTACAATCGTCCCTCAAACGTGGTCATTGCGGGCTCGCCATCGATGTTAATATCGATGTGGATCCTAACCGCACATATTGAACCCTCCATGAACAAGTTTAGTGGGATACTAATTAGGAACCGACTTTAGTAGAGCGACGGATGCCAACTCGCTTAGGTGAAGCTCATGGCCTTGCCATGGCTATTGGGTTTCTACCTTCTTTTTTCGCAGTGTTTTATCCTTGTTCTTCTCGCCTCTTGTCTCAATCCTCATCAATCTAGTAAGGCGTTGATTGAGCTTTCGCTCATTTGGTGTTTATTTACGTATTTGATTCCACTCCTTTAATTCCTGTGGTTGCTATGACGAAAGTGGGTTAAAGAAGTGTGAATGTTGTGTCTTCTTTTGATTCTTTCATGCTTAAGCCCTTGTATGCTTGTACCTAATAGACCCCAACATTCCTTTGGTTCTGGTGGTGACAACCGCACCGCTAAGAACCCGAGAGATGTCTTAGTGCAATTTGAGCACCTTGGTCTTGGTACCCTACAAATGGATTAAGCACTCGTGTTCTTGTGTGTCGTTCCTTCTCGATGCCCCGTCCTTTCCATGGCACGAGTGTTGAAAGGAGTGGACCGTTGCCTTCTCTTCTCTTCCCCGTTCCACCCTCTCTTAATTCTCGTCAATTATAATGGCATTCGGATTAGAGGAGAACAGAACTACTTTTGTCACTCCCTTCGGTTCCCGCTAATTTAAATGACATTGATCAAAAGTTAGTGTGTAGTGGTGTTTGCTCAGGATGAGCTAAGGTCTATGTCATTTATCTGGAAGGCGTACAGGTCGACACGATTGACCCGTGAAGTACGAGCTAGGTTACGACTTGATCTCATACTTGGCAAACAACCACTCCTATTTCTTTAGTCCAAGGTCGGATATGCATCAAGAGGGCTCGATCGTTCTCTGTTGTGTTCTTTCGGTGTTGTATTCCTTTTTAGTCATATCGCCTCTTTAGTGATTGATTGCTCTCTTGTCGTGTGTAGTCTCGCGAGATACTTGCTTCGCGGGTAGCGTTGGATCGAACTTGATGGAGGAAGAGAGCAAGGAGGGCAACAGGACCGTGGAGTGGAGTTGACCCAGGAGGAGGAGACTTCCTCGACAACGCAGGTGTCATGACAACACTTTACTTTAGAGAATCCTATTAGACATTGCAAATAGATATGCTAGCGCTTTACTTTTACTCCTTTGCTAGTATATGATGCATGCTTATGCCCTCGAGCCTTGAATGCGTTGATTGAAACCCTTTTTACCCGAATACCCGGCTTCGCTCGCACTTATATATTCCGCGCCGCTTGCGTGCATTTGCTCCATCATACTTGCTTATAACCTTAGTGCATGATGGTTGAGGAATTAATTGGTAAAATATGATGATAACTTGAGAATGTGAATAAGCGGTAATTGGGAAGTGTGCTGCGTGTGTCTTCGATGAGTGGTGAGGGTTGTGTCAACTAGGCGGGGATCTATGACGAGTCACGAGGACGAGTCTTGTCGGGAATGCTCGGATCCAAATTTTGAAGTCAAACTTTGGCAAATCACAAAGATTCTCCATCACATCAAATCTTTTGCTTCATGCATGGAGCATCAAATGTAGGTAAACGAAATAACTAACTACACAGTTTGGATGTTCTTTGTGAAACGAATCTTTTGTGGCTAATTAGCCCATGGTAGGACAACAATTATCACAAACAAACAAAAAGTGCTACAATGCACTTTTCGGTCACTTCCAAATTTTGGCGGCAACTAAACACAACCTATCATGAAAGTCAAGATAACATAATAGTTTATTAGCAATTTGGACATGTGGAAGGGGAAAATATACTAAACTCACAATATGTTAACTTTGATTTTGACTTTCCCTCCCATAACTAGTTTTGTTGCTACCATCACATGCATAGTAGATATATAAATTAAGGATTAAGGATGCACCAACAAAAACTTTAAAACAACAACATGAGACGAAGGTATACTAAAAATATCATGAGAGCTTTTCGTTTGCAAAATGATTCATAGTGGGTAAATTCAAAATAAGTGACATATTAGGAAGATTTGTTTCCAATTTCAAAGGAGGTGTGTTCTTGTGCCAATCTGTATTGGCAACCTAAGACTTGATTGGTTATTAGGGACTAGGGACTAGAGACTAAATTTTAGTCATATTTAATCCCTAAATTACCAAATAAGAGAACCAATGATCTATAATTTTTAGTTTCATTTAGTCTTTAGTCCATTAGTCTTTCTTGAGGTGCTAATTGGGACTATTAGTCCAAATTTTCAACCTATTTAGTCTCTATATAGTCTTTTATATAGCAAATTAGTTCCTTGAACCAAACAACTTTAATGACTACTTCCTCCATCTAAATTGTAAGTCGTTTGATTTTTTTTGGCACCAAGTTTGACCACTGCCTTATTGAAAAAATTTGTGCAGAAATGGTCAAATTAAAGTTATTCTTGAAGAATTTTTATTAATATAGCAAGCTATGACAAAAGAAGTGATATTTTGCAACAAAATTTGGATAAGACAGTGGTCAAACTTGGTGCCAAAAAGTTAAACGACTTAGAATTTAAGATGAAGTACTCCTTCATTTCCCAAATTGTAGTTCACTTTTTGGCTTTTTAGATGCATTGATTTTTGCTATGTATCTAGACATAGTGTATAACTAGGTGCATAGCAAAATCAATGGATCTAGAAAAGTCAAAGTGAACTACAATTTAAAACGGAGGAAGTAATATTTAGTCTCCATATAGCCTCTAGTCCATAGTCCCTTAAACCAAATAGCCCCTTAACTTGTGTTGGTGATCCCAAGCGGGTGTAGCTCTTTTTTTTTTTTTTTTTTTTTTTTTTGAAGCCATGTAGCTCTTTCTATAGTTGTAGTTTCTGCGCCTTTTTGTAAGCTGAAAGCCTGAAATCCCTAGCATGGGATGGAAGTCTGTTCTCCTCTGGCTTTATAAAAATGTTAGGTTTA
This sequence comes from Hyparrhenia diplandra, assembly GCA_015847255.1. Taxonomy (NCBI): domain Eukaryota; kingdom Viridiplantae; phylum Streptophyta; class Magnoliopsida; order Poales; family Poaceae; genus Hyparrhenia; species Hyparrhenia diplandra. Next base: position 44,956 of record JADLZK010007485.1, read on the forward strand.
CATTTACCTTAAAAAAAAAAAATACATCGTCTGAGTTAAGAGAAAGACAAAAAAAATTGACGTTCATTTATCTATACCTACTATTAAAGTATGAAAATTTCTGCCCATTTTTTTTTCAACTTTTTTTTTTTTCTTTCCTCTCTTTTTTGTTGTCTACCGGTCTCCCTGTTTTTGTGTCGTGTTACGATACCGGCAGCCTGATTCGACGTTTCGTGCGAGAATTGACCTTCACTCCGCACCGCGGCACGCCAAAGCCTCCTCCAGTATCTAAAAAGCTGCAAAGACGGTGCGGAGTCTCCTCCAAGACCGGGTACGCTGCGCCTCCTAAGCGACTAAGACGAAGCTACTTCAGGACCGATGTGGGCCTGCGCACGCGCACTACCTACTCAGCTGGACCAACGAGCAACATGGGAGGCAGGAGAGAGAATGGTGGACCCCACTGTTTGATTACCTATAAAATGTTATAACTCACAAATTAAAAAGTCAAATGAAATTCCGATTGCACCATTAAATTCGTTTAAATAAATCCTTCAAAACAAGATCTCACATGGATATATTTAGATAAAATTATATGGGGTCCCACTAATGTAGAGTATGAGCACTGAAGTATGGATGGGTGCTTAAACTCAGCGTATATAAAAAAAGAGAATTTTGATGGCGAGGACGTAATATTCCTTTTAGAGTATGGATCTAAAAAACGTACGAGGAGTACGGATAGCCTAATCCTTTCGCGTTTGGGTGCTGCTACCTCCGGCCTCGAGACAGAGCAACAGCACCTGCGACGCTCTGATGACGTCCTCGTCCACTATAGCTCTAGGAAACTGTACCATACCATTATTAAATAGAAAAAGGAAAATGATTCCCGTTGATAACAAGGAAGCTAAAAAGTTGGCAACGTGCTTAGTGATTCTATAACTTTAATATTTTTCAATTTATATCCAAATTTAACTGATATACGCAAGCTTAAAAAAACAAATTTACAATGATGGACTAAAACGAATAGTGAACTACTCACAAAGCAAAATGGCAATGAGTTAAAAGATTAAAATTTGCACTGACCAAAGCGACGCGTGGGCATTGTTATGCTATATATATGAAAAACGGGCTATATCCCCTGATCTCGAAAAAAAATTGTTATGCTATATATAGTCAGGCTATTGGCTGGCGGACTAGGAAAAATTAATGACGTATATTTTTCCACCTCTATTCTTTCACCTTCTAATTTCGCTTCAATAGGCGCAACTTGGTCCCCTTCACAGTTACGTTAACATCTCTTTTCACGCTGATCGCGTGGGAAGCGTGGAAGGAGAGGAATGTTAGAAGCTTCCGTGGTGCGAGCACGGATGTTCACGCACTCGCCGTCATGGTAAAGATTGGAAGGGCCCAATTTTTTTTGAAATAGATCGAGGTTCCTGATGCAAAATGTAGTCTGTTGTTTTTATTTGCTTTCATCAATCAAAGTAGCATGTTTAGACATGATGTGAAGTTTGATCCAAAGATAAATTTAAACGTTGCAACCATAAGTTGCAATCCAAGACAAATTGAAAACATGATGATATCATTGAATAATTAGACCTGCAAGTTATCTGAATGATCGCACAACAAGTTATACGTCCGCATTGCAACGCACGGACATTAAAGAAAAAAAAACTAAAGATAAAAGCCATAATCGGTAAACTATTCCATGCGTAACCTGAACTTATCATCATGCTCATATGAGCTATAATAGCACACGTCCAAACAAAATATAAAAAAGTTCGATTTCAAAACATGTTTGCAGTTTACACATCCAATACAAATGTATTTGTTTACGTTTATTTTTCCATTCCATTATTTTCACATACACAACATATTTAAGAAAAAGAATCAATAAATAGTAAAATTCATATTTGCCGTTAGAAAAATCACAAAAGGAAGAAAAAACTATTTTTCACTGTGCACCCGTAAGCAACGCACGGGCATATTTTCTAGTTTGCAAAAAAGGAGAAAATAGTGGTAGAATTCTTCAAAAAAAAAAATAGTGGTAAAGATCTGTCACAAAACCAATCCGAGGTCACAAAAAGCCACATTTTTTCTTTTGACAAGACACAAAAAGCCACATTAATCTGTTGTACATAACACAAGCGGGCCCTGAACGTGTACAGTACACGGCAAGATCGATAGCACACCATTATTAGATTAACTAAAAGCAACACAAATTGGCTAGGCTCCCACTGCACGCAGCCAACAGAGGCATGGATCCATCGATCTGGACTCTGGAAGTTTGCCAGCCGTTCCAGGCGCCCACCAGCGCCCCCATCCTCTCTACACGGCCCTGACGGCGATCTTCATTCCGGCCTGGCAGTGTCCCCGCACGGTGCAGGCGAAGTAGTGCGTGCCTCTGCCGAGCTTCACCTTGTCGCGCCCGCTCCGCAGCACCTTGGCGCCCTTGGGCACCGCGCAGCTCCGGTACGCCGCCGCGTTCACGATCGCCACGTCGTGCACCGCACGGTTGTAGCTGAACACTGCATGCTTACAAAATGCCGCCCGTCACGGCATGCCGAACGCGTAAGGGCACACGCAGAAGCTAGCAATATATACATAATTACATACCGAGCACGTCGCCGGCGCGGGAAGGTCCCTCCCCTTGGCCCACTTGTCGACGTTGAACTTCCACCCGCCGTAGTCGCCGACCATGTACGACGCCGCCGCCTCGGCGACCGGGGCGCTGGTGGTCGCCACGAGGAGGCCGACTAGGAGCGCCGACGCGAGGACGACGCCGCCGCCGATCGCACTACCTCTTCCCCGAGCCATCACCGGCGGGTATCAGCTGGGTTGGCCGCGACGACCGGGCTGGTGATCAGCTTGGTTGCACTTGCACGGCACAGAAGCCAGAGCTCGCGCGGCCTGGCTTTTTATAGCGCGTTCCGCGCAACGGCCAACAAGGCCAGGGGTGGAGTCGAGGCCGGAGAGTGGAGTGGGTGCGTCAAGCCGTCAACAGGCGCCATGGCTCTAGTAAGAATTTACAACCCTAGCTTGATCCTTAATTTACACCATACTAGCCGTGACATGGCATGCAAACTGATCCGTGCATAATCGTCAGCGCCAAGATGTGCCATCGCCCATCAGATCGATCGACACGCTGCGTGTTTTCCTGTAGTTCCGCTGCTCGCAAGATAAATATTTGTCTTGTTGCCAACGTCTGCACATCATCGGCTTTTCTGATGACTTTGTTTAGTGCCCAAAGGCAACCAAGATCCCGTGACATTTTTCCTCCTGTCAACTCCTAGAGTCACAAACTTTACTAGCAGGACAATAATCGTATCCATTGGATATAACAGCGACATCCAAATGAGACAGCCAACGCCCCAGTATTACGCTCCATGTCTCAAGGCAAAAGCTGATACAGCATACCAATTATTTGTGGCACTCAGCGGTCAGCAGCCGTAATTTAGTTGACCTCCCTGGCTCCCCTGACGTCGGATGCCGGATCTCTTCTTCCTCGGGACCAGGGGCAAAAAAAGGTTAAGATATAGTATCAAGAACTCAAAAATTTAGGCCATTAGCGCTTAGCAATGGCCTCTTTCCTTACTATTGTTTTCAAGAATGTCCCGTCAATTAAAAATGATATGGAACAAACAAGGTCAAAAAAAAAAAAACATTTTCAGTTTTACAGGCTGGCCATAGCATTTACATATTGCATGGTGTCATGAAATGAGACACATTGAAGTTTCTTTCGGTGTTCAACGCATGTAGATGAAATGAAAACTCCCAACATAAACAATGAGTGCTGGGACAGTTCGATGAAACTTATCTCCTCTCATAATTTCTATGTCATGTCCCTGGCTCTATCCCATGTAGATGTACGGAGTGATAAACAGGTGGTGCTACTAAACTCCCGTCTAACATGCTTCACTCATTCGTCCTTGACGGCCGGTAGCTCGCGGTTCCTCCTCTCGGCTAGCATCGACTTGGTTTTCTCCAGCACACCAAAGAAGATGGACCCACCAATGCCAATCCACAGCACTCGCGGCTCAATGCCCTGCCATGTGTCAACATAAATATATATCAGCCTAGTCCTCCGCTGCACCAGCATTCGTCATAGAACATGAATACGAATTCCAGACCAAAATGTGGCTTTAGACATGAGAGAACTGAAAAAAGGCATCTGGACAAATGATGAATGTCTTCTTTGGTCCTAAAGAGTGCGGCAAACTAAAAAGATCGTTGTATTGTGCCGTGCATCATATGATGGTACAAAAAGCCCAAAACATAGTTTAAAGCAAACTGTAACCACAAGTCACTATTGTAAACTTATCTAATTGGGAGTCTAAAAGTTTATACAGTTTAAAGACAATAAAGAGTTTCCAGTTCACATGACGTAGTCTAGTGTTTGTTTTCCATTTTAAGAGTACTGAAGTTGTTCACAAATGTGATATTTTACCTTCAAGAATGCCTTAGGGCCTTCCTCTCTGAGGATTGTCTGAGCACAGTTTACAATTCCAGTGTATTGATTCCCTTGTCCCTGAAATTGCAACCAATATGGAAATAGTCAGTTATGCAGAAGAAGATTTGTGTGGAAACTGGAAAGTCTTCGTACAAGTATCCACCTGAACCATCAATCTTGTCTTCATGACATCAAGCGGAGTTGTTATAGCTCCAGTGATAGCGCCTAGGAAAAAGTCAAAATCCCAGGGTAGATGGAAGTGATTTGTCGGAAGAGGAAATAAGACAACCAGACATATACTGGGGAAGCAAGGTGATAGTTACAAAAGATTAGGGTGACAATTTAGTTATACCAGCAAAAGCACCGATAAGTGCATTCTCTGGATCATTCAACTCCCTTTTTGCCTGAACAATGAACCATGGAGAAATTATGATAAGAATTGTGGAAAGATAAACTTGCAGTTTCTGTTGGACATCGGTTACAGCAATTGATATTTAGTGAAGACTAAATAATATTAACCATCAATCAAGTCATTCAGACTTAGAAATAGTCGGACAGATTTTGGTGAAAACAGTAGCATGCCAAATCACATCTGCCTTATCTTCAGGAGAAAGCAAAATGCTGATCATAGCACAAAATTTGGCCCAAACAAAAGTCATTCAGGCACATGGAGCAATTTGTGAATACCCAATATTATTCTAGTACCGCAAGTGGTTGAAGCTTTGAACCTATTGTTCATGAGTAGTTCCAAGATGTGAGAAAAAAATAGTAGTCTCAGCATTGAAAGAGTACCACAGCTTTGTAGCCAATTCGAAGTTGCTCATAAATGCAGAACTGAATGGCATCAAATGGAAGATCTCAAGTAGAAAGGAACCATAACCCTATAAACCAAAAAGAAACCAGTATTACAATGGATAAAATTGCAAGATATATTTTAAATAGGATTAAAATCTACACATCAGATCAACTCATCAACAGTAATTCATTCTTAAAATAGAAGTCAATATTACACCTTAAAAAAGATTGTTCAAATAAGATGCCAGAATATACATACGGCGTACAGTCCTTTAAATCCTTCTTTAGCAACAATGAGACGAACAGCATTAGGTGCAGACTTGAATTGACCAGTTTGCATTCTTTGTTTGACCACCTGAATGCAACGAGATCAGATTTGGATGCAGTACAATACTATCTGCAGTAGTAAATATAAATTACAGACCTCTGTAGGGACACGGACAAGGGAAGCAGCAATACCTCCAATGGCCCCTGCAGTCTGTAGCGATTAGCGTTTTAAAAGACATGATGGATAGAATCAATAAGCTAGGCACTAAGCATTCACAGAGAAGAAAATAAATAACAGTCTTGGTAAAGCAAAAAAGTGCAGGTGCTATAAAATGAAAAGTATATGGTATCCACAGCAATGTCAAACAATAAGCTTTGTCTGTTCTAACTTACAAAATGGGCAACTGCACTCAGATTTTCAGGAAGTGTCTCCAGTAATTTTTTTTTAGTTGGCTCATACACTCCGACAAATATTGCAGAGGCCCTGTCATAAATTACACATTATACTATGAAAATCATATAGATAGACATGAACAATGGTACTTTGGGAATAGAAGAACACAGGCTAAACATTTTTACTTTTTTTATTAGTAATAAGTAAATACTTTGTTTGGACATAAGAAATTTGTGAAAGCAATTTCATCTCATGGTGTCTTTGCAGATTAAACTACTGAATATGACTTCTAATAGTTGCATGGCAATCAGTTAAAAGGTAAAACAACACTAAACTGCCCAATAAATATGAAAGGAAAATAACAATTGCATCATACCACAACTTGATACATATAATGACTTAAATACTCAACACAGTGACACCTTGAGGTTGGGGCACAATAGGTTAACATCTTGCAGCTTGAAATTGCTCTTAGGAAAGCAAGATCATTGTATGCAGTATGACAAAAAAGAGATATGGTGTACTCACGGAAGGGCGCCAGCAAGATTTCCAGCTAATCCAGAATACAAGCCTTTCCATTCAATCCGGCTTCCACCTCGAAAGCAGCCTGCAGAGATCACAAACTTCAGACAGCATGTACATGTTGCAAGTAGTAGTGATACTAATATGCCGGTAAACAATGAACAGAAGAAAATGGAATCATCTAAGAAACTAGAAGCACGACATATTAACTTATAAAAACTAGACAGACAGTCATTTGACCATGAGTTGAATAGGATTTGGAGCACATTGAAGGAACACTTAGATAAGAATTCTATATGAAAAGCATGTCACTGCTCTTATTGAATATGTACATGTACCTGAAGCCTGGTTTTTATAGTATCAATCGGGTACAGTGCTGTTTCCACCACAACACCAGCAGTTCCTCCAGCTATGCTTCCCTCTGAAATGAAAGGTTATACATAAGAAAAACTAAGAAACTTTTTGTTTATTCCTGGAAATAATAATTGCCAATTTTATATCAGGGTTCAGGAGAGAAAAAGGCAGGAAAAGGTGCTAAGCCGCATTCTATTTAATGGAATGAGCAAAGTTTGCAAACTAAGACTGTATTAGAGTCTGATATATGTGGTAAATAATGGGAAGAAGGCCAGGGTTTGGTTAGATGTTTGGCTGGGCAGCTGGATTTTTTAGAATAGTCTACAGTAGAGTTTTTCACATTTGTAATGAACAGGAGGAATCAGTACACAATGTTCTGACAAATAATAATAAGATAAATTTAACTTTAAATTTAACTTTCAGAAGGTCCATTGAGAGGAGCAGCAGGAAGAATGGCTATTGCTAATATCACAGATTAGAGATATTCAGTTGAACACAGAACCTGATACAGTTAAATGGACTTTAGAGAAAAGTGGTATTTTACCGCAGCTTCACTATATGGAGAGCTTAGTTACCATGGAATGGAAAATAAGGAGATCTTGCAGATTTGGAGAGCTGGAATTTCAATGAAAATTATTTCTTTTTTTTTTTTTCCTGTGGTTGGTTTATACAGATTGTCTACCTTCAGCAGAAGGCATAGCAATTGGTCAGGAGGAATTGGCCAGGAGATACTCACTGTAAACTTTGTTGCACGGTGGAAACATGTTATCTTAATGTGTTTCTGCAAATTATATTTAGTGGACAAATCATGATACATTTTACTGGAATTAGGTGCCCAGAAATTTAACTCAACTTTCCGAGGTTTGTAGTAAAAGAGCGGTGGGTCATAGTCTCAAAATGATCTATATTTTGGCATGCATAAGCTGGAGTCTATGGTTTACTCGTAATGATTATGTTTTCAACGCCAGAATTGTTACTCAACGCCTGGCTATGTCAAACTCAAGGAGAAGAGCAGAAGCTGGGAACAAAGCATGATGGAGGAAGTCTCACATCATTTGACATAGCCAGGCGTTCAGTTATGTATTGTCTTTGCTCATTTAGGACCTGCCTGTATTTGATCTGTGCAGCTGTTGCGCTTATTTTTGCTTCGCTTCCGTTGATGTTGGCTTTTCGTTTAGAGGGACACACCTGCGTTCGTTGCTATCTTTATGTGCTTTCCTGTAAGCTGGCATTCCCAACCACCGAGACAAATTTGCTTTCTAAAAGCGGGACCAGAAGGTCTTTGGTCTAAAAAACAGTTTGCAACGAAGATATGGTGAACATGCACACAAAACCTCCGGCATAACCACAACGACCAAGTTTTCAGAAAGCGACCTAGTAACTCTCAGACTTAAGAGCAGAAGAAGGATTAACATATCACATTTAGCACACTCCACAATCCTCATTATGATTATGATGCTTAAACAGGGAACTGTCGAATCACACTAATTCGATGTTTGAACATTCCCTTTCAGCATTGTAAAAGCTGAATTCGAGCATGAACCATGGTTGACTAATTTTATCATGGAACTTGAACCTTCCTAAGTCAAACCAGTGCCAATGAGCAGCCACAATTTTCAGCGACAGGGAGAAGAGACATCCAGCAAAACAAAGCAGACAGTACTAGTGCATAGATACAAGAGAGGTTGACGCACCGAGCAAAACTTGAAGGAAATTGAACGACTTCTCTTCTCCACCTTCCCCCATGTCTGAATTCAGTAGCAAGCAATGCCGAGGCGGACCAGGTACAAAGGCATGGGTGTGCACTAACAGCGTCAGATCCAATACAAAATATTACTTAGGGTTCGGGCAGCAGGAAGGGAAGATAAGGGTCGGGCATACCTGGTGGGCGCTCGTCGCCTGTGAAGAGCCGGCGAAGGGTGGCGGCGCTCGAGCAGCCGTCGCAGCAGAAAAGGAAGAGCAACAGGAACGCAACGCAGCAACGCCCCTCTGGACTGGACTCTGGCCGTTTGGATGGATGATGACAGGATTAGGAGGAGAAGCTCGGCTCGGTCTACCTCGTTGGTCGACTCGCTCGGCTCATTTACTAGCTCGAGCACAAGCCGGCTCGTTTGGCTCATGAGCCGATTGCATTCTTGGGCCAAACGAGGGTCTTTTGGACATCCAGAGACAAGTGAGTCCATGTTTTCTTCTCTAATTCAACATCAATTGACTAGAATGTTTTGCAATTTTTTATATTTTTTGGATATTTTTCATAATTTTATAGAGCTAAATATATTTTTATAGAAACTTAAATATTTTTTATTTATAAATATTTTTATTTGGATATCTTAAGTCATGTCCCAATATATCTCATGGGTTAAAACCTTATCAGATTTTTTACCTTTTTTCACTTAATAATATGAAACCACTACTTCTAACCGAGGCAGGTAGCTAGGTAATTTAAAGGTTTTTGAGTTGAAATTTTTACAATAATTGAGGAAAAATCGAGGGCTCACATCGAGCGAGGCGGCGGCATCCGGCGACAACGAAGGCATGAGGAAACGGGGAGGAAATGGGGTGGAGGAAACGGGAGGAAAATGATGTGTCTATGGTTGGTGGGCCATGGGGAAAAAAATTTCCTCTTGTTTCCTCCGCAAATTTGGGGATTAAGACTAGGCGTTAATTGCATTCTCGTAATTTTTTTTAATTAAGGGTAAAACAAGAACTTTGTAATTATGTTTTGAGTAGTATAGTTTTGAGATCATGATTCATTTACTATAGTTAGATAATATGTTATTATTATTATTATTATTTTAAAGAAAATGCCTCCCCACAAATTATCTAGGGTTCTCCGTCGGTTCCTCCACGTGTGAGCGCCGCCCGCCGCCCGGGAGGCCGGGCCCAAGGCAACAGCAGCCATGCCCGCCCCTCAACCCCTCCCGTGCCACATGCGGTAGAGGTGCCGGGGGGCCGCTTGATCCGGGCCGCCGGACGGATCCGCCACCGCGCCGACGTGGAGGTGCTTTTGGGGAGGGCCGCGACGCCAGAAAAGGCGAAGCCGATGCATATGCGGCGGCGGGGACGTCGACCGTGGCCAATAAACACTTGGCGGGTTCGTGAGGCGGCAACTTTTATATGATTGGGCGGCGGCTCCTTCGCAGGGCTGGAGGGAGACGGGGAGGAATCGTATGCGTGTGGTGTCGGTCTGATATCGGGGCGCGGTCGCGGGGGTGAGCCGGTGGGGAAGATGCAAATGACCAACTTTCACTTTTGACAAGAAATAGAAAAGCAAGGAGGAAATGAGAGGAAATGGGAGGAAATTCCAAGTATAGTAAAAGAGCTCTTTTTGAGTTTATCGGACTTTCGAGTTCAAGGAGCAAAACTGGACTCCGATGATGGGGAGGCAAAAATGTCTTTTTTCTTTGTAATTAGAAACAAGACTTGCTTTCACATAAGCCAGCCCACTTCAGCCCATTAGCAAGTTACAGTGGTCCATATGCTGATGCGATTTTTATTTTTATTTTATTTTTCCCCAATTAGCAAACTTCATTCTTTCTCAAAATCAAATTAGGATAAATCCATTCACACACACCTCGGGCTATTTTTTTTTTCTTTTCATATATGCATTCAATAGAGAACATTTTTTGTAGAGCCTAATTCAATATTGTGTGTGATCAAACCTTTTTTGCTTAGATGTTTAAATGGTGCATTTGTGATCTTAAGAAAATGTTTACATCCAATGCGAAATTCAGATGAATTTATTAAAAAAATGAAATAATGTGAATGTCCACTAATCTATCCAATACATATAGACAAACAAGGCCTACAATGGTAATGGAGATACTCTCTCATCCGAGCTAATGCACGTATGTTGTGGCGTTGTGCCTTATTATAGGCATATATGCTGTCTCCGACTTTTTTACATGACACATTAGCTTTGTCCTAATAAGCCAAACATTACTATATTTAACCTACGTTTTGAGAAAAAAAATCCTTATAGTTTCACCCAACACATGATTCTATAGTATGAAACTATTTATTATAGTGAATATAGAAAATATAAATCTTATGTCATCAATTTGAAATTAATAATAATCAAATATAGAAATATTTAACGTAGGACAAATTAAGCTAACGCACAATAATAACGAATTGAGGATGTGTATGGATTAGAACACGCATTACGCAACAAAACAAATTTAAAGGTTTGCTACACATATATACATGATGATGGCTAGCTACAAGATACATGCAATTTACATGGTTTTCTGTTTGATGTCTGTTCCTTAACTGTTATGGCTTAATATATTTAAGCCAGAGTCCAGACGGTGGGATGGCACTCCTGTACAAATGCACACAGTGTCTCAGTCCTCCGCATATGGATGCAGAAATGATTGAGAGGAACACAAGGTGATGTGTAGAACCAACTAACTAGAAGTCTAAAGGAGCTTCGACAAATTCTGAGTCCGTAATTTCATGCCGAACCCGTGAACTACCTGGCAAGGCCAGCGTGCTGCATCCTGCAGGTCGTCCAACGACCTCGACACTCAGAGCGACACGGGCGCGGCCTGACCCGACCTCGGCACGCACGGGGACGGCGGCGACACCGACACGAACGACGTCGCCACATCGTCAGGTGACGGCGCACGGAGCGGCAATGGTCGTATTAGCTCCTCCTCCGGCGCCGGCAGCGGCAGGTCGCTTGACGAATCGGCCCCTTCATCCGCGGCCGCTTCTCCGCGTTGAGCTTCCGCACCTCGTACCTTATCTTCTTGGCGAACAGCCTCGTCCGCCGCTTCTCCCGGTACCGTGTCACCCGCGCCTCCCGCCCGCCGCCGATCCCCAGCCGTGGAGTCACCGCAGCATCCCCCGCCCAGCAGCCGTCCTCCTCCCGGGATCCAGCCCTGCACGCAGCAAACCTTCCATGAACCCGATTCAAGTTGCAAGTCGATCGAAGCATACGCGCGCGCGATCGATCGATCAGGACGAGGAGCAGCGAGAATTCGCAAATCATAAATCACGTACCGTGAGGTGGGCGTGGGGCCAGAAGTCGTCGAGCTGGACGTTTGGCCGTTGGCCGTCGGTCCACGGCGAGCTCCCCCAGCTCTCGATGATGGCCTCGTAGTTGAGGTTGAGATCCAGGGTCCTCTTCAAGAACTGCGTACCCGCGGCGCCGTTGATCGCCGACGCCTTTTGTTCGAAGCTGTCCTCGTCCTCGTTATCCATCATCACCGTGGGCGAGCTGCAGTTGAAGTCTATGTCCAGCACCTCGGCCGACGACGCCTCCGGCTTCATCAGATAAATAGGGCAAAATCCGGCCGGAGCACCCTCGCCGCGGGAGCGGGAGATTACGCCGCCGTTGGACTCCATCTTCACCCGCCCGACGTCCTCCGCCTGCTGCGTCGTCATTAGCCCTAGGCTCTCCATGTAGAACGACTCATCCAGCTCGTTGTTGTCCCCCAGGCCCTGGCCAAGAAGCGCTTCCATGTCAGCGGCGAACTCTCGGAGCTCGGCGTCCGTGGGGCCGAAGCCGGCGCAGCTGTCCGGGAGCTGTTGCACGGGCGATTCCGCGACCACCACCGCCGGTGGTGCCTTTGTTGCGTTCTCCACGGCGCCGTCGACGTCATCCCTGCAGCAGGATGATGAGGCCGTGGCCGCCGTCGGGTCATCCGCCGGAGTCGGCGGCGTGCAGAGCTCGGCCAGGGCGCGGTCAAAGGTCGGCACGCAGTACAGCAGCTGGTCCTCCTCCTCCTCTTCCTCTTCTTCCTCGGCCTTCCGCTCCTCCGACGACTCGACAGTGGCCACCTCGGGCACGACGACGAGCTTCCTCGCCAGCAGCTGCCCGACGCTCTTGACGTGCGGCCTCCGAGTGCGTGCCTTGCGCTTGGACCACGCCGCCGGCGCGACCTGCTGATGCTGGCGCTTCTTCCACGTCGACGTCGACGCCACACCAGGTCCGGCCTCGAGCGTGGAGAGCGGGTCCTGCGGCGACGTCGTCGGGCGCAGGCGCAGGCGCTCGTGCCGCCTGGCGAGCGGGTTCGCCGAGTGCACCGACGCGTCGCAGCCCTGGCACAGGAAGGCGTCGTCGGCCGCGCAGTACCACCGCGCGCGCCGCCGCAGGCAGCTGTCGCAGGCACGCGCGGCCTTGCCGCCCACGGCCGCCGCGTGCTTGGAGCTGCTGCTCATGTGCCGCCGACAAATTAAAACTAGCTAGCTAGCTAGGTGCAGCAGCGATCCCGGGAAACTCGCACAAAGCGATCGAGCGTGTGACAGAATGAGAATGTAGCTGGCAGTCCGCTAGCGTGACAAAATCGCAAGAAAATATCACTTGCTGATTAGGGCTGCATGAGTGAGAGGGCCGGATGCTGGCCCAGCATGGCTCTTTTCGGGGACCTCAGCCGCGATGCCAAGTGTACTTTCCACTTTTAGTGTAGACGTGGGGGCCCACATGCAGGCCTTATCCGGGAGGCGATTGGCCCGCTGGAAATACCCGATCCGGTTCCGCGAAATGCGATTGGCTGCGGCTGGATTTTCAGTTGGGGGCCACGGGATGGTTTTCGAGACACGTTGGAGGAGCATTTTGGGATCTGGAGGACCAGAAGAGGTCCCCTAATGAAAAGTCGTTTGCTGTACCGATCAGCCGCTGTTTCTTCGTACACAATACTCCAAGCTAGCGTTTTTTAATTATATATGCGTAATTTTAATGGATTACTCTTTCTGATTATTGGTAACCAATTCAAGAATCTCTGGAGAACTTTATTATAACTGATGTTTCAATTCCTGATACTGTAAAATTTACTGTTTTTATTGAGGTAGCTATGATTAATAGCTAGCTTTAATTTCTCCAAGAGGTTAATCGAGGAATCAAGTGACATACATATACACACTTTTTTAGTACAATGCTCACAACACACGTACGCACATTCACCCTGTATATGGATCAGATATATATTCAACAAAATAAATTAATCTAGCCCATCTTGAGACTTCCTTGGACTTGTAGAAGCCAAATAGCTCATGCATGCTGATCGCCATCGTCATATCTCTACCGCGCACATAATTGATTGGACATTGTTGTTTTCCTTTTTTGTTTTGAGTGGAAATCATGCATATGGTAGTACACTGTTAAGCAGGTCGGCAGCACCACTGTCAAATGTTGAAACTCCACCCACTCTGTTTTTTTTTTCGTGGGGATGCCCAAGGCCAAAACTGCCCCGGCTATCAACTGTTTGCCCTTAGCTTTGTTCACATAATAAAATGGGATTCCCGGCTTTGTACTGTATATATCTCGGATCTCCGGATATTTCAGATTTTGCATCGCTTTGCTTGCAGAAATCTCAGAAGGAGTTTATCTTGAAAGGTACAGGTTAAACTTATTTGCCCTTGGAACGTTGTGTGCTTTCCAGAGAGGGCTCAGGGCATCATTGCCAGCAGCCAAGTAGAAAAATCTTATTCTGCTCGGGTAACGTTCTTTGTTATTGTGGGCGTATCTAGTATCTAGCTCGTACAAACTCCTTTTCTTATTTTATTTCTCTTTGCATGCTGTCTGGTGCACTTTCTGCCGCGTCATGCACACAGTGACGCACAAAGGTGTGGACATCCTCACACAAAAATAACCAGGCAGACTTGCCTCAACAATACCAAAAAATTAGGCACATAAATATAGGAGATGTGTTTTACACATCTCCTAAACTACTCAGGCGACGCCGCGACGAGCTCAGAGCACTCGCTGGTGGCTGTTGCGCTGCTATTGATTATTGAGTTCATGAAAGCAAGCAAAAAGCCGATAACCACTGGCCAGCAACTGTTGTCTGAACTTTTGGAAAAAAAAAAAACACAGGAGCTTGTACAATAGCAATTCCGTGAAAAAAAAGTAATCAACTAAAAAATAGAAGTCAAACTCTTATATTAATTAAGGTGTCGTAATCTAAACAAGTACTTAAAGTATGTACTCTCCATGATATGTGAACAAATTTTGATCCTTATACTTTAGGTCGGATGAAGTAAGAGTTTTCACCTCAATGAATGGGTCGGAAACTTAGAATTGAAAAACAGGTCAAGCGGAAAGCCCAAAGTTACCAAACCCACATATAGGGGTTGTTTGGTTGTGCACTAGGCAAGGTTGGCTGCGCCAGGCAGCAGCTCCCATGCCATTGATTTTGATCGCCCCGGCAGCTGTGATGGGTTGCCCGGGGAGGCAAATGCCCGCCATGGTCTTAATTACCAAACAAGCCCATATAGTCCTCGTTATTGGAGAACAATTGGGTTGCACATTAATTGATTCAGCCACGTCCCAATTGATTTGGTCGAGACTCTCTTGTCGATTTAGCTACTAACTAGCGTCCATCCCCTAGGGGTTTAGATAGGTTAAATACGAGAGGTAGAGAGAGTGAGGGGGGCACGCAGCGGGGCAAGGAGGAAGGGGTTGAGCAAAGTAGGGGTCTCGGCTCATAGCCTCAAGTGTGGGAGATGGAAAAAGAGAAGAGTACTTGTTGGGTTGTAGGAAGGACGTAGATAAGTTTTAGCTAAACCACTCACGACACATAGAGTCAGATAAACTTGCGTCGTCGAAAATGTTTAAAGGCCATTCTCTGGATTTTTGGATCGTCATGGCCCTAGACCCATATTTCCACCCATGGGGAGCATCATGATTTGGAAGAGCAACCTAGTTTCTTTACATCAACATGCATAAGTTCAGTTTAGGTGGTGGTTTGCCTCATGGGTATAGGTGTTCCCTGTGAACCTCCAATATCTTCCAAAGCAGGCAAGATGTAGGCTCGGACCATTCACAAGATCGATGAAGGTCATTGACTAAGATATAATCATGGAGACTATGAAGGCTAAGTGCCATCTAGCAAAGATGATGTGGTGCATCTTCAGAGAAATCTGGGATCTTAGAGCTATCCCAAATTCACTTATGGATTTCTCGGTATGCTGGTTACAAGGCAAGGGGCCATTGCCGGTAAGAATTCTATTGTTCATCTTTGCATGTTTTACTTGGGCTCTTTGGATTACTCGAAACAAGATGGCTATTGAAAAGTGCTTTCCCAAAGCACCTACTGATACGATATACTTGGCACTTTCGTTTATGCAGAAGTGGAGTATCTTGCTTAAAGAAGGTGATCGAGCCCGGGTGGAGCAAATCAGAGACAAGATGGTGAACTGGCTGAAGGACTTCAATCCAAGAGCAATGACTTCTTCAGATATTGTAGAATTGTAGTCTTTCGTAGTTTCCATTCTTTGCTCTTTTACTTGTTAAGAACCCTGTTTTGTAACTGGTAACCCTAGTAATGTCTTTTGTATGACGTGATACGTTCGGCTTTCTTAAAAGCCGAAGTTATAATAACTCAAAAAAAAACTATGAAGGCTAAGCGATTACCGGCCGGCACCATGCATGAGGCATTACCCGGACTTGCTTGATGGACATCTTATCAACCGCCCATGGATTTGAAATTGTTACCAGCTTACTTGGATGTGTTGAGCCGCTTTGCTAGAGCCTAGAACCATGAATAGTTTCCTTTGAGTGACTAGAGGTTATCATCAAGTAATTCAAACGATTTTAAGCCGCCTCATCATCGACCATGCTTAAAATTCACCAAAAGTAATTTATCCAAAGATTACTATCTCGAGACTTCCATGAGCCTGTGCGGATGCCAAATTGATGTAGTGTCAATCACCGTCTTATATGTAACGTGTTCACAAACCATTGGGCGTGGCGGATATAAAGCTAGGGCCACTATGGCCAAGGCCCTAGGCGTGGAAAATATATTAGAGTATTCCTTTTTCATTTTTTAGCTAAATTTATATACTACCATTACTTTTATGTCTATTAGAATGTGATCCTATGTTGGTGGTTCATAATGTTGGCCCTACTCATAAAAGTTCCCCAGCTCCGCCACTGCCATTGGGCGCTGTTAAACCCCCACTGCTGTCTACAGTACTGTAGCAACGGGAATCCACTGTGACCGTGACTGTGTTTTCTGTCACGCTCACGGCCAAACTTGTGTCATGTCCAGAGACTTGGGGTTAGATTGATATGGGTTGGAGCATAGTGTAGGGGTCATCATGTATAGGCAAACCAAAGACCATCATTGCGGAGGGCACACCACCCAAATTCAATTAAATTAATCTTATCCTCTTGGGATATATGAATCCCTGTAGCTGCATGCAAATAAATCCATTTTCCTTTCCCAACTGAATGTCTGATGCATTTTTGGGTTTTCCCACATGTGCGTTGGTCAGACGTCATCACGAAACAAGCAGATGTCCTAAGCGCAGAGAATTCCATGAAGTTGGGTAAAATAAGCTGGAAAATATCATAGTACCCTCCCTGTTCCCGGTGACGAGCATGCCCATACACGCTCAGAGCAGGCTAACCGGGACAATCACATCGATCAGCGTCAAGCCCATCACCGGAATCCCCGGTCCTTCACCAGCAGCTTGCAGAGCGAGCAGCCATGGAAAGACAGAATCAGATGGCTCGCCCACCATCACGCTGATCCGGGCCGGCACGCATGTGGTCGCTTCCGCATCCGATCCGGGCCTCGGCCGCACGCGGCAGGTGTCGCCACCGCCAGTGGCGGAGCCAGGAATAAACTATAGGGGGTCAATTTGTCAATTGAATCTATAAGTACATGAGTGGTGAAGCAAATAATATTAGTACTTACAATTAACTGATTAAGTCACGGTAGGGGGTGGTAATGGATCCTGTCCTTATTCCTCCTTGACAATTTAACTTGACCCTATTCATTTTTAGTTCAAAATTTGTACAATTTTACGATCCGATCCTAATCCGGCCCGATCCTTAGGCTTAAATTAGAGGGCCCTTTACCACCCCTAGTCACGGTATACAAATACATTCGACAACAAAATTTTTGAGCATAAAAATTCTCTAAAAACCCAACATAAGATCTTGATTGACACACCAAAAATAGTACTCAATTAGCCACTCCCTTCACACAGTATACTATGTAGATTTTATGAATTGGAAAGTCAGAAAGGAAAAAAGATATGGAAGAATCAAGACGACGCATAGCAACGGAAGCAGAGAAAGCATGCAAATGGGTAACAGCTAAGCCAAGCGGTGGGAGCAAAACTACACAATTGCTTTTTTTTATTTTTTTGGATGAAGGGTCTGCTACACGATTGCTATGTAGGGGCATTAGGCATGCAAGGCTGGCCCTGGCCTCTGGCCGCTGCTGCAGCTAACAGAGAGTGGGTTGCCTTTGAGATGAGAGATGGGGGCTGTGTGTATGGTGTGTATGTTCGTAGGCTGCAACAACAAGCCACCATAGAAGTAGCGCATGCAGCCATGCAGGACAGGACAGGGGCTTCAGGAAATCACGGAGGCAAGGAGGGGCCATGGCCCAGTTTAGCCTCCACGTAGCTCCGCCAGTGGCCACCGCGTCTCTGACGCCGACGTGCCGCGCGGGTAACCCTCAGTGTCAGCGGTCAGTGACTCAGTGGCCATTCTCCGATCCTGTACGTATTTCTACGCCCCTACCGCCCGCGCTTGGAGGGCAGCATGCAAAGCCGCGATGTTTATCCGCTTGATGATAATGACTTGATTGATGAGTCGTGTCCTCGTCGGAGGAGCGACGACGGCGTGTTGCGTTGCGGCTGTCAGCGTCGTCGTCTCCAAACTCTTCTCTGTCATTTCACTTTCACCTTACTAGCTCTTGAGGTCATAGGAGGAATACGAAGGTCTTCCAGAAACCGCGCGCAGAGACGTGCTTGCTAGTGGATAGTCTGACCAGGAACCAAGAAGACCTGCAAATGACCTTGCTTTGTTTTCATCTACAAAGATCGTCACCAAATGAGTACGTACGACACAGTTTAGCGGCTAAAGATTCCTTTTTCAATATTTTGTTTTATTTTCTATTAAACAGTCATAATAGCTAGTTTAGCAAAATTGAAATAGAGATAGATCACGTTGTCCTTTTGACAAATCAAAACCCATCCACATTTTTCTTTCAATGCTCACACGCCTTTTTTTTTTTAATAAAATGAGTGTTAGGAATTAATCAACCTCAGAACGTCCAATACTTATTTAGTGAATGGTATTCTTGGAAAGATAAAACTTTCCGATTCTTTTTACTGGATGGTGCGACGGCCATTTTATGGTCAATATGGATAACAAGGATAAAGTTTTTTTTTTACAATTGCGACCCAAATCTCTTTTGCACGTTCTGTTCAAAGCCCCGCTAGCTTCAAATCAAGGCCCAGTTGCAACAGTGTGAGGTTCGACTACCGCTCTTGCAACTTTTGCGTCCTATGGATGACTTTCATCATTTTTATAATTGGGTTTTGAATTGTTCTTGTCTTTAAAACTTTGCTTGCTTTGATGCATTGAGTTGTAATAAGATGGTTCAATCCTCTTCAAACGAGGATGAAACCTCTTTCCATTATCTGAAAAACATATAAGTACGTCGTAATTAGTTTTTGGACCATATATCGAACAGGCCGGCACTATTTGTTAGTCAATTTGGTTTTGCCATAACGATACTGTTATCATCATTTTTTTCTTTGCATGTTATCATCATATATGTAATGGCTCTATATATGACAAGGGCAGATAATAGACTTTCGGTACAAGGCTTTTAGTTCTGGCTATTTTGAGATCTGAACTAGAGAAAGAATTAGTCCGATTATCCAACCAGAACTAACATTCCGCCCCAACGGTTAGAGCAACGACTTTTGCATGAGGTCAACTTTTAGTCCCTGTTGGTAGCTCAAACGGGTTCCAATTGCAGCTGTCAGCCTAGACTAAAGTTATAATTTTGATTTGTGGCGCCAACCGAATTATTATTAGACGTGCTTTGTTAATTTGTTTGGTAGCTCAGTCACATTTTAATCAAGTTACAAGCCCCATACTAAAAGATATAGGTGTAATAAAAAACAATTCCACACGAGAAATGTATTTGAAGATTAGCTCAACTTAAATATGTGACTACTCTGTATATGTATTATGAGATTGAGAAATGTGGAAAGCGAGCTAGACATCTCCATTCACGCAATGTCGAAAGGCACCAGCTCTTGGTCAACTGGTCAAGCTATGATACGTTGCTCTTGTTCATACGAGTGATGTCGTCACCAACCGCCTCGTTCGAATAGGAATGTGGAATGACGGGCCGAGAGATAGGCCCCCCATGAGCTCGACCGGCGCGTCAGCCTGGTTTAGCTAACAGCTTAGCCCAGACAAGTTGCAGCCTTGATAACCGAGACAAAGCCCGATTTGAAATCCAGCCCATCGCCTGATCGACGACGTCTCTCGAGCTGTTTGTGGGGCCCCGGCAGCTGCCGCTTCAGTTTTTCTCGGAGGCCAGCGTTTTGACGATTTTTATTGCCTGGTCTTATCACGCGGCAATAAAGCCCTGGGCGAACTTTGAGATGGAAAACTAGCCAGGCCCGACCCGGCCCGTGGGCCAGCCCGAGGCAACGGCGTTCTTCCGAGGGAACGGCCGGGACACCCTAATCTGGCTAGGTAGTTGGATAACAGTGTGTCCATACAGGCGATGGCGCCATTACAACTCGTGGCCAACAGGCAAACCATCGCCCGGCGCCCTCCAAACCGAAGATGGGTGAGCATGATCACCGACGGTGTCTCCATGCATGCCATAGCGAATATCTTGAGGTACGGCGAGCAGTTCGAAACATATCGCTCATCGACACCATGGACCGATTGGTTTGGAGATGGCCATTGACGGAAATTTCGTACAGGCGGCATACCAAGCTCTACACATCGGCTCCCACCCAATCTCGGGCTGCATCTGGGTGTGGGAAATTTGGGCTCCGCTGGCGGATCAAGTTGTTCATGTGGCTTGCTCTCGCCAAAGGCACTCCATAGCGGACGCCGGCGACGGAGGCAAGAGCTTCGACGCCATTGACACCGCGCCTCCTGTGTGACCAAGAGCCGGAGGCGATAGGACCGCGATCGTTGTTGAGTGCTCCTAAACCGGGCATATTTGGTTCCGAACTTACTGTGGCGCTTAGGGCGCGGTGATCCTACAACAGCCGAAAGCAGTTTCATTTTTTAGTGGTGGGTGGCATGGAGATGGGCCTTGACCATGAATTTTGCAAAAGGGTCGGACTCATTGTTTGCACTAATTGCTTGGGAGATTTGAAAGTAGCGCAACAGATGGTGTTTTGTGTGGTGTTGCCACTGAAGTCCATACCACCGTAGCTACGATCCGGGGCCAAGTTGTGATATAGGTGCAAGCCGGGGCTAAAAAAATTAGGGTGTCTACTTTAGCGAGTAGTCCCGATTGTAAAGGCATCCAATTGTATTTGTATTCTTAATCGAAAAACGCGGCTTTTGCGTGATTGAGAAGAAATAAACAATTTGCTGTCCATTCCTTGCTGACATCAAGATAAACGCCGCCTTTTGGAACCCCATGCTAAACCAAGCAAAGGGGCCTTTTTTTTGCCTTATCCTGTGATGACCAGTGACGCACGTCCATGCCTAGGCTCTCGTTGGGTCCATGCGGATCAACAACCTGCAGGCCCTGTTCCGCACGCGAGCTTTGCATTGCATTGCATTACTGGTCGCTGCCGTCTACCTGACGACGACGCTCCACCAGCTGGTCGACGACCTTGTACTCTGTCGCTCGCCTGCCAACTGCCTAGTACTAGACTACTAGTACGCACGCGCGCGCCACCTGATGGGACGGACCGCCGGCCTCACGCCCTCGATCACCTCATCATCAGAGATCAAAGGTTGCAATGCAGATGCAACCCGCTCATAAATACACACGGCTCGGCACAGAGCACATTAGCACATCAATCACTATCCATAGTAGAGTTAATCTCACCAGGATATGTACTCAAGGTATACCACTCATTTCTAGGCATTACCTATACACTAGTCTGTCACCCTAGCAATAACGCTCAAAGAAATGCGGGTATGGTACTCTTGATTGGCCTTGATAAAAGAATGAACATGATATCGCAAACGCATTTATAGAAATACCAATTGTAGCACTTCACCCGGAGTAATCCGTATCGATTTATATTTTACCACAGGAAGGGAGTCTATGGAAAGGTAGAGATAAAAGGATGTCTAATGATTTAGATTGTGATTTAGTTATGAGATCATCCACTTTACAAGAATGTAATGCAGAGTTGCCATAAGTATCTAACATTACTCAACAGGATAAGTCATGGGATAAAGATAATTATATAAATGATAAATACCCAAGTCTAAGATCATCATATGCCACTAGAATCATACGAGCTATTAACATGTTATAGAATAGAATAGAATGAATATTCCTAAGATACTCCTAATCATATATGTCAATGAATACTACAATTAGTGCAATACATCTAGCTATCATGGCAAGGTTGGATTACTTCTACACATGGCAAGCATTACCAATGAAAAACAAAGACGAAACTTGTTCATCACCGTAATTATAGGCTCGACGTGTCCTACATTCGAGTGTGGATTCCAAAGGACTCAACAGGGTGTCACTCCCGCGATCTACCACACGACCCAGAATGTAGGGTGTAATTGCGCATAAACGTTGTATAAACACCACGTTTACACATTGCTTATCACCCACATAGTGATCATCTATATGGATGCTATACAATTCCATGCATAAAATATAAAGCAATCTTACTAAACTAAACATATAATCATAGCAAACATAAACACATATCAATAAGAATATAATAATTATATAGATCAAAGCCATAACAATTGTATTCTAAATATAAGAGTACTTACAGATTGAATACAAAAAAGAGAAGTCTCAAGAACGATGATCCTTGCTACTTCTTGACTATCGTGAACTCAAGATGAACTTGATCTTCAACTAGAACTAGCTAGATAGCTAACTACTTCTAGTATGAACTAGGGCTTAGGTCTAGACTTTTGGACTAGATGAGTATGAGTTGATGAATGAGTATGATAATGAACTTCTTCTCGCCTCGGGTCACCGGTCTTCTTATATAGTACTTGGCGATGAACGCCAACCCTTGATCAAACCGACCTTCAAAGAACGGTGTAGAAACAACCTCAATGTCGGTAGTAAACCGACCTAGGAAGGGGGGAGGTGGGGTGGCCCACCTGGCGGCCGGCCTAGTTGGCACTCGGCGGCCGCCGTGGTGGCATGCCACCTCTGCTTCCCGCTTTTTCTCATGTCCTCCTGTATCTTCTAGAATGTTTTAGTTCACTTTTCGGGTTGAGTTGCTTCACGGTTAAGTCTTGTCTTCATATGCTTTGTATATTCGAACTTTCTCCATCTTTTCTCTGTAATTATCTATCAAGTCCCCGGAAAGTCACGTAATACCAAAACTCATGGAATTATGTTAGTTAAACCTCTAGACTTATGTTTGGTCTTTGACTTGTGCCTTTATTTCATGTTATTTAACTTATAAAATTGTGCTATAACAGGTGTCAACAAGCTCCCCAAACTTACCTCTTGCTAGTCTCTTAGCAAGACAAAATATTATATTAACTACTTACTTGGATCAGAGTTGCCGCAACACTATCACACATTTAAAGTACACATGCTTTCGAACAAAATTTCTCTCCGGATAGGAATAAACTTTTCAAACTTTAACTTACCCTTATTACCTTTTTACCTTTTTGGGGCTTATATCTTTTTCTTCAATCTTGGGTAATTGAAAGATAGAACAATCAAGTCGAACACTAAATCTCAAACTCTTTTGATCAATCGTCCTTCTTCGAGTTTTTTTGCCGATTTTCAAATAAAACTCAAAGTTCCTTAGTATGACTCTCTCTAATCTCTCATTTGTGGTATTTGTGGATCCTCTCTAAGGCAATAAGATAGTGTTACCTTTCTCTTATAGTATGTAGTATTTTTAGCTAAGGTAATAGCACACTATGCCTTCTTTCTCTCTCACCTTATATCTAAGGCTTATATATATGGAGCTCATAGGTAGGAGAAAATAATTTATTTACTTACTAAGCATATATTGTAAATTCAAGCAATGGATCCAAAGATACAAGTCACACCGATCAAGTGGTGCATGTGTATAGTAGATAGAATATATATGGTATAGAATGTAGTAGAGTATGTAGTGAAGTGGATAGAATAGATGAGGGAAATCTTACTTTTGCTCCTTGAAAATCTTCTCTCTTTTGGAAACTTTGTAGAGAACCCGGGTTGTATCTTTTTCTTTCTTTATTTATTTTTCTTTTTATTTAGAGAGGTGGGTTCTACTCACCCTCGAACTTGTGTCCATTATTTCCTCTCTTTAAAGATGTGGGTTCTACTCACCCCTGACACTTGTCCATTTTTCATCTTTATTTTTAGAGATGTGGGCTCTACTCGCCCTCGAACACTTGTTCATTTTTCATCTCTTTCGTTTAGGGAGGTAGGCTCTACTCGCCCGTAGGACTTTTGTCCATTTTTTATCTCCCTTTCTCTTTTTTCTTTTTCTTTTTTCTTTTTTTTAATCTACAACCCGGATCTCTTTTGCAATAACTTTTGAGAGGTATAAATGTAATGGAGCTTTTGTAAGATATTGGCTAGCAATGAATGAGTGGATGGGTATAGGAAATATTTTTGGTTGCTCTCTCCTAGGATAGGGTAGAACATTTTTGCCGGGGCTAGAGTGAGTGAATGATAGTGGTATATATATGGTGGATGCGCATTCTTCCGGGATAGAAATAGCATGTATGGAGTCGAATAGAGTGGAATGTAGTGGAGTGTATATGATCAAGATGACAAGTTTCTAAGGGTCGACAAAGATTGAACAAACTCAATGCAAAGTAAAGCAGTACCTATATATATATTTTTATCAAAAGGTTTTCCTAATCTAAAGAGTATGTATATATGGCTGTGGTAGGAGGTTCACACTCTTGTCACACAGGAACTTATCATGTGCATTTTTAATTTTCAAAATATAAATCTCCGTAAATCTAGTGTCACTAGGAGTAAGATCAAATAGCAGCTCAGACTATCATATATCATATCCGTCAATTACCTAGACTTTAGAGCAAGTATTTGCAACCCATAGGTTTCAGGTTTAGAGTAAATATCACAGTAACTTTTTGCAAATGGAGCTTAAGAGAAATTAAGCTTGAAAGCTAGGTACTAGAAAAGTATAACAACGGAGCAACTATTCATCATCTCCATGTTGGCAGATTTTAAGGTTCCTTTTAGTTGAGCAAAGTAAACTTTAGTGTGCACTCTCTCTTGATCCTTTTATTCACACTCTAATAAAAGACTCTTAACAAAACTGAACTTATAACAAACTTTCTAGCAAACAAAATATTTAACTAATAATAATAATAATATAGATAGATAGTAAGATACTTATCTCGATAATCGGGGTTGCACTCCCCAAGCTAGATTGGAGTGTAATCTTTAATGATGTAGAAGTTGAGGTAGTTGGCTTATTTAGAGTGGCGCCTAATATATCTCTTCTCCTCTTGAAAATGTTGATCTCAAAAATAGACAACAAAGCTAGTGAAACTTGGTTAAGCATTAGAGGTTACCCACAATGCTTTAGGTTGCCTGGGGTATTTTTAGATTTTTATTATTCAAAGTTTTTATTTTATTTTTTTATATGTAAGGAAAAAAATAAAGTATAACTTGTATATAAGTACTTATGCATCTTTATATATATTTTTTTTATTTATTATTTTTTTTATGCCACCACAGCAGATAGCCTAGAGGTGTTTAGCCTCAGGGATATTAGCATGGGGCTTTAAAGGTTTCTACAAAACAAAGCTCAAAAAATATTTTTTATTATTTTCAAAATGCAGATATGAGATACTAAAAAGATAAATATGATATGCAAAGAATAAATATGCAATGCGGGATTTTATTGATAACTTACCGACTTACCCTTTTCGGCGAGGATTCAGGTGTTTAAAGTCCTCCGAACAAGACTCCAAGTTCTCGCTTTTTACTCCCATAGTATATCAATTGTCACAATCGGTGGCAATCGATAATTCTATGGTCTCTTCCGATGATGTTCTCGGGAGACGTCTTCTTCCATTTTTGGATGATATACTCTTCTCTCGAATAGTTGATTCTTCTTTCTCCGTGGATGTAGTAGGTGTAAGAGCTTTAGCCTCTTTACTTACCTTATCTTCTTCTAGATTCTTAATCCATCTTCTATTATGGCGGCGACGAGCCGCCCCGCTTTTCCCTCTAGGATTTGTATACTCATTATAACTATTAAAGTAAACACGCACCTTCTCCTTAGAAAATTGGAAATGTATCTCTCCCGTATGGATGTAGATGATTGCGCGAGTAGTGTTGAGGAACGGTCTCCCAAGCACTAGTGGAGGATCTTCTTCCTTCCCCATGTCCATGACTACAAAGTCGGTGAGAACATAGTGGTCCATAATCTTGATCGGTAACGCGTTCTTGGCAATTCCTTCAGAACTCTATAGGATTGGTCTCGCCATCCGTGAATCGCACATATGTTGGTTGCAATGGCAATTTTCTAAATAATAATTCATATGTTGATTTTGCCATTAGATTAACACCAGATCCAAGATCGCAATATGTATTATAGAAATTCCACCGATTAATAGAGCAATGAATAGTAGGAGTACCGGATCATCTTGCCGACGAAGCATTGGAGATTGAAGTAAATGATCATTATAAGATGTTGTTTTATTTACTACCATTACCTTTGTAGGCTGTGCCGTCTTGTTCTTGTTCGATTCTGATTCCTCCTTCCATTCGATTGTAATTTTTTATCTTCGGTTCTAGAACATAACGATTGGAATTCGAGAATAAGTAAGAGAGTTGTGTACCTTGTTCTTGAAAGTGAATTTCTCCTTCTTCCCTTTGATGTTGAAAACAATCTTCGCGACTGTCAAGCGTAGATGACAGCTTTGGTGAGCATAAGAATGGTCTACCAAGTATGATTGTTGCTCTTTCATTTCTTCTAGTGTCTATCACTGCAAAGTCTGCTGGCACGTATGAGCCTCTGATTCCCACACACACGTCTTCAAGGATCCCCTCGGGATAACAGAATGATTGATCTGCAAGCTGCAAGCACATGCAAGCACATATTCGTTTTTCAAAGTGGTTCACTATAAATCTTTTTATAAATTACCTTTGGTAGTATGTTGACGCTTGAGCCAAAGTCACAGAGAGCATTGTCGAATGTGTGTTGTCCAATCTTGATTGTGATGACTGGCCTTCCTGGATCTTCCTTCTTAGGTGGCATTGAGTCATCCAACCAACAGCTTCCTGAGGTCTCTCTATAGTAACGACCTGTATTATAAATATCGACAAGGTTTGCAGTTTCTAATTCTTTCGGCTGCCCCGGAATCTTACCTGGTGTGGTTAGTGGAACAGATAACTGAGAAATATGAGATTCTATCATCTTGTTAAAGCTATGCTGATTCTTTATAGCTGAAGAAAAGCTTTCCACACGAGTATTGATAAGTTCAAGAGCTTTATCATTAGTTGCTATCTTTCTTGACAGATTCTCCATGGTCTTACCTTGGTTAACAACAAGATCTCTCAAAGAAGGTTGATAAGTATTAAAATTATTATCTGAATTGTTACCTTGGTAGTTGCTTTGGTAGTTGGGCCTCTGTTGGTTCCAACCTTGATTCTGTTGAGGACGGAAATTATTGTTGTTATTAATGAAGTTGATGTCCTCCAGGATCTCTGGACAATTCCTTCCAGTATGGCCTAAGTTTCCACATTCTTCATATCTCATGCAGGAGTCTTGAATTTGCATAACTGCCTTGGGTTGAGGATCTCTATCCTCTAGCTTCTTCATTATAAGGTCCATTTTAGCAGATAACATATCTACTTCTTTAAGCTGGTGCATTCCCCTCTTGCGAGATTGACGCTATTCACTCCAACCTTGGTTGGAAGCCATCTTCTCCACAAGTTCTGTGGCACGAGTTAGTGTAAGTGATAAGAAAGCACCACCACTGTAAGCATCCATAGTTTCACGAGCACGGAAACAAGCCCATGATAGAAAGTCTGCATCAATAGCCACTTCTCCATTCCATGGTGTGGACATTCTGAAATATAATCTTGAAAACGCTCCCATGCTTCAGGGACTGATTCATCATGCTGTTGTTGAAAATTGGATATCTTCCCTCTTAAGGCATTTGTCTTGCCCACAGGAAAGAACTTAGCAAGAAAGGCTGTGGAAACATATATCCCATGTAGTATTCTTATCTTTTGTAGCATAGAACCATTGCTTGGCCCTTCCCAATAGTGAGAATGGAAAAAGAGGCGAGCAAGATTGCATCTTCGGATACGCCCTTTATAGTAAATGTACTGCAGATCTCCAAGAAATGTTGGAGATGAGCACTAGCATCTTCATGTGCCTTTTCACAAAATTGACTTGCTTACACCATATTGATGAGCCCCGGCTTAAGCTCAAAGCCTTTGTCTCCAACCTCTACCTTTCGCCCAACAAGAATGTTGTCCGTGGTAGGAGCTGAAAATTCACGAAGTGTCTTGGTTGCCATAGCTTCAAATTGAGATGTCAAGTCTTTAGTAACTTGATTAACTTCCGATTCAAAAGTAGGTCTTGGTGTCTCGGATGATGATGATGATGTAGGTTTGGAGTTTGTCCGAGTTTTGCTCTTGCCCGCCTCGATTAATTTTTCGTGATCTTCAACAAAATTTTTTCGGAAGGTTCTTATTCATACATAAATTTTTCCCCTGCATAAGATCAAAACAAAATAGAGAACAGGGGTGAACCTGTTTGAGTATGTGATAATGGGTTCTCAATGCATTAGGTGATGTAAAGGGATCTCTCTTATTTCCTCATATGATGTGTTTATAGGATTTTTTTGGCTAGCACCCTTTCTAACTAGTAAAGTCAGAAATAATACCAACTTAATAGGAGTAACACTGTCTAAGTTTTGGCTAATACCCTTCCAAACTAAATAAAGCTGGAAAGAAGCACTAGAAAAACTTTTGAAGTTTTGAAAACATCTTTTGAAATTAAAAGATTAACTATGCTCTCCTAAACTAGGAAAGTTTTAGAAAACAAAGCCAAGAAAAATTATTTTTTCTCGATAGACTACGCCTTCCCGGCAACGGCGCTTTAAATGCTTGTTGATATTTCTTACACGATCCCAATTAGGAAGGCAAAAGAAATATATATAGGATATCTATCTAATTATGTTAGCTTGGATATGGGATTAACCTCATGATCCAACAAAGCGGAGTTAGGCGGTATTAGTAGTGGGATGTAACATAGTATCACTATCCATAGTGGAGTTAATCTCACCAGGATATGTACTCAAGGTATACCACTCATTTCTAGGCATTACCTATACACTAGTCTGTCACCCTAGCAATAACGCTCAAAAAAATGCGGGGCATGGTACTCTTGATTGGCCTTGATAAAAAAGAATGAAGATGATATCTCGCAGCGCCTGAGATAGAAATACCAATTGTAGCACTTCACCGGGAGTAATCCAGGTATCGTATTTATATTTTACCACAGGGAAGGGAGTCTATGGAAAGGTAGAGAGAAAAGGATGTCTAATGATTTAGATTGTGATTTAGTTATGAGATCATCCACTTTACAGTAATGTAATGCAGAGTTGCCATAAGTATCTAACATTACTCAACAGGATAAGTCACAGGATAAAGATAATTATATAAATGATAAATACCCAAGTCTAAGATCATCATATGCCACTAGAATCATACGAGCTATTAACATGTTATAGAATAGAATAGAATGAATATTCCTAAGATACTCCTAATCATATATGTCAATGAATACTACAATTAGTGCAATACATCTAGCTATCATGGCAAGGTTGGATTACTTCTACACATGGCAAGCATTACCAATAAAAAACAAAGACGAAACTTGTTCATCACCGTAATTATAGGCTCGACGTGTCCTACATTCGGAGGGTGGATTCCAAAGGACTCAACAGGGCTGTCACTCCCGCGATCTACCACACGGCCCAGAATGTAGGGTGCAATTGCAGATAAACGTTGTATAAACACCACGTTTACACATTGCTTATCACCCACATAGTGATCATCTATATGGATGCTATACAATTCCATGCATAAAATATAAAGCAATCTTACTAAACTAAACATATAATCATAGCAAGCATAAACACATATCAATAAGAATATAATAATTATATAGATCAAAGCCATAACAATTGTATTCTAAATATAAGAGTACTTACAGATTGAATACAAAAAAGAGAAGTCTCAAGAACGATGATCCTTGCTACTTCTTGACTATCGGGAACTCAAGATGAACTTGATCTTCAACTAGAACTAGCTAGATAGCTAACTACTTCTAGTATGAACTAGGGCTTAGGTCTAGACTTTTTGGACTAGATGGGTATGAGTTGATGAATGAGTATGATAATGAACTTCTTCTACGCACGGGGGTCGGTGGTCTTCTTATATAGTACTTGGCGATGAACGCCAACCCTTGGATCAAACCGACCTTCAGCAACGGTGTAGAAACAACCTCAATGTCGGTAGTAAACCGTCCTAGGAAGGGGAGGCCGGTGGGGGTGGCCCACTGGCGGCCGCTGTGGTGGCATGCCACCTCCGCTTCCCGTCTTTTCTCATGTCCTCTCCGGTATCTTCTAGAATGTTTTAGTTCACTTTTCGGATTGAGTTGCTTCACGGTTAAGTCTTGTCTTCATATGCCTTGTATATTAGGAACTTTCTCCATCTTTCTCTGTAATTATCTATCAAGTCCCCGGAAAGTCACGTAATACCAAAACTCATGGAATTATGTTAGTTAAACCCCTAGACTTATGTTTGGTCTTTGACTTGTGCCCTTATTTCATGTTATTTAACTTATAAAATTGTCGGCAAGTTCTCATTGGCTCGAAGGCCGGCGTTTTGACGATCTTTATTGCCTGGTCTTATCCACGTGGCAATAAAGCCCTGTGCGAACTTTGAGATGGGTAGGCAGTACTAGTTGTGTTTAGATCCCCGAAAAATTGATACTGTTTTGAACTAAAAAATATTGTAGCATATTTAATTTGTTTGTGGTAAATATTATCATACTATAGGGTAACTAAACTTAAAAAGATTTGTCTCAAGAATGTAAATATAAATTGTGAAATTAGTTATTTTGTTTACTTACATTTCATACTTCTTTGCATGCATCTTTTAATACATTTAATGATTCGATGTGATGAGAATTTTGGAATTTCAAGTCAAATTTGGATGATCTAAACACAGCCACTACTCTACAAAAAAAAATTCACCCATCACATTGAATTTTTTTCACGAAATAAACGTTATTAGATACAATGGATCGTTTCCGTATAGTATTTGAGATTTTAGAATCGGGTACGGATAGTTGTTGGAAACAAATATGAATTTTGTATTATATCACACAAATTAATCTTTTATATTTCTCCTCTACTGGGAACTACGGCTCGAGCATTCAAGGGTTGAAGGCGGCTTTTTGGAAATGCTTTAACGATTTGTTGTCCCCAGAAATTCGACGAGGCAACAGCTTTCTTCCGAGCATCCACTTACTCAGTCGTTGGGAACGGCCGGGACACCCTAATCTGGCTGGATAAACAACGTGTCCATATGGGTGATGGCGCCATTACAACTCGTCCCCAAGCGGGTGGCCAACAGGCAAACCGTAGCCGACGCCCTCACAAACCGAAGATGGGTGAGCATGATCACCGATGGTGTCTCCATGCATGCCATAGCCGAATGTCTTGAGGTATGGCGAGCAGTTTGAAACATATCGCTCATCGACACCTTGGACCGATTGGTTTGGAAATGGGCATCAGACGGGAATTTTTGGTACAGACGGCATACCAAGCTCTACACATCAGCTCCCACCCAATCTCGGGCTGCATTTGGGTGTGGCAGATTTGGGCTCCGCTGCGGATCAAGTTGTTGATGTGGCTTGCTCTATGCCGAAGGCACTGGACAGCGGACAGACGAGGTAGGCATGGGCTCGACGCCATTGACACATGCCTCCTGTGTGACCAAGAGTCAGAGACGATAGACCACATCGTCTTTGAGTGCTCCTACGCCAGGCATATTTGGTTCCAGGCCACTGTGGCGCTAGGCGCGGTGATCCTACAACAGCCGAGCAGTTTCATTTTTTAGTGGTGGGTGGCATGGAGATCGGCCTTGAGCACAAATTTTGCAAAAAGGGTGGGACTCATTGTTTGCACTAATTGCTTGGGAGATTTGGAAGTAGCGCAACACATGGTGTTTTTGTGGTGCTGCCACTGAAGTCCATACCACCGTAGCTACGATCCGGGGCCAAGTTGTGATATGGGTAAGCCGGGGCCAAAAAATTAGGGTGTCTACTTCAGCGAGTTGTCCCGATTGTAAAGGCATTCTTAATTGAAAAACACGGCTTTTGCGTGATTGAGAAGAAATAAACGATTTGCTGTCCATTCCTTGCTGACATCCAAGATAAACGCCGCCTTTTGGAACCCCATGCTAAACCAAGCAAGGGTCCCTTTTTTTTTTTTTTTTTTTTTTTTTTTGCCTTATCCTGTGATGACCAGTGACGCACGTCCATGGGTCCATGCGGATCAACAACCTGCAGGCCCTGTTCCGCACGCGAGCATTGCATTGCATTGCATTGGATTACCGGTCGCTGCCGTCTACCTGACGACGACGCTCCACCAGCTGGTCGACGACCAGAGAAGCTTCTATCTACTCTGTCGCTCGCCTGCCAACTGCCTAGTACTAGACTACTAGTACGCACGCGCGCGCCACCTGATGGGACGGACCGCCGGCCTCACGCCCTCGATCACCTCATCATCAGAGATCAAAGGTCCGGCCCCAGGCGCGGCGGATGCAATGCAGATGCAACGCGCTCATAAATACACACGGCTCGGCATAGAGCACATTAGCACATCAAGGTGGTACACTTTTGATGTGGAAAACCATCGGGGATCAACGCCCGGACCCGGACACAGGCCATGTCGGCCCCTCCCGCACGAACGTCGACGTCCACGGACATGGGCGCGCGCATTGCACTTGGCACTTGGCAACCTGCTACTACTGGTGCTGGCATTGGTTCCTAGCTACGTCGTCGGATCGGTGCAGTTGGACAGGTCCATAATAAGTGCCCGTCGCGGCGTGTGGCGCTGGCCGGCAGCGCTCGAGCAGGAAGGTCGTTGCACGGTTGCGCACTTGCACCACCCGGCCGTTCGTTCCACCGCGTCTAGACGTACGGCTGGCCGGCGACGTCAAACCGAATGGATGGCGGCCCTGGCCTGCCACACCCAAACTAGGCCCCTGCTCTATTTCATGCCACCCGAAACTCAACGTTTTGCGGATGCTAGTTTTGGAATCCTGAATTTGAGTGCCAGATTTAGAATCTACCCTAGACGATTTTTTTTTTTTCGAAAGCGTGCTTTGCACGTGCTGCATTAAGAGAAGTGGGAATGAAGTTACACAACCCGTGTGACCAAACGGCGAGCCACCAATGGCCACATGGGTTAAACACCTACAAACATCACCGGCTTAAACGGCGGACCTTAGAGGGGTGTACTAACTAAGAAAACACTTTGCGACTAACACGACACGGAGTTTAAGACTCGCGGCGTTCCTCGGGCCCCCGACTCGCCAAGTTCCGCTTCCCGCGAGCAGCAAGCATAGGGAAGTTCGCTCGAATGTCGCCCCGCTTTAGCGACGATACCTCAGCACCGAAGACTTGGTGGAACTTGGTGGCGATCGTGGTGTCTGGAGAATTTGTGACCACATGATCCGCACGCCCCTCCCACCTGTTCAACATCACCCGCCGCGCCTGCTTCACCGGGTCGGGGATGCGGTTGGTCGTTTTGGCTGCCAACCGATCACTACGACAGAGGGAACCAGTGGTCATCGCCGACCTTGGAAGCCCTTATGGGTGAGGCGGGGACCGGATCAAAGGCTCCTCTAGCGGCAAGTGTCACGGAGTCGAAGAAGTTCTGCCATCGAAGCTGCCACGGACGCCAGTAATCCACAGCGCGGGAGCAGAGGGTGGTGCAGCAGCGGGAGGAGTCGGCGAAGGAAGGCCCTCGCCGAGGTGTCCTCACACGCCTCGAGCCGCCGACGTGCCAAGCGCCAAGCGCTCCCGAATGGCGTGGTCCGACGGGTGCAGGTCCAGCCGGCGGGACGTCGTTGTCGTTGAGGGTCTCCCGCGATAGACCCCCGACCTCCAACTCGCAAAGAATCGGGAAAAGCTCGACCATGCGCAGTGGCGAGGTAGGCTTCGACCGCACCGCCCAGGAGATCACGGCGATAGGCGGACGCCGCGACGAGGGAGGCTTCCTCTAGCATTGGGTCCACCCGGCGGGGGCTCGCAAACCGCACATGGCACAAGCGCGAGCGGGTCGGCGTTGTGGGTGACGACGCCGGGCGTTGGTGGCCTCCAACACCGCCCGGTGCCTCCCACCAGCCGCAGCCGTAGTCGACGCCGATGGGGTGGGGCTGAACGCAGGATCCGCCCGACGTAGGGGGGCCACACGTGCCCAGGGCCCGAAGGGCTCCCGGGCAACGCCATGGTCGCCGACGTCGTGGCGATCCGGAAGTCGGCGCGGTCGTGGCTCCGGCCAGACGGCTCTCGGGGTGCCGGGAGGACGATGGTGTCGATGCTTGCAGCTCGCCGGTGCCTCGCGGCTGAAGCAGAAGAGGCAGCGGGACGGCGAAAGGGCACCGAGCGGCGATGTGATCCCCCGGCAAGAAGTTGAAGCGAAGGAGACCGGATGCTGGCGGCCGAGCGCGCCGCCGCCGAGGGCGAGGCGAGGCACGGCGCCGCCCCCGCCTACGCCGCTGAACGAGTGAATCCATCGGGCGTCGATAGTGGGAAGACGCCGCCGATGGAGGCATTGTGGCCTGGCCGATGGCGATGCCGCTCCCTCGTGGCGGTGCCCGGTAGCCGCGACCGAGGCGCCGGTGTGCGGGACACGCGAGGCCGGCCGTGGACCCGAGCCGAGGAGTGCGAGGCACCCGGTAGCTGCAGTGCCGTGAGTATGTCGTTGGCGTCGATGGGCTTGGTGGCAGCTGGCATGTCGGCACCCGCTCCGGTCCTCCTAGTACGGCAGCGGCGTCGACGCTGTCGCGGGCGCTTGCGGGTTGCCCGATGGCGTCCACTCGGACGACGTCGACGATGGTACCCGCAACCTCGGTGGATGGCATGGCCGCCGAGGTGCGGCACCGACCGGTCGGTGTAATTGTTAGCTTAAACATAATTGATTTATCGGCACTAGACCTGAATATATGGTACTGATCAGTAGATACAAAAATAGTTTTGCTCATGAATTGGCACATTATGCTATTAGTTCAGGGTTTAGTCAGGTCTTTTTTTTCTGTTTTCCCAGAGTTTGTTTCAACTCTTGCTTGTAAGGATATTACTTAATTTTTAATACAGTTCTTATTTCGCAAAAAAGAAAAATAAGAATGACCGATTAATTGTAGTTTGTTGGCAGAAAGCGGGCACAATAAACCGCATGTATCTCTTCAGCGACACAGTAGGACAACAGGTACCTGGCTAATTTATTTATTAAAAAAACCGGCCGGGGTGTCGAGCATCAGTTGCTCCACCGGGCGTCCATTTCCTCAATGCAAGCATGTTTTCATTCAAATCAGCGAGTAGAGAGGAGATTGTGACGTTCAGACAATGCATCAGTTGCCTTTGGCTAGCTTCATGCATGCCTTCATGCCAGTTTCAGGTTTGTAAACTAGCCTCAACTGAACACCAACCAGTTGGCACCAATCACTGGAGCCTCTACTTGTCAGGCAATTGGGCAGTTACCATCAGATCGTCCACAGCAACATCAAACTAACTCATCTTGAGAGAGACGGAGCCAAAAATTCAGAACTAAACATGTGAATGTCAGATACATGACGCTTATGGTCGAACCAGCAAGAGGCAAACTTCCAGTTGGCAAGCAGAAATAAACTCGTGGTCCTTAGATTCAAACTTCAATGAGACTATCAAAGAATGCTTTATCATCCATGCATATCTGCAATCGGTTTGTTCTGATAGACGTCCATGTCAGATTAGTTGGCGCAATCTGTCATTTGCGGGGAAAAAATGGTCATCATGTCTCGATGAAGGATTTGGGCTAGTAGCAGGAAACCAATCTTTTTCTTTAAAATGAAAAACAATTATGCTATGAGAGCCCAAGGGTAAAACATATAATTGCATAAATGGCACTCTGGTCGTCTCTAAAAGCTCCATAGATTCACCGGCGGTTGGAGGTCTATTTCAGTCTTGTTCGGGCAATTTATTATGAGCTAATAAGGAGGACCTGTGCAGCACTGTACCTAGAACACCATCTATCATGTTAAGTTGACAGGCTGTTCGGCTGATGGATAAGCCGACTAATGTTGTTTTGTTAGAGAAAAATATTGTACTATGACTTATAACTTCAAGAAAATAGAGCCTTTGTGAAGTAACTTTTATTCTAAAGGTGCCATAAATAAATTAGTTGGAGATCTAGTGCAGCCTTTTCAATTTCATATGTTTGATCGACAATAAATTTAACGCCACACATAATATTCGAGTTCAAATTTACATTTGAACCACATAGTCCAGACACAGTTTCTTTTTACAACTAGTCCAAGCATAGTTTTTTTTAGACAACTAGTCCAAACATAGTTGAACAATCCATTTGCAACTAGCCACAACTAAGTTAGGTCCATTTATAATCCATGTTTGAATTGGTAGAAACAAGTTGCAATCCAACTAGTTGCAACCAAATGTTGAGCTGATCTAGACTAGGTAGAATCTAATTAAGGAACTAGTTGGAACCAGGCTCGGGTAGGTTGGTGATGGGATTGGGCGAGGAGTTGGGATCGAGTGAGTCGAGGTCAGACGGGGAGTGGCCGAGGTCAAGCAAGGTGGTGACGAGGCGAGGCGAGGTTGGGCAGGAGGCGGCAGGAGGGGTGGACGGGGAGGAGTCACTGGGCGAGTGACATTGTTTAAGGAGGAGACGGGGTTGGAAGTCGTCGGACGAAATTGACCGAGGAAGAGTTGACGAGACCGGGCAGCAGATGATGATATGTGGAGGGGCGTCGCCGGGCTGGTGAGATCTGCTAAGAAGGAGTTGCGGCGGGAAAGAAATTGTTCGGACAAAAAGTGTGGATCTTCTACTTAACCCAATGAAGTATTTGGTTAGCCAACAAATTTAGGGACCATGTAAGTAGTCCGTTGAAGGTTGATCTTCTTTTTGGCCTTTTGTGTTATAATATATCCGTAAACAACAATTGGGAGCATAATTTAAATGAAAATTTAATCACTGTGGAGATCATATCTCCCCCACAATATTTTGCGTAAAAAAAAACAATTAGGAGCATACTTTTGCTTAAAAAAATTGAGAGCATAATTGTATTTTAAAACCGATGACCACATATAATCCTGTTTAATAGGTTAGACTGTGAAATATAAGAACTCCACCCACCTCAAATTGTAAGTTTTTTTAGTTTTGTATTAATCAAACTTGTGTAACTTTGACCATGGTTATGAGAGTCCAAGGGTACTTTGTAACTCCTTAAATGGCATTTCGTTCATCTCGAAAAAGGTCCATAAATTCACCAGTTGAAGGTCTATTTCAGTCATGTTCATGCAATTTACTGCTCCCTCAGTCCAATAGAGTTTGACGTTTTTACACTTTTTGAGCTCCATGTTTGACCATTGCCTTATTAAACATATTTATATAAATAATAAAATAAATTAATTATTATTTAAGTATCTTTATTGATAAAAATAAGTCATTTTTTTTTCCACACGAGGACCCTTCCCCATTCCCATTCATTCAAACGGAAATACAATTGTTTTGTAAAGTAGATACGAAAAGCATAACTAGAGTACGACAGACTAGGAGCAGCTACCACATCGATCGATCACCCTTTGGCTGACTGAACCCCGACAGACGAGCCAAAGGCAAAAGGATCGTTCTGAGACTTAGTTAGACAGTGACTTGCACATATCGAGATTAACAACCGACGAAAGGTCAACACAGGTAGCTAGATAATTTACGCAAAACAACCCACAGAGCAACACATTTGCAAAGATGCTTCAGTTGTCCCGATCTCCACTGTTGTCTTGAGTTGAATCATCCAGCCTCCTTTGCCCCTCTCCAGCAGTCGTCTGGTTGATGAAGATTTCAGTTGCCATTCGTAGCATGTCGTTGACGCCTTGAATGATGTCTTCCTTGCTCATCTCGGGAATCGGACACGCCCGAACCGCATAAGGCTAGCAGCATGACAAATTATTTCCAATGGGTTTCTAAGTAATTTCCCATCAAAGTGAGCTCTATTACGAGCTTTCGGATGGACCAACACAATGCAGCCACCCCCCCAGTGAAGAATTTTGTGATTTGGCGACCACCTTTCACACCGGACCCAACACCTGAGATAAATTTCTTGGAATATTGGTGGCCTTTACAAATTTAGCAATCAAAGACCAAATCGCAAAGTAACAATAGGGACAGGTAAAAAAATAAATGATCACAAGATTCTTGAGAATCACAAAAACCGACAGGTTGGATCCCCCTTCCATTTCCTTTTGGTTAAATTGTCCCTTGTTAAAATAGCATTTTTTGGAAAGAAGCCACATGAAATACTTTATTTTTGTGGTACTTTCCCTTTCCAAATTATCTTGTAATCGGGCCCAATATCGCTTTGGGTTAGCATATTATATAATGTCTTGACAGAGAAGACTTTTTCTTGCGCCAAATTTCCATGAAATGTGTCTTTTTCCTCATGAAGACAAAAATTTTCAGCATCTTGTAAGATTAAGTTCCAAACAAATTTGCATTTCAATTGTTAACCATCTCCTAAAAGTGATCTTTGCCAAGTCCGCCTTGGCTTACGCTACCATAATACCTTTCGATTACATACAATAAAAGGTGGTGGGGACAATAATTGACAATGGTTTATCATATAACCAAGCATCTTGCCAAAACCTTACCCTCTTGCCATTGCTTATATTGATCTGTCTCCCATGAAGGTATAAATCCTTAACTTTAAGGAGGTCATACCATATTGGAGAATCATCAGTTCTATGAGTTATGTCATGAATATTTTTCTTTTTCAAATATTTTTCCTGGACAATTTGTTGCCATAAGCCTTCTTCAGTTTCTAATCTCCACCACCATTTAGCTAAAAGACTTAAATTGATTTTTTCTGAGATCCTTGAATCCAAGGCCTCCTTTCTTTTTACTAACACAAATTTTGATCCATTTTACCAGGTGATATTTCCTCTTAGTGCCTCCACCTTGCCAGAAAAAGGATCTCCTATTCTTATCAATACCTTGCACTGTTGTTTCTGGAGTAAAATATATAGACATTTGGTAGATAGGAGCATTGTTCATACATGACTCAATGAGAGTTGCTCTTGCACCATTGTCATAGAACTTCCCTTCCATACATCCAAACTTTTTAGAACTTTTTTCAACTAAAGGAGACCGATCACTTAAATGTAGTCGACTTGGACTAACTGGAACTCCCAAATACTTAATAGGGAAAGTTCCTAACCGACAATTAAAAATATCAGCATATTCTCTTCCTTTATTATCGAATCATTAATCATGATGACTTCACTCTTATTGAAGTTAATTTTCAAACCAGCCATTGCTTCATACATATATAGCAGAAGTTTCATGTTTCTTGCACCAACAAAATCATCTTTTAAAAAGATGATTGTGTCATCGGCGTATTGAAGCAATTGAAACCCCATTTGGGATTATGTGCTCAATCAAACCAAGTAAAGAGATTTCTTTCTTTTCCACTTTCAATCATCTTTTTCAAGCTATCTGCAAACAAAATTGAATAGGATGGGAGACAAAGGATCTCCTTGCCTAACACCTTTGTAACTTTTAATGTAAGTTCCAATGTCATTGTTCATTTTAACACTTATCCCCCTCCCTGTTAATACTTGATTAATCGGGGAAATCCATTTGGGACAAAACCCTCTCAATTCCATATATTCAAGTAGAAAGTTCCAATTTACCTTGTCGTAGGCTTTCTCAAAATCAAGCTTTAAAACTACTCCCGGTTGTTTTTTTTCTTTTAGTTTCATGAATAATCTCATGTAAGCACATGACTCTGTCAAGATATTTCTCGCCTTTTAGGAAAGTCATGCGTGTGTTACTAATTAACTTTTGTCAGCAAATGGCTCCACTCTCAAGGTTAGAGCCTTGGTTATAACTTTGTATAAAGAGTTCAGCCAGACAAATTGGTCTGAATTTCTGAATTTGATTAGCATCTTTTACCTTTGGTAATAAGGTAATGATGCCATAGTTCGATCTCTGGATATCAGTTTTATTTTCATGAAAGTCGAAAAACATTTGTACTATATCATCTTTAATAATTGGCCAACACTTCGAAAGAATTCTTTGGGATCTTGTGGGGCCACGGTGCTTTATTTTTTTCCATTTGAAAAAGGGCCTTTTTAATCTCGGTTTCGAAAAAGGTTGACATAACTGTTTCATTATCGATTCTGAAAGTTTGTACCGATTATCCCAAATAGATTGGTCTAAATGAATATTTTCTTTGAGGCACAGGTCCAAATAATTCAGCATAGTACTTTCGGTGGCATGTTTGAGAAGGTTTTTATCACCTTCAATAATTTGACCATCTTTTTCAAGAGAAATAATTGTGTTTTTTCGTTTCACGCCATTGGCACATCTATGAAAATATTCAAGTATTCTTGTCTCCTTTCAAATGACCAATATTCATGACTTCTCCGGATCCAATTACACTTCCTCTTGTTCTAATAATTTCAAATTTTCGCATAGAATGACATGTTTCCTAATTGTTTGATCCTTGGTAAGAGTAGATTTCTCTTCCGGATCTTCTAGGTCAATTATCTCTTGTTGTATTTCTTTCCTCTTTTTCCCTGAACTCTCCCCCGTTGATTGAATCCCCATCCTTTGAAGAACTGTTTGAATAATTTTAATTTTTCTTTGAATCTTGTCTAGAGTCGACTTAGCTCGCAAGGACTAGACCAAA
Organism: Hyparrhenia diplandra; assembly: GCA_015847255.1. Lineage (NCBI taxonomy): Eukaryota > Viridiplantae > Streptophyta > Magnoliopsida > Poales > Poaceae > Hyparrhenia > Hyparrhenia diplandra. The sequence goes on from JADLZK010007485.1 coordinate 85,601, forward strand.
TTCTTTCCACTTGTGGTAGGAAATCGGGGTTTGATAACCAATTCAAATCAAATTTGAATTGAATGAATGGTTTTTTTTAGGTTCTCCACTCATGAGAATAAGGGGATTATGATCAGAAATTTCCCTTGGTAACTTATTTATCAAAGCATGAGGGAAATAATTTTCCCAAGTCTTTGACATTAACACCCTGTCCAATTTGACCGGTGTTGGTGGATCTTGGTTATTAGACCAAGTGAATAGGCCACCATTCATTATTAACTCTCTAAGCTCAAAAAATTGGATAATGGAATTGAAACTGTCGGAATATCTCTGGGCAATCTTTTGCAATTGTTTTTCTCTTTTGTATATCTAATGACATTGAAATCACCACCAATAATGTATGGTTCATTACAATCATCACAAAATCTAGCTACTTCAGCAAGAAACTCAAATTTGTTTTCTTCCCGAGCAGCACCATAAACCACAAGAAGATTCCATTTAATCTTCAATAATTTGTCACCCAAGTTTAACTGGAGAATATACTCTCCTTTTCTCACCGATGTTACATCAAACCTATTTTCATTAACCCCTACTAAAATACCACCTGATTTTCCTTTTGATGGGATCCATTCCCATAAAAAGTCTTGATTGAAATCAAATTTTTTCAAAAGAGCAGGTTCACAATTCGGAACCATTGTTTCACGAAGACCAATGAAATCAAAATGATTTGTAAAATGAGATTATTGAGATATGTAGCGACCCCTGTTTTTTCGAGGCCTCTACAGGTTCCAAAATAGTCCATGTAACATTTATTTTTTTCTTTTCTTTTTCTTTGACTGGGATTGAGGATGAACAATTTTCTCATCCTTATCCTTCTTGGTCAAGCAAATAAATTCCTTTGCTTGCCTTTTATTTTTTGAAATCTGAGAAGCAACTTTGAACTTTTTTTTGGATGTTTTGCCACTTTTTTTTGAATGAGACATGATGACACTCTCTGTTTCAGATTGTGCATCTTGTAACCAATCAATAAGCCTGTCATTTATGTTATCTTCCTCATCCTCAAGGGACTCATGATTATCATTCACCACAATTGCAATCTTTTTCTTTGTTTAGCATGAATAGCATTTCTAGCAACTTCTAAATTTCTAAGCATATCAAAGGAATTTAAATCTAAACTATTCACATCCACACCCATATCTGAAGATAACCGCTTAATGTGATCAATGGTTAAAGATGAAAATAAAAGCTGGGATTCAGATGTACCTTCCAGATTCTTTTTTTGGCCATCCTATCATTTTTTCTCCTTCGTAGTCGAGTGATGTCATTCTTGAGTCTCTCACTCTTCCCGATTGGAAGAGTATTCATCTTGTTGATGTTTACGCCTTTCTTGCCAAGACCGACCATTGCCTCGGGGTGTTCTTGAGGTGGAATCTTGGTCGAATCTTCATTCTCCACACTCTCTTGTGTGTTTACAATAGCTTCATCGGTAACATCAATTTCGGTGACATTATCATTTTGTATTGTTGAGGCAAGATTGCTTTGCCTCCACAATACTATCTATGTGAAGAGGGGGACTTTGTTATCCCACACATGCTTTATATCACTCATTGTTGCATAGTCCCGAATCTTCCGGATCTCGGTCATCGGTGTTGTCTTGATATTTAGAGCAACCTTGACCAATGTCCCCAAAGCCCTCCGGACTTGACTCTCTCTCTAAAATCGGGGTTCACTCTTCTCCTCCACACCCTCCTCGGATCGAGCCTGAATCAAGCTCATCAAATCTATCGGGGAATGTGAACCTTGCCATCATCTCTGTCAATGTCCATATCTTACGTCATTTTGATCTTGTTCTTGTTTTGACTTTGAGTGTTAATCTTTGGAGGAGCGGACATTCTTTGCTTTCATTGTAGACACTTTGGACACAGATGTAGCATTGACGGTCTGTTTGCCAACTTTGTTTAAATCCACTTTTCTCAGACCCATTTGGTCCCTTAGAGCTGGTGTTTTGATTCTTGTTTTGTTCAAACTGATGATTATCAGCTTTGAATTTCTTGGCTGGTGGGGGTTGTTGCTTGTCGTTGATTTTGACTCCACTTTGAGTTGTCCTTCCTGTGTTCTCAACTTCAACTTCCCTTTCAAACACAAACCTCCTCATCACCATGCCTAGAGAGGCATCAGCAGTGCTAGGTACTTTAGTAATATCCCTGCAGGCTATCCTCATTCTCACATATTCATTTCTAACTCTTGTTTTTTCATCTATCTCCATAGTCCTCCCAACTAAGCCACCCACTTTTTGCACAGGTCCTAATGGATCTCTCGATCCGTTGGTATGTCCTGCACTCGAACCATGCTTCCCTCGAAGAACCCCAATTGCCCCCACACTCAGCGTAATAAGGCTTAATCTCCATTTGGGCATTTACTCCCCTCATTGTCATTGATGAAAAGAAGCTGAGATCTTTGACCATCTTAGCATTAGGAAACCTCATACTTGAACTTGTTTTTTCTAGCTCCCTTGCAGGTCCACTTCCAAGTCTCGTAACTTGGTAGGTGAAGAAATTGTTGTTCAATGTCGCACTGTTGCATTTCCCGATAAACACGGAGATGATTGCGTTGACTCTCTTTCTCTTGCCATTCTAGGATCAATGTCTTCTTCTATATAGAAGAAGCTTTGATTTTCTACCTGTGCTGCACATAATTCAGGTGAGGTATTCCATGGGATGCACCTTTCGCAATCATAAGCCATATGACCCTGTATACCACATATTTCACAACAAAGCCTTCTGCAATCCTTAGTCAAGTGGTTTGATAACCCACAAATGTCACAGGGCACTCTAATCTGCATAACAGCTCCAGCATTGTTCTCAGGACGATTGAAGTTACCTTGCATTGGGCCCCTTATCTGACTACCCTTGTTGTTCCACTGCTCATCCATCTGCTTGTTCTGGTCTTTGCCACCTTCCCATTTAGCATCTTGTTGATTCTCAGTATTGTTCTTGTGCTCTTCAGCTTGATTTGTAGCTCCTTCCTTGCTTACCCTATCCCAAACCGAGGGATTACCGGTAGCTTGCTCTCCTTTCTCTTACATCCCGACTCTTTCGCTTGCTTTCTTCTTTATTGGCTCTTTCCCGGATGTAGTTGCGAGGTCCCGGCCTTTGTCCATAGCCAGCGCCACCACCACCTCCACCACGACCAAATCCGCTCCCACTGCCACCTTGCCCTTGACCTCCAGCACCGCCGCCCTGTCCATATCCTCCACCACCTCCTCCTTGGCCGTAGCCACCACCGCCCCCCTCCTCCAGCTGTACTTGCTCCTCCCATAGCCACCACCGCCGCCGTATCCCCCTCGATTCCCTCCTCCTCCACGATATCCACCCGGTTTGACTCATCTTGACAACGATTGTGTCCGCGCGCTTGATCTTCACGACTTCCGCAAAAGATTGTTTTTAGCGGTTGATTCCGTAAGTGACCGACGAATTTGGAGATATTAGATCTTAGTGGCGAGATGGGGTTGCGGGTGGGGATTGATGAAGCGTGAGATCTCGAATCTATCCCACCATCGAAGAAAGTTTCTCTCTCGACGACCCGCGGTAAACCGTGATTGGTAGTCACATTTGTCTTCTTTCGTCTTTTTTCGAGATTTTGGATGGAGGTGATCCAAGAATTCGGTTACCACACTGCACTTTTGGAGGTGACCTGAACCATCTTTCCCGGGCTGTTTTTCCCTCTTCCCAAAATGACCTTTGTCGGAATATTCGTCTCCACCGAATCCAATGTTGCCGGTGATGACAAATTCTTATGAGAAGGCCAGTGCAATTGGATTGGCACCGATTTGATTTTAATTGTTTCCTCCCGAATTCGATCGAATGGCGGATTACCTTTCCCCCACAAAGATAAGTGAATTGGTACGATTTGACATTCAAGGGTGTATTGAATCCCCCTGTTCTTGTTCTTATTAGTTCGATGGTTACTCGAGAGAGGGTGGGAATGCGGCTCCATCTCGCAGACCATCCTTTGGCTCACGAAATTGTCGTGATCGATTTAATCGCCAAGCATCTTGTTTGAGATTTTGATCTCCACTTCCTCCCCTAATGCTCGGTGGGATGGAAGGAATCGAAATCGTGTTGTTTGAAAGGCGATTGGTACTAATTCTCAGATCAATCTTGTCACCGAATCGGTGGTATGGATACCTCGCCGTCGTGAACCCCGTCCCCCGAGGTCGGTAGTTCGTCTCCCCGAGCGACGAGGTCCCCGCCGATCGTCGGGTAGTTGAGCCGCCCCACCTTGGAGATCCTTCAATGGTACGCCCTCAAAGGTGTCCGGTGAAGCCGTTGCGCGTTTCCTTTCGGGAACGACGAAGCGGACGCCGAACTCCCTCCTAGGATGTATTTTGTCTCCGCCGAGACCTTGCCCGGCGTCGGGCCCTCATCTCCGTCGAGAACTTTCGAGCCCTCGCCTCCGTCGAGAACCGCCCCCCCGACGTCATCCTCGTCTATTTGCCGGCCTGGTTGTCTATAAAAATAAGTCATAATAAAATAAATTATATTTATGTAAAAAAATTTGAATAAGGCGAACATTAAACAAGATGGTACGAAATCCGGGGTGACAAAAACGAAGGAGGGAGTATGAGCTAACAACACAGTATACCTGTAGCACTGTACCAACAACCCCATCTTATCATACATGGTGATTGGTGAGTTGACACCTTTGTTGTTTTTTCGGAGTACTTTCGTCCTATTTGTTTGTGGATTTCATGCTTTTTGAAAGGGCCCATAAATTAATTAGTTGGATGTCTATTTCAGCTTTTCTGTTGCAATAATTAATCTGACATGAGTAGTAAAAAGAAGGACGCAGCAATGAAAGATTGAGGTTGAAATACGTGCTGAAAGGGACAAGGTAGGTAGAAGATCCTTTTATTTCATTCACTCGGTTGTACGTACACTTGTACAGTAGGTAGTAAAAGTTGTAAACACGGTCGCTTTTATCTTATCGCAAGAGGCCGCATCTGGCCACGCGTGGTTACTGCACAACTCCTGCATGCACGTCCATTAACCTTCTCTGTAGTCTGCAGACGCTCGCTATGTGTTGAACTGTTGATCCTTGTTGCTACTAAAAATTCAAAAGCCCCAGTTCACCTGAACTGAATTCACAAAAAAAAAAAAAAAAAAAAAAAAAAAAGTTCACCTGAACTGTTGAACACCTCCACACAAGGACCACAAGTTCTTCGTTCTTTCTTTCAAAAAGATATGGAAAATGGGTTTCAAGTTCGTACGTGTGGAGGTGTACATGTACATTGACCTGTCGTTCTGAGTTTTGATGATGATGCTGGGTTTGATCCAGTATAGCTGACATGTGGTGCCCAGCTGCCGAGCTCGTCATGGTTGCTGTCTCTCACCGGTCTCTCTTTGAGCCCTCTGACGCCTGTAGGCCGTTCGACCGCTTTAAATTCTCCCTGCCTCTCGTCGTCTCGCTTCAGTCCTCAGTGCTCACTAGCAAACCACGCCCCAGCTGAACCTAGCCCGGACAAACCCGCCAGGCCAGCCCAACGCACAACGAGACACAGACCGCCGCCGCCTCGGGGTTCGCGCACCGTACCACCATGTCCATGGATTTCTCCCCGGCGCAGCTCAGGCGGCTGAAGCCTGTGTACCAGCTGGTGGTGAACAACATCCTGGCCATCGTGGCCGTGCCGCTCGCCGCCGCTGTCCTGCTCAAGGCGGCGGAGCTGGGGCCCGAGGAGATCCTGGCACTCCTGCCGGCTCACCTGTTCCTGTGCGTGTTCCTGCCGGCCGCCGCCACGGTGCTGTACCTGATGCTCCGGCCGCGCGCGGTGTACCTGGTGGACTACGCGTGCTTCCGCACCAACCCCAACTGCCGCGTCCCGTTCGCGACGTTCCTGGAGCACTCCCGCGTGTGGCCGGGCTTCGACGAGCGCAGCGTCCGGTTCATGACGCGCCTGCTGGAGCGGTCGGGGCTCGGGGAGGAGACGTGCCTGCCGTACGCGCAGCACTACATCCCGCCGTCGCGTGACCTCGAGTCCTCCCGCGCCGAGGCCGAGCTCGTCATCTTCTCCGCCATCGACGACCTGCTCGCCAAGACGGGCGTCTCCCCGCAGGACATCGACATCCTGGTGGTGAACTGCAGCCTGTTCGCGCCGACGCCGTCGTTCACGGACATGATCATGCACCGGTACAAGCTCCGCAAGGACGTGCGCAACGTGCACCTCGCCGGGATGGGGTGCAGCGCGGGGCTCATCTCCGTGGAGCTGGCCCGGAACCTGCTGCAGGTGGCGCCCCGGGGCGCGCGCGCGCTGGTGGTGTCCACGGAGACCATCACCCCGAACTACTACATGGGCAAGGAGCGCGCGATGCTGCTCCCCAACTGCCTGTTCCGCATGGGCGGCGCGGCGGCGCTGCTGTCGACGAGCGGCGGCGGCGCGCGGTTCCGCCTGGCGCGCGTGGTGCGCACGCTGCGGGGGGCCTCGGACAGCGCGTACCGCTGCGTGTACCAGGAGGAGGACGACCGGGGCAACGTGGGCATCAACCTGTCCAAGGACCTGATGAACATCGCGGGCGACGCGCTCAAGGCCAACATCACGGCGATGGGCCCGCTGGTGCTGCCGGCGTCGGAGCAGCTGCTGTTCGCGCTGTCCTTCATCGCGCGCAAGGTGCTCAACAACCGGATCAAGCCCTACATCCCGGACTTCCGCACGGCGTTCGAGCACTTCTGCATCCACGCGGGCGGGCGCGCCGTGATCGACGAGCTCCAGCGCAGCCTGACGCTGTCGGACGAGCAGGTGGAGGCGTCGCGGATGACGCTGCACCGCTTCGGCAACACCTCCAGCAGCTCGCTCTGGTACGAGCTCGCCTACATCGAGGCCAAGGGCCGCATGGGCAGGGGCGACCGCGTCTGGATGATCGGCTTCGGCTCCGGCTTCAAGTGCAACAGCGCCGCCTGGGAGTGCATCCGCCCCGCCGCCAACGCCGACGGGCCGTGGGCCAACTGCATCCACCGGTACCCCGTCCACATTCCCGACGTGCTCAAGCACTGAACTATCCCTGCCAGCCCAGGTTTCGCGTGCATTTTTTCCTTGTTCCGTTTCCCTTTCCTCCTCGTCGATCGCCCGGTTGCCATTGCACCTGCACCTGCTGCTATTTGGTGGAGACCAAAACGAACCGTTGGAACAGCTAGCTAGCCATTTGGCTGTGCCCGTGAATGAACTAGTAGTAGCTAGGTTGGTGGAAGTGTCAACAAGGGCTGGCTCAAGGCGGCGTCTGGGTGGTCGTCATAAAGGAGGCGGGGTCGGGCCAGGCTCCCGTACATGTGTGCGCCCGGGGAACGGATGTGTACGTTGTGGTTCGGTCCGGGGCGTTGTATACACGTAGTACTTGGTTTCGTGGTGTGACTTGGTGTCGTGTTGTGTTCACATTTCTTTGTCTTCTACTATGATACTATACTCCAGCAGCGTACGTTATCTTTTTTCCTATTTTTCTGTCAAATTTATTCATCAAGTATATATACTATATATAGAACCATAAAAGCCATAAGGAGAGATATGACATGAGCTACACTAGTATAGTAGACAAGACGAGCAAAACATTGATGCATGTACTCTTATGTGTGCACCTACAGTACTCTTATTTTCATTTACAAGTGCTGCCTGCATTCATTGCATAGATGACATGAATGGAGACCCAGATTGTTCACTGTTTTCTACTGTCGCTGATGCTCTTCCCTCTGCATGCTTGCCGTCGCCGGTGGTTGCCCGTTGCCGGCACTGTTTTCTAACGTCGCTCCCGCAGGCATGCACAATTGCACGGCCTGCCAAGTGCCAAACACAAACAAAGGGCACTGTCATTTGATTTCATTTTCCCCCACCAGTGTGCCTCGCTGCCGCCGATTTAATTGTCCCTCCCGGTTGAGGCTGACACCGGCGCCTCGTGCCGTCGCGCATGGATTTCAAAACTCCGTCACTCATTCTGTACAGTCAGTCGTACGTGTTGCCGCTAGCTGCGGACGCTTGGCTTGCCAGCTCAGTGAATGCGCGGCGGGGCCATGTGCAGGTGGTCATACTGTATGCTCATGCACCCAGCCGTACTAAAAATAAAATGCATGCCTGCCTGTTCCTGGACCGACCATGCATGGCAATGGCGAAGAGGGGGTGCTTCGTTTCCCTTGGGCTGGCACAGAGAGAGGAGAGGATTCGATGCGCGGCCGTCCGTGGGCGTCATGTCAGAGAGGATGCGCTGTCGTGGTCTCACTGATGGTTTTCCTTTTCCGGTCCAGCCGCTGCCTGTACGCGTCCGGACAGAAATTGAACCCAACCAACAGATCGCCCGCGGGTCCATCCATGAAATCAGTCTGATTGATCCATGCATGGTGATGGCGGATCGGATTGGCAGTCACCCAACCGAACGGCTAACCGGAGACGAATCAATTCGATCGCCTGCCAGCCAGCCACATCGATCGCTGATGCATGCCGCTTGTGACGACTCCTCAGGACCGCCCTTTCCGTTTTGCAATATGTATGGTACACAAAGGAGAACTGAGAGGCGAGCAAACACGCGCATTCCTGTAACGGACGGCAGGGAACGACATGATCGATCACGGGAGAGCCGTCGTCCACTCGTCGTCTGCGTCGTTTTCAGCACAGGAGTGACAGGACAACCTAGTAGATCGATCTGGACGGATGAGAATGGAGCTGTTTGGTCGCCGGCCGGCGGCCGATCGACGTGCGCCGCGCCGCACATGCGGCTGCCAGGGAGAGCTAGGCTGGTGTTTGGTTCGCTGCCGACGCACCACATCACACTGACTGTGGCAGCCACCGGCCGGCGTACTGCGCGGCTGCTGTTTGGTTCTTGTGAAAGCTAGTAGCGCTGTGGCTGCACGGAGTACGTACTTCCGGCACAAAACGCCACGTCTGTGGCGCCCAAATTCATGGCTAATGTTCGGCGCCGTCGTCGTCGTTGCAGCGTGGTGAGCTAGCGCCACGGTCAGAAAAGCGCGGCGCCACACATGGCGTGGCAGGCTTCGGCGGCCAACTAGAAAACAACGGGCGAGAGACCATCTGATTCTGATCACAACTCTGAAGCACAGTACTACCTGTGACTCGTGAACGCATGCATGCAGATCAGGATATACTACAGTGTATGTAATTAATAGACGTTGAGCACGTACGTACGCGGGTCCGGTCTCGTCTGCTTCTCTGACGAAACGTTGAGTATACTGCTAAATGTGGTACGTATACGTATATGTGTATATATATGTGCATGGCTTATCAGCAAATTCAGCTTTCGGGGAAGAGTAGTAGCACGTACCGACGCGCGCTGGTCCTCTGTATAGTGCACATAAGGTCATACGCCTATCACAAGTGCTACCATCACACAGTCACAGTGGTACGCATACACCAGGCTGGACTCATATTTTTCCTTTTCCAAAGTGCGCGCTACAAGGGGTTTCTTTTTTTTTTTTTTTTTTTGAGTGGATACAAGCCTGATGAAAGTGCCAACTGCTTCGGAGCCCGGTAGAAGCCCGCTTAGTGCCCCGGATCAGCTTTTTGAAGAAGGAGGAAAAAGTCATTCCCTCCTCTAACTATCACGCGAAAGTTCATTTTTCATCCCTCAACTTCAAAACCGGATAAATCACCTCTCTCAACTTTTCAAACCATGCAAATTACCTCCCTCGAGCGGTTTTGAAGGCGGATTTGCTACAGTAACTGCGGTTTGTTACAATGACAGCGGATTTGCCCCTTAATGCCGATATAGCAAACCGCAGCTATCAGAAGCAAATCCGCCTTCAAAACCACTCGAGGGAGGTAATTTGCATGGTTTGAAGAGTTGAGGGATGTGATGTGTCCGGTTTTGGAGTTGAGGGATGAAAAGTGAACTTTCGTGATAGTTAGGGGAGGGAATTAGACTTTCCATCTTGGTTTGTGCTTAATTGCCACTGCACTAATCTAGAGTCGGGGCTGAACCCTGTGCAAAGGAGCAAACCGGACAGGATGGGCTCATGGGATTTTTATGGCTGTGTTCGCCATTCCGTCCCTTTTTTCTTTACAGAACTGGAACATTTGAGCCTTGTTTTAATTTTATTTAACAACTTTAGTTCGGCTATCTACTACAATCTACACCTACGTAGAGAAGCCACACTAAGTTCTCTCCACATGCAACCATGCCACCTCAAAGAACCCTACTAAGACCATGACATCGAGCGGTGGGCCACGCTATTTGAACTAACTAAAAATATTATAACTCACAAACCAAAAAAACCAAATTAAATTCCGATTACACCATTGTATTCATTTTAATAAATCCGCCAAAACAAGATCTCATATGGATAAATATATTTTCATAAAATTATAGGTGAACCCTATTGATGGTAGTTGGTGTCCACCACATGTACCACAACTCTAAAATTATAGTTTTTTCATGCACACACAAAGGATGGCTACTGCAAAGGGACAGGGTTTATCGTAGACATCAAAGTCGGGTGTGTGCGTCAACTATATTGTGAGGTCAGAGGGCTCGATGTAGATGTGTTGGGCGCCTTCGTTAGTAGCAAGGGGTGTCCTCTATGGATCTAAAACCGTACCACAAGGGGGATGTAGGTCACGCCTTCATGGCCACCTCGTCGGCCACAACACCAATTGCCCTCGCCAAGGAGCTATCTACAGCCAAACATCGATGGAGCTATCAATTCCCATAGACATGTTGTGACACCCCAATCCATGGCTTAATAGGGTTGATAAAATACTCATACCAACAAGTTGAAACTTATTTTCCGAAATCCATCTCTTAAATACTCCAAAGTTAAGTGTGCTTGGTTTTGGAGCGATGGGTGATCGGCGGGGAACTTCCCGGGTGCGATCTTGATTCTTAGAGAGCTGTCACCACCTTGAGGAGTTTGACAAGTCAAGGACAAGCCCGGGGCTCAATCCCACTCACTACCACGACCTTGAGGATGGACACACGTATGTTGGCTTGGTGAGATCCAGAATCAGATCAACAGAGGCGGGACTAGGGGGGGGGTCAGGGTCCCCCCCCCTCGCTCTCCAATGTTGTGGGAATTTGTTTTATACCCCTACTAAATTTTAAATTTGTAGCATATAAGACATAAATTCACTCACTCTTATCACAATATTTTGATTTTTTTTTTTTTTTTTTTCGTGTATAAACATTTACAATACTTTGAGATGTCATCTTATATATGTGCCCCTTTAATCAAAATCGCTGGTTCCGTATTTGCAGAGATCAACCGATATATGGAAAGCCGGTGATCTAATCCCACAGACCCATCATCACGTGGATTAGCGACTAGGCTTAATATTAACCACATAGATCTAATCCTACGATTAGCATTCATCATCCGTGTCTGGGCGATGTAAAAGACAAGCTGTAATCGGAGAAATCTTTAACCCTAACATGTGAAACAACCTTCAAAGGCGAGTAGGGAGCCGAGCACACGAGCAGTAAACAGTCAAACTGATCCACATTATACTGCAGAACGACCGATTGCTCCCCCCGTGTTCGGTCTGATGGACCTCGGCCAGCAGGAGATTCGACGAAAACGACATCACGGTCACGCGCTGGACCCAACAAACCCAAGACCCAACCGCCGGGTTTTCCTCTTGTTCCTTTGGTCCGCGACGGAGGCGGAGCAAATGGAGCGCCGGCCGGCCCCCACCTGTCGGGCTCTCACCGAACGACCCATCGCCCATGCCGTACTGCCGCTTCGCCGCACCTGACCGTATCGCACGCTGCCGTTGGGACCTGCCAAAGTTGACGCGCCCCACGACGACGGCAACGGCAACTAACCCGTGCTCGGCCACGGCCAGCCAGCCCAGACCGCTATCCTATTAGCCTGTCACCAACTAAAAACACGTCCGTCCGTCCCGCGAGCGCCGAGATCTGCCGCGGCGCCATCTCCAGTGCGCCACGCTGTGCTTTGCTGTTTAAGAGGCTGGCATGTGGTTTCGTTTGTTAATGCATGCGCTGCAGGTTTACGATTACGAGCAAGCTGACAAGGACTCCCCCCCGTACATGGCCGGTTTCAGGCTTCACTGCAGGCGGTGGGAGTGGGCAACTGTGTTATCATGTGATCCGTGGGTCCTCGTTCATAATGCTGAGCCCAGTGACGAAGCCTTTAAATAATTCTAAGGTGCTAAACACTATCTAATCAAATCCAAATTTCCCTCCTAATATATGAAATTATCCACAAAATTTAAGGTGGGCTTTGCTTGGGGGCCCACATAGTTTGGAACTGTAGGTGGGGCTGGAGCCCCACTTGCCCCCTGCTAGCTTCGTCCATGGCTGAGCCTAATCATGCCCCAAATGATAGTACTGCTGTTGTTATTATAGGGTGTGTTTAAGACCCTAACTTTCTCTCCAAATTTCACTACGAAAAGAAGATTTCCCATCACATCAAAGTTTGTCAAGACATTTATCTCAAATTTAAATGTAGGTAAAAAAAATAAACTAATTACACGGTTTAGATGTATATTCATGAGGGCGATTCTTTTGAGCCTGGATTACGTCATGGTAGGATAATATTTACCACTAACAAACGAAACGTCTTCTGATCCGCCGATGTGACATTCCTCCAAAATTTTGCACCAAATTTTGGGATCTAAACACACCAATAGGAAAAGTATCTTCCCCGACTTCGTTCAGTCAATAGAACGTGCAAAGCCTATGGATTAGCTTTTCATAACTACTGTAGCTAGCTGGTGACTTGTGTCGCCACCAGTTCACGCACGGCGGCACAGTGCCACAGGGGATCCGGATCGCCGGTTCACCCTGTGTAGATGAATGAAGGGCCTGTATGGATCTGAGCCAACGTCCGCCTCGCCACATGTAAGTCTGCCACAGCTGCGGCGAGCAAAAACTTCGCCTCCGCCTCGCCACACTTCGCCGTCTACCGTGCGTGCTAAACGACGCCAGGACAAAGCAAAACGACAGACAAGGTTCTGTGGCCGCCAAACCTTTACTGCAACCAAACAGCAGCCTAGGTACCTGTGGCGGGCCACAACATGGCGTGGCGAACTGAAGCTCAAATCCAAACAGGCCCGAAATCCAAGCGCCTGTCAGGCAGTCCAGGCACAGCCAGGTGGACACCGCTCGCTGCTATTTTTCTAGTCGCGCCCGGGAATCACTCCGCACGCGAACTGCAGTCGCGGACACCCCACGACCAGCTCAGCTCGGCACGACCACCACCACCACCACTCGCCTTCTCCACTCCATCCCCGCGCCGCGCCGGAGGCGGCAGAAGAGCTGGAGCCCATCGAGCAGCGGCCGGCACTACACTTGCCTTTTCTTTAATCCGGGACCCCGGCCCTGAGCTCCCCGCACTACACTGCATCGCGTCGTTGACATTGACATGGCCCCTTCCTCCCCCACCACCGCCACCATCACCACCTCGTCGTCCACTTCCTCCCCTCCCGCTCCACGCGGAGTGGTGAGCTGTCCTGTCGCTCGCCCCTCTGGGAGAGGCGGAGAGCTCACGCGGGGTGGAGTCTCGTCGCAATGGCGACGGCGGAGGCGGCGGCGGAGATCGTGCGGGAGATCGCGGCGGTGGGCGCCGCCGACCTGACCAACGCCGCCGAACCGCTGCGCACGGACTGCCTCCGCCTCGCGCGGAAGGTGTCCCTGCTGTCGCACCTCGTAGCCGAGGTCGCCGACGCCGGGGAGGTCGATGCGACGGCGGCGGCTGCGGCGACGACGTGGGTGCGCGAGCTCGTCAGGGCGCTCGAGGCTGCCAGGAGGTTTGTCACGCTCGGACGAACGCCGGCGCCGGCGCCGGCCGCGGCGGGGGCGTCAGATCAGGTGAGGGGATGCTGGGATGGACTCGTATGGTTACATGGAGCCTTCCGTTCAAGCTGCATTGTTCACTAGTTGATGCGTTCCCCTTTGCGGGAGTTTGTCGAACGCCTCGTGCGCGTGTTCGAAATAGTTATGTTCGTCTGCTTGCAACTATCTTCTTCCGTTTGGTTTCTGCTATGGATTACCACCAACTAGTCTACCTGAGCGTTGTTCCGTACCCGCTGCGCTACTTTTTGTGGCGTTCCGTCAAACTCGTGATGTTCGCGTCTAATTTGACTGTTGCCCTTAAATTGAACCCCACTTTAAGCTGACTAATTGCTACAAAGGCCCCATGAACTTGTATATAAGACTTGCGAATAATATGAATCGGTGTCAGTGGACGATGTCTACCATCTTCAAGGATCAGAGATTGGGACTCAATCTGGTTCCATCTTGCTTGGCCTGCATCTAAAAAAGTTTAATTGTCGTGTTTTTGTTTTCGCTGATTATTGAAATTATGCTCATCGTAGACTTCCTATTTTATTCCAGTTAACAATCATGTATCCTTCCCAAGTTTGTTGAAATCGTGATTCTAAATTGGATCGGAGCTCCAATGTTAGCGTAAATCATAGGTTCTATGTCGACTACTATGATAGCTCCAGTGTTAAGTTGTTAACTACTAAAATCGTAAAATGGTATAATCACGTTAACAGAATCTAGAATCTACCTAATAAACTAAGATTGTAAAATCGTAACATCGCACCATAGAATCGCTATTTTAACAATAACAACTATGACCCCTCCTACGAATTCATCGTCTTAGCAATGATGTATTTTTCATCCATTATATGTATTCACTCAAATGTATTAATGGTTAGCTTCAAAGGACACGCTCATGGTTCTTATGCATAACTAAAAGATATTAAAATTTGTCACCTGTCAAATTGCATACTTTTTTGCTCTTTCAAGGTAAAGTTTTGTTTCTTGAACATACATTGAGGTAGTTGTATTTGTGCTATGGAGTAGATGAAGTCATAGGTTCTCGTAGCACCTCAATGAATTAAACTGTTGGGTACTAAACTTACTTGGATTAAATTTGTGCGGTTGCAAGTTGTTTTTAGTTTAAAATTTTTAGGAGGAACATTTTCAGGTTCAATCACCTTGCTTCTCACTTATGGGATTTCAAATAAGCTCCTCTAGCATATTTTTCATTAGTCTGCTACTTAATCTGGGTTTGTAAACAGTCCTATCCTTTTAAGCAATCTACTGAGCTCATTCCAAAATCGTTTTAGAGCTGGCAATATGGGGCATGTGGATCTAATCAGCATGTTATATAGAAGTGACCTGAGGTCCTTTTCTGTCTAATTTCCTAAAAATGGAAGTGGAGCAGGATAATGTAAAACCTGATATATATATATATATATAGGAGCTGTGGACATGAAAGGGAATCTGAAACATTTAAATGCCAAATATATAGGTGCTGGCATTTGGACATCTGTTCTGGTTCGTATTGCTTCCTCATCTTTCATGGAGGAGGATGAAATGAGAGACATAGAGCTCAGAAGAGAAAACATAGTAGCTATCATACCTTCTGGATTGATTTCTAGAGTTTATATTGCATTTACAACATCGCATCATGAAGCTAACAGACTACTAGTCAACCAGATCTAAGTTAGAGAATAGGTCCAAGTCTAACAGAAGAACGTGTATGCTATTTGAGCTGGATGTTTGTTAAGACTTCATGGTATTGCAACCTTGGTGTCACTAATACTTGCCTTTTTGTTCTCATAACTGTATGTCACTTCATAAATTTATGTTTTGCCTAAGAATTTATGATTGTGTTCCACAGTATTGCAGCCCTCAGATTTGGTTGCATTAATGTTTTGTCATTAGGCATGCCCCATTTTCTGACATTTGCATCTTTTAGTAATGTTATTAGTACCATTTGTTCTGATCTCCTTTTTCTCCCTTTGTTAAGGATGCCATCTGCAAGAATACTGCTCTCCAGTTCAAGTATGTGACCTGGCAGTTGCAAGCTGCTCTAGCAAACCTGCCACATAGCTGTTTTCAGATATCAGATGAAGTTCAAGAAGAGGTATAGTAAAGTTGGTTCATTGTGGACATAAATCCTTATTTTTCAATTATAGCTTTTTGAACTTTTTAAAATTTATTTGTAGGTTGACTTAGTGCGAGCTCAGCTTAGAAGAGAAATGGAAAAGAAGGGAGGCTTTGACGTAACCGTATTTATAAAAGTTCATGATATCTTAGCCCAAATTGACAATGCTGCACCACAATCTCAACATCCCCATCAACAACCAGAGCATACACAGATGGAGAAATTCAGTAATGATCACCTGGAGTTGCAAAATGTCGTTTCGCTAGTTTCTGAAATAAGCGGGTTATCCAAATCTGACATGACAAAGATAACATCAGAGCTAATTGAAGGACTTCAAAATGTTGAAACCCCTGAATCTCCAAAACCAGACAATGTTGATAGCGAATCAAGTGATGAAACAAAAAGCTCATCCGGGAAGTTAAGAAGCCTGACTCTGTAGCTATTCCTGAAGATTTCCGTTGCCCAATATCTCTCGAGCTGATGAGAGATCCAGTAATTGTGTCAACAGGACAGGTGAGGCTTCACATTATCACCCTTTTATTGGTCATGCACTACAAAATCTTTCTTTTGAACTGTCATGTATAATTTGCCAGCTGCTGACAAGTTGCTCACAAATTCTGTAGACATATGAGCGTGCTTTCATTCAAAGGTGGATCGACTGTGGAAACCGGACCTGCCCAAAAAACTCAGCAGAAGCTCCAGAATCTTTCATTGACCCCAAACTATGTGCTTAGAAGTTTAATATTGCAGTGGTGCGAGGAAAAGGGGATTGAACCACCTAGCAGATCTAAAAGTGATGGTTCTCCTCTTGAGGTTGGTGGCAACAGACTAGCAATTGAAGCATTAGTTCGCAACCTCTCTAGCAGTTCATTAGATGAACGTAAATCTGCTGCAGCCGAAATAAGATCTTTGGCCAAGAAAAGTACAGATAACCGTATACTTCTAGCAGAATCTAGTGCTATACCAGCTCTAGTGAAACTTCTGTCATCGAAGGACCTGAAAACCCAAGAACACGCAGTTACAGCTCTTCTGAACCTCTCCATATATGATCAGAACAAGGAACTGATAGTGGTTGCTGGTGCCATTGCCCCAATCGTACAAGTGCTCAGGATGGGTAGCATGGAAGCAAGAGAAAATGCAGCTGCAGCTATTTTCAGTTTGTCACTAATCGACGATAACAAGATAATGATAGGAAGCACCCCAGGCGCTATTGAAGCATTGGTTGAGTTGTTGCAGAGTGGTAGCTCAAGGGGCCAAAAGGATGCAGCAACAGCACTGTTCAATCTCTGCATATACCAAGCTAACAAGGTCAGGGCTGTTCGAGCAGGGATTCTGGTGCCACTTATTCGGATGCTGCAGGATTCATCGAGAAATGGAGCTATCGACGAAGCACTGACAATCCTGTCAGTTCTTGTGAGCCATCATGAGTGTAAAACTGCTATATCCAAGGCTCACGCCATACCCTTCTTGATAGATTTGCTACGGTCAGGCCAGGCCCGTAACAAGGAGAATGCTGCTGCTATTTTACTTGCACTTTGCAAGAAAGACGCTGAGAACCTTGCCTGTATAGGGAGGCTGGGTGCTCAGATACCACTAACTGAGCTGGCGAAGACCGGCACAGACCGAGCTAAGCGCAAGGCAACTTCACTCCTAGAGCATCTCAGTAAGTTGCAGGTGCTCTGATCCCACTGTCCACCGCACACCATTTTGTGCGTGCGCGTGTGTTTTCAACTTTTCACTTGTATGTATACATACGGGAGAATTGCAACATCATCTGTCATTGAGTGTGAATTTAGTGGGTTGGTGATTAGTTTGTTTCAGTCAGGACCATACGCGTGTTCATCGAATCACGCCATAAATTGGTTGGTGCACCTGAATCTGAGATATTCTGTTGCTCATGTCTGCATGTAGTTTGATTTGAGCTTGAGCTTTTAAGCTCATGGTGTGAAGTTACCCCGGTCACCATCGAAATATCTACTTATGACTTCTTTGTCTTCAAGATATCAACCTGACATAAATCTGATACCCTCAGCACTTCATTCCTCTCGCGCACCCCTTTTGAAGTTTTGGAGAGCTTGAGTGCAGTCACCATCTTTACCTTCGGCATTAATTTGTTGGGACCAAAATTAATGCTCTCCCATGGACATGATTAGCAAGGCGACCTGATAGAAAGCAACACGGTAATGATGGTTCTATGCTTTCTTACTCCTTCCTGCGTGGTTGCGTCTTGTTACTTCGATTCCAGGTCCAGGGTATTGGCAAAAGCTTAGACTGATTCAGAAAATGTTCCAGTTTTCGAAAAACAAATGAATTAAAAATCAATGCCATGTGTTTTTGTTTGAACACTGAACTGCTCAGAGCGCATCTGCTTGCATCAGATGTGGACCATATCATGAGGACTCTGGAGTCAAATGATACAGCGACTCTGATGCAAGGAGATAAGTACGTTCTGTACTGTTGGTGAGTTAGCGATTCGCTTTCATGCGCTGATGTCTTGAGAGTTCACAAGAGGCCAAAAACACGTGTGCACACCACTCGTAAACTTTGTCTCGTCAGTTGTCACTACGTGTGCCAGATGCTCTTCATTGTGGTGTGTATGGCCATGGACAGCATTAGGAGCTCCAAGAGTGTATTATAATTTCGTGGTAGGCGTAGCCGTACTGTAGTGCTGTACCAAACAATGGTCCGGGGAGGAGAAAAAGACGATCACACCTGATTATCTGGACATTATCAACGTAATCCTCGCAATAATTTAGTTTCACAAAAACAAACACAAAAGGCACTTTCGCAGGTCATCATCATAGTCACGAAGGTGCCGAGCAAACTGGATAGGCACAGGAATGAGTAGAGGTTCCAAGCAAACTGACAAAAGAGCGAACCATTTGATGCCCGGAGTTGTCAAGATCGTGCGCCAGCTTTAGGCCACGCTACCGACACGAGACCTCTTTCGTGAGCAGGCGAGCAGAGCAGCACAGGAGATGGAGATGGAGATGGATGCAGTCTCAATGCTCCATCCGTTTACCTACTCAGGATCCATTGACCTAACGCACGTCTTGTCACGCGTGGCGAGAGGAGATCTATGGAATTTGACCGTGTTTACACCACACCCGCGTTCCGAGGGACACATAAAACAAAACGGCGTGTGCAACTGCAAACGCCAGCGACCTCAAGCAGCCAATAGAGGGATAGTAACTGAATGTTCACACCAACGCACGTCTTGTCTAGTAGTCCCGGTTTAAATCAAGATTGCGTGGCTCTTCCGTGGATCAAATGATAGTAAGTCCCTCTATTAATATTAGTGGTTATGGTGGCAGCGGTTGTATGAACTGTAGAATGGGATCCTCTTCGGCCGGACGCTTTGTTTAGGCTCAAAATTCAAAGAGCGGATGATTTGATTCCACTCTAAATGCGAAGACTGAATGAAAGAAATGCATGTGAAATGAAAAGTAGGTTTTAGTCTTTTCCTTAACGCACCTGGTGTTGCCTCTATACCGCAAAGGTGAGAGTGACTGCCGTCGTAAAACTAGAGACGATTGAGCTATATTTAGAAAAAAAAAAATGAAAATATATAAGATAGGTTCTGAGAAGCTTTTTTAGTCTTTAGTGTGCTTAGAAGCTAAAAAATTATTACAAAGGCTAATAGCGAAATGACATCGTTACGAAGTAAAGACAACCCGAGCCATTTTCTTAAGAAGAAGGCCTTAGAAGCAACTCCCGTGAGACTAGACTGACCTTAGAACTGTGCTTTGGCGTGGGATAGACGAGAGGAACCTTTTTTTTTCTCCAATGTGTAGATAAACTGCATCTTCTCTTATCAATAAATCTGTTCCAAAGAGGATTCAAACTCTGGCACGACCGGGTGCAAAACGTAAGCCAAACCAACTAGTGTAGTGTTCACATGCTGCCAAGCACTTACGTTACGTATCAGCTTTGGACTCTAATTATTCATAAACCAGCTAGGACGTTGGTGTCAAATTTTTGTTGTTGTTCAAATAAAGAGATATATATGTTTAGTAAAATATTGTTTTCATATAATGTGATGTTCAAAATTAACTATATATTTGTTGATGGCAATGTACTGTACTTGAAGTGGATGATAAGGGTTTGAAAACACTCTATAACCCCCTGGAGTTTGCTAAGGCGCGCATTCAAGTTTTGCTGGTTGATAAGTTTCACACTAATATATATGAAATATATTTGTTTTTTTCTTCCCCAAAATCTCTAGCCGAAACATGCATGACCCAACAATGGAGTGTGTGAATTCCAAAGTTACACTAGGCTTGCTCTGAATTCTCGCGGTTAATTAGGCCAAGAGTTTACTGAAACCCTGGCAAAGTTTGAGGATACTTGCAAGCTTCTAATTGGAAATCATAAGTCCACCGTATGAAAGCCTGGACCCGTATAAACTAGTGAGATTCCTCCCCTAGATTCCGTTCACCCTCCCATTTTCACATGCATACATTCCCACCCATTAGAAATGGAAGAAGATACATGTGCAGTCCATGGATTCAAAAAACAAAAAAAATGGATTAAAACTTGCTAAAATTCTCCGTTTCGTTGGTGTAAAAAAACATTCTCATTAAATGGTCGGATCAAAAATTACAGAATCGTAATTACTAGTAGAATCGTAAAACAAATCTGGGTCTTAAATCGGCAAGATCGTAGTATCGTACTAGGATCATTGAGATCGTAACCAACTTTGGCCGCGCTACCCGTCGGTGTTAATTAACAAGACAAAGAAAGCACGCCCCATAGGCTTGTTGTCACTGGTCCATGGCCATGGGCACGGCACGGCAGGCAGATCTCACTGATATGGGAAGCTTTTCGTGCTTTACCACCCACCCGGCCACCCCAACCCAAATCACGCACCCTACAACAACCTCTCTGCCTGCTGCGTCTTGACCGAAAAAAAAAGGTGAAAAAAAACACCCACAAAAGCAAAGAAAACACCCACTACTGTACCTCGGGAGGGGAGGGCATCTCCGTCCTCGAGCCTCCCCTCTCCTCTTCTGACCTCCCTTTTAAAATTCCCCTCGCCGCCGCGCCCCGCAGCCCCCGCACCGCGCACTACTACAAGGGACGCACACCACCCTCTCGCCTCCTCGCAAGTCTCAACGCAGCGGCAGCGGCGCCACCGCACACCCCCGACCGACCACGACAATGGGGAACAGCATCGGGGGCAAGCGCAAGAGCGCCAAGGTGATGCAGCTGGACGGCACCTCGTTCCGCGTCAAGCCCCCGGCGGCCGCGGCCGACGTGCTGCGGGACCACCCGGGCTTCCAGCTCCTCGAGTCGGAGGAGGTCAAGCTCCTGGGCGCCCGCGCGAGGCCTCTCGCCCCCGACGCGCCGCTCCGCCGTGGCCGGCTCTACTTCCTCGTCGCGCTGCCGCGCCCGCGCCCGCGGGGCCCATGCGCCGCGCCTGGTCGGGCAACCTCAACGTCGGGGCACGCGAGCGGCTCGAGTCGCTCAAGCGCGCGCGCCGCTCCACCTCCGACCTCTCCTCGCTCCCCGCCCACGCCGCCTCCGCGTCCGCACCCACCTCCCCGCTCCCCAGCGGCGCCGCCTCCCCTCTCCCCGCCGGCAGCGGCAGCGGCGGCGGCTCCACGCCCCTTGCGCCTCAAGATGCGGCTCCCCAGGGCGCAGGTGGAGAAGCTCATGGGTGAGAGCAAGGACCCCGCCGAGGCCGCCGCCAAGATCATGGAGCTCTGCGGCGCGCACGCCAGCGCCCGCGTCACCCCGGAGCGCCCGCAGGGGATACTGCGGAGCCCTAGGTTCGCCAAGACGCCCGAGTGGGGCTCCGGGTTCATGCTGCCGCCGCCGCCGCCGGCCAAGACGCCGCAGCGGTGGCCCACGCTGCCACGCACCACCGAGGTAATTCGTCCGTATCTAGATTTAACCCCCATCCCCCCACGTGCATTGCATTATTGTTTGTTCCCATCAGACGTGAACACAGTAAGATTTGCACCCTGCGACAGAGAAACGTGATTTGGGATCCGTTCGATCTCTTGTGATTGTGATTATATTAGTCCTTATTAAAATTATGACTGAAATTGTAGAATGCCCATTCTCTATGCTTTAAGATCGTCTTGCTCATTGGTTACTCGTTTTATTAGAACGATCGCACTGGTTCTTCTAATCTACTAGTGTGAAAGCACGGACGAGGTTACATGACAGCATTGCATTTTAGATGCAGTTTCCTTTGTCGTTGCAGAGAACATGTAGCCTGTCTCAGTTTCAGTGGGGCACTAAGCTGGTTTGTGTAGAAAAGTGGACGCGAAACTGCTGTTCTCCGCTCATTGCGGGGAACAACGAACACACAAAGTGCGCCGATGCAGGAACATGATAGACTTCTCGAGTGGCATCCGGAGAAGCTTTGACAAAAGTAGGATACAAAACCGCTGTTTAAGACGGCCGTTTAAATGGAAACGGCGTACCACTGTACTGTTTAAACGGTCTGTAAAATGACTGTTTGGACAAACTGTGATTGTACAATTGTACAACGAAAAAACGAAATTGATTTGTCATGTTTTTTTTGCTACATATAATAGTCAATAGCTGAATATCTTGAGCTTGGAGTAATCTAAATGAAGTTGATGGTTGTTACGCCAGTCTGCAAATGAGACTGCTTTCTTCTAGTACATAGTTGACTTATTTTTCCCCCTCATGGCTAATTCAGGTTCCATTTTGATGTTTCAGAAAAAGGCACGGTTCGTGGAGTTGCCGGACGAGCTAATAGCATGACTCTGTCTGTACTTCCCTGAAGCGAGTTAACTCTTCTTTTTTATTTACTGTCGCAAAGCATGTTTGGTGATCGTCAGACCTGGAGATAAGGAATTGTAATGGTGATCGTCAGACCAGGAGATAAGGAATTGTAAACTTATCTTCAGGCGGCGTTGTACTTCCTCCGCTGCTCGTTTGAGCGAAACAAGTATGGTTTGAAGATGAGAAGCCGCCGATGGCTTCCGATTCACCTTGATCCACTGATCTCACACCGTGTTAGACTGTCAGTAAGTTTCCAATCTGTGTGTGCCTTTGTTGGCTTCTGGTCCGTGGTTTATTATTAGCCCACCAGGTCACTACTATGATGCGTTAATGTGCAACAGTGCAAGGCCAAATTATTCAGGTCAACTCTGGTTGCCATTGGGTAGCTTCGTCTTAGGAAGAGGAGCATGTGCATCTCCATCTACACACACACATCTCATCTCTGCACGGGTCAGGGGTCAGGGATGCCAATCTGGTTCTCTGCATTATCTCATCCGTTCCTACATGATTTTGGAATGGAATGATGAAAACTTAAAAAGAGTATATAATGCACATATAAACAGTTGCTCTACGCTGAATGGATCCTTGAGTTGAACTGGTCGATCGTCTGTTGAAAGAATTATTGGGAGGCGTTGTTGCTCAACTGAATTCCTCATCAGCACATGCAAGAGCATCATTTGCAAAAGTCGTGCATTGCTGCACCTTAAGCATTTCTGATCGCCACCGATCACGCGGATTTGGATAAAGATATTGCCGCCAATCACCAGTAAACCGGCACGGCACATGCGCTAGGATCTGACCTAGACCTACCGTTCGTATATACAATGCGCGGAAGTCAGAATAAGATGCATGTCTCGCTTCTTGAACGAACGAGGCGATCTCAAACATCTTCTGGACTCCGTGCGATCGCTTCTGTCCTCAGGCTCAGCGTCAGGGGATGTTCTCTGAACCTCAATTGCCGTTGCCGCCCTCACAATGCATAGTTCGTTGCACCTCACATAAAGCCAGAGCTTCTAGTCAAGCAGGCCTATTCATGAATCATATGATTTGTATTTGTTGACCTTAAGGAACAGTTTTTTTTTTTTTTCGCGATCGAGCCATTCACCCGTGTTTCATTAAGAGGAGGAAAACCAAATCCAAATACAACCACTTGGGATCGAAGCGGACATCAGGCTACGAAAAGAGAGAAACAAAAACAGAACAAAACACAAAACACAACGAAAAGCAAAGGAACCTAACTCCACGGATGCAACCCGAAGGTTAATTACAAGATAACCATGTCGCGACCGGACGGCAAGCACTCTCAAGCCTTGCGGGCGCTTTGTTCCCCCCAGCGGAAGGAAGACCTCCATGGCCTCCATGTTGACCTCGGCGTTGGGGCCGGGCGAGGGCACCGGCTTAGCCAAAGAAAGGGGAGACCGCATCCTCCCGCTCGGCCTCGACCTCGATCCCCATCTTCTTGAGCATAACTTTCCTTGCACGGTCCTCCGGCCTATGGAGCCTGGACCCACTCTTTGCAGCGAGCATGCCTTGCGCTTTGGCATTATTTCGGAGTCTTGCCTTGGCGGGCCGCGTTCCTCAAGATCTGGCGTGGAGAGTATGGATGGCTCCAGCGGCCTCTTGAAGGCGGCTACGAACTCATCCTTAAGGAACAGTTTCGTTTGCCATTACCAGTGCTTGACGTTACAAATGGAAATAAACTCTTTCCACACATTGCAGTTGTTTAGATTGGAAAAAATAAAAACCAAATTAGTGTTCAGGCTTCATATTCACCTGAATCTGATCTGTGCAATTCTCAAAAAATCAGTGTACCTATGAACGAATTAGCATCCTATAACAAGCGTATCTAACTACACACCTATCTAGTATACCTAATGTGAATTTACTATAGTCGATACGGGATACGAAGTGAAGAACTGAAACATCATGTGCCGACTTCTTGGTGGCCCTTTATTTATTGGATTGGTCGACGATTGATGCAACAGCAATTTTTTGTTTTTTTTTTTTTTTTTTGCATGACTATTGAGGAGCGTTAGCTACTACTATTAGGGTTTTGGGATTCAAATGCTAAAAAAAATATTTGGATATTTCATTAATTGGGGATCGGGATTCCCTTGTTTTGATCCGGCAAAATGCTTAGTTGTAGCTAATATTTGGATAAAATTTGATCAAGATGAATTATAGCTTGATAAGTTTGCATTTTTATTTTAGAGAACTTGTAGGTTTGTCTCAGCTCTATACTTAGACTAAAAAAATTCGACTTCCACTTGTATAATGTTGTTTTGAGCCTCACCGAAATGGGTGTATTTCGCTGAAATTTGGTCATTTTGAAATGAATCCCAAAAAGAGGACTTATTCATCTCTTTAAATAAAAGTGGATGAAAGTATGATGTTGGGGGCTGGTTGATAGTTCTTGTCGCCATACTATTTGCGGCCAGTCTATTGTCGCCTCCCGATTCCCCCCCTCCCTGCGATCAATCTGGGCCTTCCCACGGACTCCGGCCAGCCTCGCAATAACAATCCGCGGCCCGCGTCGCTGGGACCGATCGCCGATCGCACTCCGTCCCCGAACCAAGTGGGACGACGACGTTCGTTCACTCGCCGCGAGCACGAGCCACACCACCACCGAGTAGGCGTGCATTCGATTCGCCGCGCAGCTAACACAGAAGAGGCGAAACACGAAGATGTTCCCCGCGGCGGTGGGGGACGAGGAGACGAGAGAGGAAGAAGAGACGGAGCTGGACCTCCTGCTGGGACTTGGCTTGCTGCCGCCGACAATGGCCGCATCAGGCGGCCACGGAGGTGGTTCAGCGGCGCGGCGTCCTTACGTGAAGACGGGCTTCGACGATGAGCCCCTAAGTTTCGCCGCTGCCACCGAGACCGCTTCAGCGACGCGCCGGCTGCCCGTGGACGTGGACGACGGCGACGACGACGTCGTCCCTGCTGCAGCCCCGGCGAGCATGCTCAAGCCCAAGTCATCGACGGCACGGTGGCCAGATCATGCCACGTCGCCCCCCGAAGGTTTGTGTTCCGGTGGTGGCCCGGCCCCTGATCCAGTCCAGGGAAGTTGAGATCGATCTTCGTTCTCTGACAAATCTTAACGGCCAGGGCAGGGCGCACGCCGACCCCGACGCCGTGGCCACGCCCACGCCGCTTATGCAACGCTCTCCCTGCTGCCCCGCCGCAGGCGTTGGCAGCAGGCCGCCGGTTGCCGCAGGACTGATGGCCGCAGCAGGGGAGCACCACCCATGACGATTCCACCGCGCCGATGACGATGATCTACGCGGGCTCTGTGCGTGCGGATGCGGGGGTTACGATGGAACACGTAAGAATATCCACGCCAATGACCCCGAGCGCAAAACACTGAACAAATCAGGGATACATACATATACATGCCATGCAGTTGCAGGCCGAGAAGATCCCTGGCAAAGGTAGCAAAGGAGGCTCAGGCTGCAGGAATTGAATCCAACAGGCAGAGCCGCAGTTAGAACTAGTTGCTGCACCTGCGGCTCATTGGGGATTGGCTCATCATCATGTCAACGATAGTAAGGACTCCCTCCCTCCTCCTGAAAATTACATTGCAGTGATTGAGTGATCAATGTGCATCTTAATTAGTTGTGCCTTGCATTATATTGCTTTTTAGGTCTTAAGAGGGCGGCATCGCTCGCCCGCTTCCTGGATAAACGCAAGCGGCAAAAAGGCATGAGCAAACTCTCATGCCATTATTCTCTTTTCAGAATTTCTCAATCTATATACACCGTACATTTAACACGTGCCTGCTCCTAATGCAAGCAATCTAAGCACATATATCTTCATATCACAAGATCGAGAGCTATGGCTTGGGGTCTCTACTCTCTCTCGCATGCAAACCTACTCCTCCCTAATCGATCTCAGAGGGCGGTATATATCCCGATGAACGAGGATGGTCGGACTGCGGTTTGCAGCGTGCTGAATCTATCTGACTCAGGTATTGTTGGCTGTTGCGCTTTTTGATTTGCTTCTTGCAGGGCAGGGAGTAGTGCAGCGACAATGCATCATCACCCTCCTCGCAGAGATGAATGGTTCCCTGCACAAATAATGGACGACGCTCCAGCTGCCATGAGAACCAGCGCCTCCCTTGGCGGCATGGATCGGCGGCCACGGGCCTCCCAAGATCATCCCAAGAGAATGAAAGCAAATCATGCAGAGGAGGCAGAGGCACTGAGCACTGAGCTCAAGATCTAGCTGGTCCTGGGGTGGGGCACAGCAGCCACCGGTTCAAATAAAAAAGCTTCTGATTTTTGGCCAAACCATGGATTTGCTATGGTGGGTTAAGTTGATGAGCACAACTCTTCTTCTATTTACTCTGACTTCATTCGTTTCCCTGACCACATTCTTGGGTTCATGGATTCAGAGGCATCAGAGCCCATTTCCACTTTGTCCAATCGACAAATAAAAACCCTTTGGGATGTAAAATCTTTTGGGGCTCATTTGTTCATGCTAGAAAGAATGTAGTAGTTTTAATTTAGACCTGCATGTTTTTGTTGATGCTAGAAAGAGTGTATCTCCAGTCATTCCAAATTGTAAATCGTTTTTTTTTTTTTCTAGATACATTTTTTTAATATAAATCTAGACATAATGTATATCTCTAGATGCGTAGCAAAAGCAATGCACCTAGAAAAGTCAAAGCAACTTACTATTTAGAAAGGTGGAAGTAGTAATTCTAATTTTAGACTTGCTTATGCTTGTTCATTTTTTAGAATTACAGCAACTTACCATTCTTTTCTAGATTTCTTGATACATAGACATAACTTATATCTAGACATAAGTGACACTCACACTCTGCATGCTGCATCTATTGGACATATCTACATTTATCTGAACCGCTTGCAAGTTAATTTTCTGTAATTCACTAATATAAGGTGTCACAGTTGTTAAGATGGGGAAATAATATGGAAGGAGAAAGCTGTTACAGCAAATCTTTGATACAGCACACTATAATGAACATCTAAATCCATGGTCTTGAATCCATCTGTTACAACTGCAATAAGCAAAACAGAGATGCATCTCTCTCGTTCCAACTTCCTGTGTGGGCAGCCTTGTAATCTTCAATTGGCGAATTAGAAGCATACAAAATGATAACGTCTGGTTCTGAGGTCTTGAGTGATTTTTGGTCCTGCCCACTGTTGGCTAGCACGTGACTTGGTCCATGGATCAAGAGGGGTTCGTTGAGGGAGGGGTGTTGCAGGTTTGGCCTCTCGGCTCATTCTCGCTGTCCACGAACCTGCATATGACAACAGATAAATACATGTCTACAGAGTCCGCTTCTATGTCATTTTGACAGGTTACACTTGATCTGATACATATTGAACTATTTGAATGTAACTATGTAACAATGTCAAAGCAAAACCCAATTACTCCCTCCCATTTTTCAAATATATATGACGTTTTAGGACATACTAGGGAATAAAACAAACTAATTGGCTTGAACATCATATATTTAAAACAGAGGGTGTACTTGGCACAAAACAAAGGAGGTACCAAGGAACAATGAACTTGCATTGTGCGCAAACTAACACCTTGTGAGAAGCTGTATGGGCAAAGTGGTCTCCAAAAATACTCCTCCATATCACTATTAGAAGTCGTTTAGGACAGCGACTTACCGCGGTCGATCAAAGCACAACTTTCTTTTTTTTTCTATAAAATATTTATTGAAAAGTTATATATATGTATTTTTATGAAAGTGATTTTCAAGAAAACCTATTGATCACGATTTTTCACATTTCAAACTTAGGGATGATTTATGTTCTAGCACGCGTTTGCCCCAAACCTTTTCCAAAACAACCTCTAATAGGAGTATTGATAAAATATGTTACTTTCGATGTATGCCATTGGTGCAGCGTCACCAACTTGCACGTATCCTGCTCCTTAACATTCTTGTGTATCCACCAGCTTCGATCTCTGGAATATAAGGAATACAGTCTTCCAATCCCACTCTGCTTTCAAATGCATGGCATTCCATTCTACTTTTCACATTTGAGTTTTCATACAAATCACCTTTAAGATGAATAAGTTTTTTTTATGCCAAAATTCTTTCATAATAGTGCTAGAGCTTATGTTTGGATATGGCAGTTACTAGTTGGGGGCTAAATTAGCCCAAATTAGCCTATGGGCTAGCTAGTTGACTAACAGCTAGTTGAAGATTTGGCTAACAAATTAGGCCACCTATTAGCTTTTCCTGTTTTGGATACACTTTTCAGCTTATTTGAGCTAACTTTAGCTAGCTAGCAATTAGCTCTTGTAACAAAACAAACTCTAGATACTGTACTATAGTTGTTTTCCTTATGCCTTATTGCTTATTTCAGATATGCAAAATGACAACATCACACAATTCTGAATTAGGAGCTAATGGTAACAAATCCAATGCAGATACAATAATCTGAGTGAATCCATGTGTGGGTAAAACAATTTACCTGTAAGCGGTATAGGGTAGCTCAGTGAATAGCTTATGAGCGACATCATCACTTGAGCAAGGAAAGAAAACGGTAAGAAGAAGCAAAACAATCCCACATATATTATTTGTAAATCTTATGTATCTAATATAAGTTTCTCATTGTTGCTTCAAGACATCAAGTCACCAAAAATCAGAACAAAAGACCCAGGCCAGATAAAAATAAGTTTGAGTGGCAAATAAAGGCCTCTAAATCATAAGTCTATTGCATACACCTCTGGGACAATGTTTTTCAGGTTCTGACAAAAGAATAACATATCTAGGACTACTAGGTGTCCACAAAGAAAAAGTTTAATCCATGAATAAGGGCTTCTTTTGACATATATTATTGCCACTGATTCCTTTGAGAAACCAGCAAATCCCCATCAAATGTCTTTTTCTTCCATCAGCTCCATGTAGGGGAATCACAGTGAATTGATTCGCCATTTTTGCATACGTGAGGCCAGTCAGTCAAAACCACATTTCATGCGCGACTAACCCACCTGTTTCACCGACCATACTATCCCCTGTCACTACGGTTGGCTCTCCTTGGCGCCAAGCTCCCCAGTGGTGGGAAGCTCATCCCTCAGATGTGAGCTCCCAATCAGGATCAAGCTCTCCCTTCCTGCTGAGCTCCCGGATCCCATCTCCCCTCCGTGCCAAGCTCCTCCTTGATCGCAAGCTTTCCCTACATGCTGAGCTCTCTTTCACAGCAAGCTTTTCCCTCCACACTGATCTCTCTTCCCACGGCGAGCTTGCCCTCCACGATGAGCTCCCATGCATGGCGGGCTTGCCCTTTGCACTGATTTCCCTTCCAAGCCGAGCTTGACCTTCACAATGAGGAACCCTGCTGCCCAATGGGTCTCCCATGTAACCAGTGAATCAATTCAATTTGTTGCCACCCTTTTGAACAGATGGAGAGGGAATACAGTTGATTTATCCTCTCTTTTTAAAATTAGAACCCAACCAGCTATTCAAACAATTTCACAGCTGAATTAGCACTTTTTAGGGTGAATTGAATCACTTCCAAAGTGAACCAGAATCTGGAGCAATGCCCAGACGGCAGATGGGTCCTAGGATATTAGGGTTATTGGATCTTATATCAAAAAAATTAGCATTGACAACACAACATGCTTGTATGCCAGAGAGGCAGAAACAAAGATGCTGGTCTGCGTGCTTGAAAACAAAGGTGTTGGTCTGATTGCTTAAAAAAAAGTTGTTTTACTACAAGAGCTGGGAAAACGCATCTTCTTATGCGTGTCTAGTGAAATTTCAATGAAGCAGAATGTCAAACAAATAGACAGGAAGCATTGTTTCTGAAGTGGTAATCAGGCAATCAATGACCAATAGTGTCAACTCCAATTCAGGTAGCAATGCATACAGGCCATGTCGGATAAATAATCTGAATGCAGAGGGTGAATCCTACCAAATATAGGAAAACTAATTTCTTTCTTACAAATACTCTAACCTATGAGCATACTTCACAAAATGTTCGCTAGGTTGTTTATTACCACTGCCCTGCATAGATTCATGGATACTCGAAATGCTAATATTTCACGTTGTGGAATTTGGTAGCATCAGAGGACTTGTGTTCCAATTACCTCCTTCCTAGCTGCCATCTGATCCTTACGCCCGGACCTCGCTTCGCCTGAAAGCAACCACGGCAAAAGGAAATGAATTCAGACCCCTCCTGGAACACAAATCCTGCCCGCCCACCACACACCCCTGCTCGAAGAAACGCCGGTATGCGAAAGAAAGTACCTTGGCAACGGTGGTCTCGATTCGCTCAGTAGCTTCACTAGCTGCGACACCATCGTCCTGCCAGGAGACAAATCAGATGTCAGCGGCAAGGCGGCATAGACCCATAGGATAGGGGCGTTGAAGTGGGAGAAAGAAAGACCTGAGCATGGAGAGGCGGTGGGAGTAACCGCGGCCAAGCTTGCGGAATTTTTCCCATGGCGATGACGGCGGTGGAGCAGCTGGCGGCGGCGAGGGTTGTGAGGGGTTGCCGATGTTGCCTGAAAGTGAGGGATGTTAGTTGGGGAGGAAACTCGTCGCAGGTGGCGGCCGCCGGTGAGGCTGGAATGCGGCGTCACCGAGAGGCAGGGATGCGGCGCGGGCGAGCGTGCGGGCATTGGAAGGCTAAGGGCGTCAGGACTCAGGACAGAGGATACTCGTTGGGTTGGGCCGTATCGGCGAAGTGTTGCAGATTAGTATCGGCACTTACATCTAATATTCACAGCGTTTCTTAAAAAACTTATCCAATATTCACGTTTCAAAAAAAGAAAAATTAAAAAACTTATCCTAATACTCCAAAGTTAGGGGCAGCGTATCGAACGCGTATTATCCTGATATACGCGATAGGGGAGGGTCCAGGAAGTGTCCATGCACAACGTAGATTTTTTAGTAAATCGTTTGGTTCTCTCTTCCGTTACAATTGTGAACCATTTTTTACTTGTAAAAGAACGTAAAAAGATATACAGTGTAATTATATCTATACACAATGTACGTCGCGAGAAGAGCTGTTTGTAGAGTGGGCTTGCGTGCCAGAAGTGATATGTCAGGTTGCTAAATATGCACGTCGCTTTGTCAAGTTGCCAAATTTACCTAAGTGATGTGCGGAGTCTGAGAGTTACCAAAATTTGCTAAAGTGATATGCCAAATTATTGTAGACATGTTTTTTATTGTTTTGCAGGATGACAAACCAATTTGGCAAACTTTTTGTGCTCTACTGGACCTTATTTATTGACAATTCGATTTGGGATTTCTATAAAGCCTAAGAGGGAAAAAAACAGGTTTGCACTCCTACTCTCCCATAATCTCTGAATCTTTTTTGCATGAGCATAAGGTCTGGCTTGGTAATGTGCAGGGGAATAAAGAACACTGGATGGCATTCACGGTAAGAATAATCAAAAAGATTCAAAGGGATTTACAAAGGGAATAAAAGGTTCTAGTCTTCTAGATACCATATGACACCAAAGGGATCATAAATTACAAGGTGGCCGCTTTAAACATCTGGGCCAAGAAACCAGGATTCTGGGGAAGTGCTGATTCACAAAGACAAACTCAAATCACCGTGCATCAAGCGGTGATACAAACACACGGAAAGGAACTACTTTTGCTGTTCTAGGGGTGCTTGATAAACCAGTCGTGACAACATCTATGTTACCCCCAGAATCACTTACAGGAGATCATGCAGCAACAAACTTCACGGTCACGCTTCTTTGATCCATTGAAAAAAAAAAGGAAAGAGCTTCAGCTGAACTATCATACGGAAAATAAAATGATAAGTAGGCAAAATGAAAGAAGATTGGGCTCACAGTTGATCAACTTAATGCCACCTGCGCCAGCGCTTCTGACTTGTCAATTTGTTGCCAAGGACAAGCAAGGGGAATCCCTACTAAAAGACTGCTTTGTCAGCAGAATCATGCAATTCACTTTTTGCTATTAGGACACTATCTCTGTCAGCAGCATCCACAACATATCTGGAATTAATCACATAATTATTAAATCATGATCCATCAGGATATCCAGTAAGGCTAGATATCTGAAAAATATCTGGAGTAACAACAGTCATACACACAGACAAGATAACATGATAGAAATACAGGACAAACATAATGGTTTATCTTTCTATGTTCAAAGACACTGAAAGAAAATGAAATTATGCATTAGATGATATTCTCTATGTGTACTTCAGTCCCTTTTATTGTTATTTACTCTCTCTGTCCTTTTTATCTGTCTCTAAAAAAACTTGTGTTGACTGATTTGTAGAAAATGTTACTTAACAATGGTATCTCCAAATAAGTCTATTATGACAATAGATTCGGCGATCTATCTAATGATACTAATTATGTACCATAAAATATTAATATTTGCTTGTATATATTTGGTCAAATTGAGTATGTTTTGACTTATTAAAGTGAAAGAACGATAGATAAGGGCCGGAGGGAGTAATTGATATAGCGTCACTCAACAGCCCCGCCCTCCTGCGTGCACCTCTCTCTGTATG
The DNA here is from genome assembly GCA_015847255.1 of Hyparrhenia diplandra. Classification (NCBI taxonomy): domain Eukaryota; kingdom Viridiplantae; phylum Streptophyta; class Magnoliopsida; order Poales; family Poaceae; genus Hyparrhenia; species Hyparrhenia diplandra. Next base: position 118,732 of record JADLZK010007485.1, read on the forward strand.
TGTCACTTACTAAATTAAAAGTTTTTTATATATATAAAAAGTTCTAAAATTACAGTTATGATGATCCTTCAAGATGTACTGCATGTCTGCATACAGAAATTAAACAGAATGCATAATGAGTATATCTACAAGTAAGAAGTGAAAGAAAAAACATTCTTAGTCAAGGTATGAAAATGAATATAAAGTTAAGTAATCTATAGTTTAATATCTTCTTTACATGGAATGCTGGGTTGTTATGTTATAATCCTATCTCAGTAACAAAAAAAAGCTGAATATCAAATATACAATATTGAATATTTTAGAAGATAAGGGATTACAGAATAGCAGAAACTCCGCGGCAAGTAGCGCTCCCACATGCGATGCGGAATCTCCGCTGGCCACCAAGATCCCAAAGTTTAATTGTGACATTTCCTTGGTGACTTTCGCATATTGAAGCCTACCTGTTTCGCAGATGAGCATTTCAGATCACTTAGAAAACCAAATATTTGTTCAGGTCATCATAAAAAAAGTGTTTGTAGGTACACATACGGTTGGAATCATGTCCACCGCTGCAGCCACCTGTCTGCAAAAGCACAGCAGCCATGAAATCAAGAACACCACATCAAACATGGTAATGTATCTTAAGTTGAGAGTGCGTTGATGCATACAGCAGCAACAGCATTGACTAAGCGATGTCTTCCCAGCATTCTGCAACCCAACCAGGGACAGTTCCATTTCTTGCTTGAAAAACAAGCTGAAAAATAGAAATATTAATTACACGCCATATAGGTCAGTTGCGACAAATCAATATACAATGCTTAAAGCCAACAAAATGTACACACGGACTAGCAGAGAAAGGATCTCATTTATCACAAGCAGAACTAATAAGAGAACCAAAATTCACCAAACATGGTAGGGCAACCAATCATCCATACACGATCAAGACTTCCTGAAAAGGGCAGGGACAGATCCCTAACAATGAAAGTCCCCATCCCCCCGTTTCTTGTTTCTTGTTGTGTGTTGGGTGCCTGTGGGATTCATCAGTAATCTATGTATTACTTGTGATTCTATGTAATTTCAACTTCTTAATGCGATGCGTGCTATGGCACGGCTTCCGAGAAAAAAAGTCTCCATCCACACTGCAGACTGTAGGCACTCTTTTAGAACTTCTTCCAGAGGCACCCCAGCACGCTTCTGCTGGAAAGCAGTCGTAATATCTACTCATTCTTCGCTCAACAATCGTTAGTACACCAGACGTGAACACGACAATTTCGAACCCACTGCTCGAGCAATTCTCTTTACCCTTGTACAACAACTATCCTGACAGCACGAAGATCTACAAGGCTGGTATACAACTGACGATCGCGTGTGTGTGGTAACGTTACTAGCGCGCGGATCTAACTGCGCAGAGCACGCGACCCGCCAGATCAACCGGGCGCATAACATCGCCGTCCGCGACAGGAATCCAGTCTAGCCCAATCCCAAGAGAACTCCTGGTCCCGCATCACCCCGAAGGTGTTGAGCGAAACAGAGGCAGGAAGGGTTTCCACCACCAAGTGAATGGATTGGGCGAAGCGCGAGGGGGGACGGGAGAGAGAGAGGGAGCACGAACCTCCGGAGCCCAGTTGAGGAGCGAGTCCCAGAGCCCCATGCCGCTCTCTCCGGCGACCGCGAAGGGCCGGATCTCTCGAGGGAGGGGGAATCGGCTGTTGCTGCTGGGGCGCGGGAAGGAAGACGACGAACTACGAAGCGACACGGGACCGGGCCGTGGGCGGTGCAGGGGCGGAGGCAGGGGTATGGGAACGGGCAGACCGGGACTAGGGGAGACGAAGACGGCAGGCTCAGGCTGGCCGTGGCGTGTGGCAGGCGGGGGCCGTGGCGTGGCGTGGCGTGGCGTGGTGGCGTAGCGTAACCAGATGCTGCGATGCGATCCGTTGCGGGGGGAAGATGGACACAGATGACAGATCGGTCGTTTTTGGACGTCGTTGGGCGTGGATTCTTGTGGTTTTTGGGGACTCGGTTATATATCAATCCAGTGGCGCTGAGGGAACGTGGCTCAGTACACGTCTTCGCTTCCTTTGTCTTGTGCTTGTGCCGGCCTGGGCTTGTGATGAAGTGAATTTGAACCTGAACCTCCAACTTATATCAGCAGCGAGCGATTTTCATGCTAGTGGCTGGAGCTGGAAGGGGGTCACGGCACCGTTGCCGTTTCCAGATTTCAGGGTGACCGTAATGACGCTAAAGAAGGCAGGCATATCGTATGTATATTGCACTTTCACTCTCTTTTTCTTTTCTTTCAGAGGAAAAACTGCCGTGCACATATGAGTACAAGTGTAGGACCTCTTTGTAGTAGAGGAGACACGTTCACGGCACCATTGTTGGGTTACTAAATGGGCCATAGAAGAGGCCCGCAGATGCTAATCGGATGGCACCCATCTGTATGTGGGCCTTCGCCTCAAGTATGTGGGCCGGGCAACGCAAAATCCATTAGGACTGGCGCTTCCGCAGCCCATAACGTGTCTTTGCGATTTTCAAAAAAAAAAAGTGTCTTTGCAGTACGTGATGTGGTGCATGCGCTGATGCGCACGGCACGGCCGGCGGCACTGGCGTGCGACGGTCAGGCGGTGGCGACGCGACAGCACTATTCATTCATTCCCTCACGCTCTTGTTCGTTCCCTCCCTACGTCGCCAGCGACAACTGACGTAACTTTAACCAGCGAGACGCACGCACACTACAGGTACAGACACAGCATGCAAGATCGGGATGCGCGCGCGCGGCTGGCGGGTCGTCAACGTACGTGGGTGTCTTCGTCATGCGCATCACGGTCGCCGCGCACGCGCGTCGTGCTGGCGGCGTTACGCTATATACAAAATCATTATGGCCCACCTATGGCCATACGGCACAAGCATTGGCGTACGTACCTACGTGTGGCTTTGATCTGCTGGCCTTTAGAAGATGCAAGAAGCTAAGCACTATAGCAGCAGACCAGCTGCAGTGTGGCAAACTGCTGGAGTAGAAGCATGGAAATGAATGCTAGGATCGATGGGTGGGAGACTGGAGGAGGATAAGGTATGCTTAATCTCATCAGAAAAATGGAGCGGGCCCTGTCGTGGATGGATCTGGATTTTGATCGCACCTAAACCCACTAGTACCATGGATCTATCGAGCAGTGAAGGAATGCGCCATGACCCATGATGATGATGCCTTGGCTGCAAATGATAGGACGCACACGCTTTTGCTAAGCTAATCCTCCATCGTCTTCGCTTTGCGGACGCCAGTACATCGCTCGCAGTATGCAGGGCCCTGGGCAGTGCCCAGGCACGGCACGCACAGTTGTCGCGATGCGTACGATGGCGATTGCGTTGTGGCGGGCCATTGCATGCTGCTCCGAGATTCACGCGCCGGCCGGCTCGGGGGTCTTGTGGTTCCATCTGCTACCAAACTCGATCGGGCCCTATAGCTTGCCGACCGTCATCACCGTCGATACGAACCGCCCGGTGGTGGTACGCTGCCGTGGACGGCTCAGGTGGCTTGGTAGATTCCATCATCGGTTTGGTGCAATTGTATATTCTACCTCAAAAAGCTCGAACGCACGCTTGCCCGAGGATCCGATCTTTGTTTTAGTCTCTTTCACAGCCAAATCTTCCCTGGTTTATCCGCGGCCGGAATAGAAGAAGAATTTGGCCAAGGTCATGAGCGTGGCGCGGGCCGGGCCACCGCGCGCCTAAAAGAATAAGATGGTGACGACGGCATTTCTTTCTCTGGGGGCGCCGGACGGGATGGCCGCGACGCACAACAGCGCACGCTTCCACTCAAGGCACCACTGGCAGTGCACCACCTCTCGTCGCCCTCTCGCGTACGTGGACCTGGACGTGGGTCGGGCTGCGTCGCACGGCGAGATCCGGTTCGTTGTCCCATCATTGCAATTCGCAGGCGCCGCGTCCCTTCCCCGGCCGGAAAAAGGCGCACCGTCATTTCGGGCCATTCCGGCCTGATCGGCCCGGCCTTTTCATCCCCGTCGTCCGTCCCCCGCAAGTCCCAGACCTGAAAAAGGAAAAAAGCGCGACGAGGTCCACACGTTCGTACCGCGCGCGGGCGCAGCGAGAACGCAGGGGCTCTGCTTTTTGCGCTCGTCGCCCGCCCGCCGGCGCCACCGACTCCGACCCATGCGATCCGTCGCTGACTCGCGTCCGCGGCGTGCGGACGCGGGCATGCCAATTCTCTGCTGTGCCTGTGTGCTGGCTGCACCGCATCATGTGTCGATCGGGGTCGTCGTCGATGATGATGATGATGATGAGCGGCCTAGCTAAGATCCTTTTGGGCGTAACGATTTTGCCGCCATCATAGGTACGTAGCGCGCGGGTAGCCTCCGACGCGTACAGCGTTCTGATACATCATACAAGCATGCTGCTGGGCGTATGTAGATGCGGTTGCACTGATGAGTAGTGATGAGATGTGTGCTTTACCATTCATCTTTACTGTTTCTCTATTTTCTATTCTCGGCCTATGAATTATGCGGCTACTCTTTTAATTAGCTCTTTACAGATACGAGATTTGCATGCGCAAGCTAGTCATCTTATAATTAGGCGTTATCTATACCTACTAATAAAATTCTTCCCAAATTTAGGTCTGCCCATATCCATATGTATCCTGCAAGTCCCACATTTTACTACACATACTCAGGTTCAGGGTCCTTATATAACTCCGGTTCGCTAATATTTTTGTCGGTTGTTTCTCAAATCCATACGTGTCCGGTTACATAACAAATACATTGTTTTTCTACATACGTATCCTGCAAGTCTAAAATGCAGGGGTCCTATTATAGAAAGCCCGCTGGAAGTAATAATAAAACAAAGAAACATAACAAAGGGAAGAAAGAGTATGCAAGGACTGCAAATCAAGTTGGGAACGAACTCAAATCGAATCTAGAGGCAATCGTTTCTTTCCATCCGAGAAATCACCTCTGCAATGAATTCAAAGATCAAAAATCAGACAATATATATTGCGACTCCTGCTCGAATGTGTTGTGGATGATGATTTTTTCTTCAGCCGCGCTTCCTGCTGCGGGTGCGCCAGGGAAGGTGAGTCGTCGTCCCGGCACCTCAAGGCAAGCCCAGGTGCAGCCCGAGGGGCATGGAAAGGAGTGTAGGGTCGGGCGCAGGCGTGGCCATCGTGCAGCGGGTATATGGCGTCAGTGCTGGAACAGCCTGCGCCCGGCGGCGGCGATGGAACCACGGGCGACGGAATGCGGCGTGACCCCAGCGCAGGTCTGCGGAGGTGGCATCTTGGCGTGACGAATCGAAGAGATCGGATAGCTTTGGAAATGTGGTCTCAGCGTGGCCGGAGGGAGGGAGGTGAGAGGACCAGCGTCGAGACTGACTAAGCGACGATAAGAAAATCGTGAAAGGAAGAGAAGGCGATGTGGCTGTGGTTCCCTGGAGAGAAAAACAAAAAAAAATATAAAAGAAAAGAAAGATATTTTGTGATATTTCAGTTTGTACCACTAGAAATTAAGGTGAACCTTTTTTTTTTTTGCGACCCGCATCATAGGCGATGTTACCGATGGGGAAGAGTTTTGACACAACAGCCGAGGCCACGGTAACAACAGTTACCAGCAACACACATGCGCCAACACTTAGATAATTTGTCAATATCCGCAACACACTTTATAATTTTGAAAAGGTGAACCTTTTTCAAAGTGGCTTCTTATAATTTTGGATCATATATTTGGCCTCACTGGTCACTAGATATTGACTTTGATATAAAAATATAATAATAATAATCATTCAAATTATGTTCATCACTAACACCTAAATAATATTTCGTATATCGTTGCAGCGCCGGGGGCAGCAGTTCACGGGTCCCTGCGAGCCAGAAGGGCCCTCGCAGAAAGCGCCGTGGGGCGATGGTGGGTGTACGTCTGACTCCCACCACCCGCTAGCTGCCACCGGCGTGGCCCATGAGGCCCGAATCCTCCACCACCCGGTACACCTCTTCGCCCGAGGAAAGAGCGGGAGCGCCGTGGGGCCCGTGGTCTGAGAGAAGGCACTCGCCCTCGAGGCGGTGTGAGATGTCGTCTCTCGGCGTGGCTGTGGAGGAGGAGGGAGGGAGCGCTGAAGATCAGCCGAGCAACGTCGACTTTACGGCGGCGATGGTGGAGATTAGGGAGGAAGAGCAAAGTAATGTGTTGTGATTTGGTAAACTTGGGATAGTATAGCGGAAATCTCGGTTCAGATCGATATACTTCTTTGGGAAAGAAATCGGAGGAGAAAAAAACTGACTATAGAAATATAGTCTTTGAAATGGAAATTTGCAAATAGATGCAAAATATACATAAGCAAGAAAACTTTGTTCACATTTTCTTATTAATGTTTGGTGATTTTTTCTTCGTATAACGCTGCAGGCGTATTTCTAGTGATAATAATAATGCACCATGTACATACGGTATGTTGATATCGGGAAGCATGATCTTAAAGAGAGTAGTGACGTGTCGTGCTTCCACCAGTGCAACCCCGGCCAGCTTGTATTCCCCCTGCCGGTGAATTTTGTTGAACAGAAGTGGGGAAAAATTAATGGAGCGGTCACCGGTGACACGATCGAGTGGACCTCTCTCCTACCCACACGTCGTCCTAGGGTTAGTTGGAGCCCAGAAACCTGTGACGCAGCCATGCGGCGATGCTGGGGAGGTCACGCCCACAGGGGGGCGATCAGGTGACATTCGCAGCGACTCTGCATTACGCACAGAGATACTACAGGCTTTGCGTTTGTGGTGGCCGGCCAGCAGCAGCAGCAGCTAATGGCGGGCCGGGCAGTTGCTGTTAACTTTGGCTTTGGCTTTTGCAGATCGATCAGGCCCGATGGAACGGCCGCGCCGCTCTTTCGGCAAAGTGTGTCTCTGTCTCGCCGCCCGCTTGGGGCGATCGGCCTCGGGCACATCGATCACCACCACTTAGTCCGGACTTCAGGCACGGTGTGGCTGTAGCGCAATGGAAGCCGGCGAGCCCAATCGGGCGTCCTGGGACTGGGACGCCGCCCAGCGACCGGCCACCAACCGTGCCTCACCCTGACACCTAGCTGATATATCGATGTAACTGCACTTCACTCCAACGCTCATGTGTGGTACAACCTGCTGATTTCCCAGCCTGATCTGTTGATCGTTAAATCGTTTCTTCTTTGTTATCATGCATCATCATAAGCTAGCCAAGCCCTGACCTTGTGCCCTGCTTACTTTTTTTACACTAATATATATAAAACTACTACCTCGGACATCACAGATTCAGAGCTGCCTAGGATAGTACCATGAAAGGTCGAATCGAGATTTTCTTTATATATATGCTTCAAAGGTCAAACCCAGTACAGAGGAATGTTTGGGTCAGCAGGAAAAGTTTGTTCAGGAATCACAAAAAAGGGTAAAAAGGGTTTACTACAGAGTCATTTTGCAGGCTTCAATGGACATTCAAATTTATACAGTGCTTTGGTAGGCATGATCTCAAGAAATCTGATTTGGATAGGGGTTTATGAAACCAATCAATTTCTGTCTGTGTTTTGACCTTGTATCCTCTCAAGCCTAACCTGTACTTGAAGATAGTAGTACCATTGGAAGGTAGCACGCTACATCATCAGGACTTGACATTCCTGAACTGTACTGTACACAAGTGGTGACAAGGGTTTTGGTTTGGCAGTTGCTTCTTGAACAGAGAATGATCGATCCAACAGGTTGACCAATCTGGTCATTCCTCCATTTTCACGAACCACACACACCCATTTCTCTCCACACCAGCAACCATGCATGCATGGACACGGCACGGACACTGAAATTGACCCAGAAGCCAAAGAGGAAGGGAGGGGGAAACAGGACAGCAACGCAATGCAAGAACAGAGATATGATCACGCGTAACAGCGGTTCTAATCATCCTACACCCGCCAGTGTTCTGCTATCAATCATATCAGGAGGCGTCATCCAGACTTGTTCATCGAAGCCCATCGCCGGGGTAATGGTCGAACAGATCGACGCCTATGTCGCAACGGCGTCATCGCCGCAGCCGGATAGGATGCCCGCCCAGTCCATGTCCATGATGCCGTCCACTTCGAAGAAGAGGATCGACAGGGTGGGGAGGGCGGAGCCGCCACGTCGGCGCAGGGGTCGCGGCGGGGCCGGGCGGACGGAGAACGGGATGGCGGGGCTGCAGCCGCTGCGGAGCGGGGAGGAGGTCGTCGCGCCGGCGCCGGCTCCGTGGGGCTGGGCGGCGCTCGCCGGCGTCTTCCTCGTCATCGTCGTCTTCGGCGCCCGCCGCCACGCGCCGGCTGCGACGACGCCTGATGCTTGCAGGGCTCGTCACAGCGTTCTTCCTCTATCACCTGCCGGAGGATCGCGCGCGCTGCTGCGTCGGCGGCGCGCCGGGGTTGAAGCGGCGGGCGGTGGGTGGCGGGGTCGATGCCCATCTTCTTGAAGCTTCTTCTTCTTGATGTGGGTGTTCCAGTGGTTCTTGATCTCGTTGTCCGTCTCCTCCGGGAGCCGCGCGGCGATCTTGAACCACCGGTTGCCCGAGCTGCGCGCGTGGAGGTCTGGCCAGCGCCTCTTCCTCCTCGAGGAGCCCCTCTTGAGTCCGGCCGCAGGTAGTTGGTCCACCACAGCCGGCAGCTCTTCCCGCACCTCAGCAGCCCTGCGAGACGACGACGAACGAAGAAATTGATGTGAGAGAAAACTGTCCATCTGCATGCATTTGTGTCAGATTAAGGGGACGGTGATCATGCGTATGCACCCGCGAGCTTGGGGACGAGGCGGCGCCAGCAATGGCCGTGAGACAGGAGGAAGGTGATAACTTCTGAGGTCCTCCCTCCATGGCCCCTGCTGAACCGACCTTCTCGCAGCACGGCTGCCTGCCCATCTCTCTCTCTCTCTCCCGCCGTCGACAGAGCCGAAGAAGATAGAGCGTGCCCGACTCGATTGCGGGCGATGCACTCACACACACACACTCACTCGGGTGAAGGCTGAGGACGGACTCGCGCGAGCAAGCCTTAATTTGGGAGGAGGCGCGCCGCGGGATTAATAGACACGGCCCGGGGAGGAAGGGCCGTGCCTGAGGGAGTTGGGGCGAGGGTGAGTCGCACGTGTGAGCCTGCCACTGACTGACTGACTGGCCTCAGTCCTCAGCTCAACTGAACGGCGAGGTGTTCGGCTTTGCCTGCACTGGACCTGCTGCTATGGAGCCTGGAGGAGCTTGGTTGAATCCAGCTCGTCGGTCTTCAATCGACCAGCATGATTCAACACATAATATTTGTGAGCTTGGTTGATTATTAAAGCATCTATGGATAACGAGAGATATCTATCACATAGATGCTTCAATAGTAACAATTATGAGCAAGATTTAATCATATTATTATTCGAACAGATTAGATGCGAACCCAACCTCTTTGTGCAAACTTTGCAAACTTCTAATACGGGCCCGCGAGGGCCTAACGTCCAGAGCCTTACCACACTTTTGTAAATCCTCCCACCACCCGTGTGCCCTATAGGATGTATTAAAAGTTTGCACGAGAGGCTGGTTTACACATGATCTGTTGATTTAGATAAAATAAAAAGTTGTCACCCATCAAGGCTTGGATCAATTTGGCGAGAGGCTCCGGCTCCATTCAAAACAGTCCTCTAGAAAAGGTGCTTTCTCTGATTGGATAAAAAGATATCAAATCCATTGTGCCATGCACATTTGACTTAGCAATACACATGAAAAAACACATGCTTGATAGGATTTGTTCACTTGAAATTATCAGCTAAACGTAACAATGATACAACGCTTTTCTCTCACCACAAAATAACATCAACCGGCTTATCCATGCTAGAAACAATCAACCGAGCAGCCCCAAAGCGGATTCACTATCAAAGGTATAATATGAATTCAAAACGGATCAGATTATTTCCATTCTAACCTAGATTTCCAAAATCTCTATATCTATTTGGATTCTTATACAGGTTTCCTTAATCAATTTATTAACTCTGTAAGAATTTCTCTAGGTCACCTACTCAAGGGTCGTACAGAATCGGCCTAGAATGGTAAGCTAAATCTGACCTAATTTGAAGGCTTCATGCAATTGATACAATCTAGATATCAGTTCTATCAGATGATTGAGAGGGATCATAGAACTTGGTACGGAAGAAATGAGTCGCTCGACTATAGATCGACCTGGAAAATGACCGATGATCTCGACAAAAGAAACTAGGAGACCGCCCTGTGGTCCGTGACTCCGAGGAAGCCGCTGTCAATTCATTGCGTGAGATGTGCAGAGTATGGTACACTATTAACTGGTGATGCAGTCCTCCCGGATAAACCTTCCACACATGCAGCACTGTTACGAAAGAGATCTGCACGGTGACAATCGACCAACCGTCACAAAAAAATCTTGCAACATGCGACTGTGACGGTTGTCTTACTCCGTAACGTGACAGAGGATACAATGTCGCATTGTTCACAGGCAAGGCGGCCAAAAAGTTCTTGCCTGGCTGAAATAACCTCCATGATTACTGCTCACACAATGTAATTATGCATTTCCTAATATGCGCGGATGTTAGTATTTACAACATTATAGCTAAAGGATACAACTTACAACACCGAATATGCCCTAGTCATTACGGGAGCTCTAGATTCTGGTTCGATGAGGATACATGTTACGGTTATTGCAATTCTACTGATCCTACTCCTACCGCATCACAGGTTGAGACTTCTGCAGTGGTTCCAACTTCCCAGCGTCTCGTATCATTCGAATACACTTGTATACTATAACATTATGATGAATTTTGAACAAGCTTTGGATGCGTTGCAGCATAGATTGAAGATGTGGGGTCAATCTTTAGGTGGGAAAGAAGATGTTGCACGTCTGGCCTCAAAATTTCTATTACTTTCCCGCATAATGTCAGTATCTCCAGCTTGGGTTTGCTTGTGCTCTGAACAGGACCCCTTGGCCTTCATACATCACCGCATGATGCCTGTTTAGCATGAGAAGGAAACCATGGTATTGAGATGGATACGGAGATGACTATATGCAGTAACACTTTGACATGGGATGAAAAGTGCATATCAGGGAAGAAAAAAAATATATCTTTACAGGAAGTCAATTATGTCTGCAATTTCTGATGCCTCCACTGGATTTGGATTTGAGACGGAGGGTTCTTACAAACACATCACCCAAGACATTGAAGAGTAAAGCCAAGGTCTGCAAAACCAAACAATGAAACTAATTAGTAGTGCAAGCAAAGATAGTGTAGTCTATAAATAATTAAACAAAATATTGCACCAGGCTAGCTAGTTAAAACTATATATAAAAAAAATCAGCTCAATCAAAAATGATAGGGAATCACATGATGTAAAAATCAAGTAAATTTGAAAGTATCACTAAAAGCAGTCATGTCAAAGACGCTCAAGCAAAGCAAACTTGTTTAAAATATATGTAATTTCTGACAGAAAATGCTGGAAGGATGCTAAATGATGAAAACATAAACTTGCAGCAGCTATTGAGGTTTGCGTTGCGAGTGGTACAGCATATGCTGATCAATTCAAAAGACTTACACCATGCCATAAAAAGCTGTTGACTTTAACTTCAGACCACTTGCTACCTTATAATGTAAATCTAAAGCAATGAACTGAGCCTAGCTCGACAGTGAGCGTATGCCTGGACCACTCAAGTTCAAGTGCTTGTTGAGGAAAATTTCGGTGCATATTTCATAACTATTTATTAAAAGTTTAAAGAAAAAAATAAATATATAGCAGATTTTAAATTTTGGGGTAACCACAAGGGAAAAACAAGTATATACCTTCATGAACAAAGGCCAGCAAAAGCTAGACGAGGTAACAAAAGGGACCCAATATGCGGCGATTCTTAACATGGCAACTGAATTGACTGGCGAAGGTGTTTAATGACAGTATGGGTAGATTCAGCCATTCTTGAGGAAGATTGCTAAAAATGAATGCAAAAGGGCGACAATGTTACCTGCAGCTTAAGCACAGACAACACAAGACATAAGTGACTAAGTGAGGCACCAGCATATTAAGTTAGAGCGCAGTTTTGGCACCCTGGTGGGCTGGCTGGCGCCTCGATAGCTAAAAACACCATGTTGCAATGTTTCAAAAAAACGTCACAAAATCATGTATGTAATACACATAAAGCTAAAGTATAGCCACAACAATTTAGTTTGAAATTCATCCTAGATGCCAGAAATAAAATAGAAAAAGCAGTCAACCCTGAACCGTTCATCATGTGTTGACAGTCACACTTCCGTTTTTTTTTCAATCTCAACATCAAAGATGAATTCCAAACTCAACTATTGCAGCTACACTTAACTTTAGGTGTAATACATACATACATAATTTTGTGATGATTTTTGAACATTTCAACATGGTATTTTTAGCTAACGAGGGCGATCATATACTTTTTCCATTAAGTTAACTCTGATTTGATCCAGCTCATAAGACTAAAAAAAATGTTCTACCTATGGCTGTTGATGTATTGTCTTGGGAAGCCCATGTAGGATCCAGCAGTGCATAGCCAACAGCAAGTCAAGCTCTTTAACAGGCCTGGAACTATCAGCAAGCCACCAGCAGTCTTTTATGACTCGAGCTGCTTCTGAGTATAGCTGCATGTGGAATTCTGGTGGGGGTTGTGCCAGCAAAAGACCACATGCTTGAATCATCAAAACAGACAATTGTTGGCAAGAGTAGCCACTCCTAGAAACAAAGTTAGTGGCATTGATACCACTTGCTGCACTGTTTGCTTGGTTGGGACCTGAGGATTCAGCAGCTCCTGAAGGAGGCGTTGGCGGCCCAGAACTTTTGCCCCAAACCTGACATTCCTTGGCCGCTATTTGACTGTATAAGCATTGCTTGTATATGTGCTATTATTTGAACCAATGAGGCCACTATTTGAGCAGCAGGCACAGGAAGTGAGAGAATCTCAATAGCTGCTGTTTCCAAAACAAGCTGTGTATCGACCCAGGATCCTGATTCTGATAAAATGCCCTCTGGCCATCAGTGTTACCGACTCCACCAGGTTGTGAAGATGCATGATGCTTGTTGAAAGTCGGCGTGTTGTGTCTGCTGGGTTTTGATTTGGATTTGCTAGCAAAAGGAGGTATAACATTATTAACCAGGTTTAGCAACAGGTTGGCAAAGTATTCGATTGGTGGACATGTTGAAGAATTTGATGACACTAAATATTTAGCAAAAGATTCTGAAAAGGGGTCTGGAAAAAAGCTCACAGTTAGCAAGTGTCAGGTACAAAGTATTACAACTAAAAAAAGTATTACAACTAAAAGAATAAATAGGTTTACCTTAGTGCTAACACCCAGCAGGTTGAGGATCCTACCAATTAGTTTGATGGGAAGATGACCATAGAAATATGCAAGAATATCACGTACAAATGTAAATCTTAAGCGGGTGGAATGCAAGCAAGGAAGAATAAAATGCAAGAACTCTGTCTGCAATGTCCGTTGCATCATTCTCAATAAGCCTATAAATAATCAGTGGGATAACAGGAAGCAAAGCGGCAGCAATGTCATCGAAGAAGGGTGGATAGCTGCATTAACACAAGAGTACATCAAGATTCTATGACCACCATTGAAAACAAAACAGTGAACACTACAGTTAAAAACCAAAGTCAAATATGGAAATGCCTCCAATTTAAATGATACATTATCCTAAAAAGCTTCAGTAGGCACAGAATGAAAGAAATATCAAAAGAAAAGAACAAGCATAAAAAAGGTAGACTGTGCTGAAGTAGAATACCACCTGAGGTACCAACAATATGTATTGTATCTCAGAAGAAAACCTCATTCTGTTTGGTAAATTGATAGCCAAAAGTAGCCTTTTTTATTTTTGGAATAGATGCAGCATATCTTACAAAATTTAGTTTAAGGCTGGGGTATAAATGCACAAACAATCACTGACTATAAATAAATAGTCCTAATGAAACAGCATACTGGCCAAAAACATGACCAGCACATCAAAATATCAAATTGTATCAGGCAACAATAATATAAAAACATAACTATGCAATAAATAGATGAAATTGCTATTCAACAGAACACAGCTTTTTGAATGGAACTTATTTATTATATGGGTGCCATGCCACACAAATATCAAACATGACAAATGTAATTGCATAATTACTTAATGCCATTACTTTACTAATGTATAAAGCACTTTAGTAAGTAATATATACTAAAGGATTCCAATTACCGGGTCCTTCCATGAGAGATGGCTGCCAAGAGCTTTCTGGAGCTCAGCTCTTTTTGGATGTTGATTTTTAAGCCAATGCTCTGGAGAACGAGTACTACAGAAATTCTTGACTCTTTGCTGAAGTTCTGGCTTTTCAAGCAGACTTATCTGTGATGGTAAATTGATGATCAACATTAATCATGCGCATGCACGGCTGAAGCAACTAGTAATATATTTAAATTTAGCACAGTGAATCCATTTTAGGAACCGTGATGCAAGCAATACAGAATCTACGCAGATACAGACTACAGTAAAAAATGGACATCACTATTGAGAATATTTGATGGTCACACTGTGGATATACCACTTGCACTAGATTCAAGATCTGTGAACAGAATATAAGTACAGCTTTTAAAATGTGACCAAGAACATCAGTTAAACTAGTTGAGCCCCGGGCGGCGGCGCAGGGATGGTAGTATGTGTTGTTTAGTGTTTGTGGGAAGGCGAGGCAGTCCAGGAGTGAAGTTGCGCAGAGAGCCAAGCCAAGGCGGAGTCACGGTGAGGACGATAAGACCGATAGGTGCCGCAAAAAAAATATATACTACAGGGGCAAATCATGGATCAAACGGTGACCAACATACATGACGGAGTAGAACCGTAACACATAGGACATCAAGATCGGTCATCGGTGGATTTCTCTAAGGGGCAAATTATCGAGCACATGGTGTGCAGCATCCATGAGTTGAGTAGAACCTTAGAAGATGCAAGCTAACCAACACATCGGAGACGGAGTCGTTGATTTTGGACAACCGGGCGTTTGCTGTAGGAAGGGGCGTCGGCGCAGGGCGGCGCAGTCTATCCTATCGCCGGAGACGTCCCTGCATCGGGCCTCATCGGCGATCGGTCTCCAGTGCGTTGGGCTCAAATTAGGCCGCCGTTGTTCAAGTCGCCGCCAGTACACTGGGTTGGCGAAGGCAGAGGACGCCGCAGTCCTATCCTACTGCTTCGAGACGCCCCTGCATCGGGCCTCATCGGCGATCGCGGTTCCAGTGTGTTGGGCTCGTCGTCGTCATTGTTCAAGTTGCCAGTACACTGGGTTGGCGAAGGCAGAGGACGCGGCGCAGTCCTTCTGCTTTGAGACGTCCTTGCCATCAGGCCTCATCGACGGCTCGTCGTCGTCGTCGTGCAAGTCGCCCGCCCGGTACACCGGGTTGGCGGAAGACGGAGAGGGGCATCGGGGGGTGCAGCTGGCGGGAGGCCAAGTCCTGCGCCTCACCGGTTGGGCCGGTCGGCGTGGAGGCAAGGTGGGCGTGTCGCACGGGCTGCGCCGCTCGCGGTGTCGGCTGTAGAGGGCGGGCGTGAATGCGTGGATGCGTCGGGTGGGTTCCGTGGATCAGGAGCGAACGGAAGTGGGGAGAACTCTGGGCGGAAAATGAGCGACAGCGATTGAGTTGATTTTGGACATCGGACGGAGGGCACTGGCTGGGGACTGTTAATGTACAGTGGGGTTTGGGTCACCAGGATTAAAGTAGTTATATATAGATTTTGGACATCGGACGGTAGGGCACTGGCTGGGGACTGTTAATGTACAGTGGGTTTGGGTCACCAGGATTAAAGTAGTTATATAGATTGGCTACGCCCTCTATCAGAAATATGGTCGTTTTGGGATTTGTCTGACATTTCATGAGCTTTGACCATCAACGTAAAACATAAGGTTGATGCTACTATAATCATCAATGTTTTTTAGGAAATAAAAAGCACAGTTCTGGACCTTCTCAGTGTCCTAAATGACTTACATTTGAAAGCAGAAGAGTAATAGACTTTGTAGAGCTAAATTATTTTGCATTGGAACAAAATTGATATACTCTAAAAAAGAAAAAATATGGTTCAACGTGATTTCAGAAAAATGGAATTTATTGGAAAGTTTCAAGAGTCTTTACCACAAGGCGTAAAGCATAAGGATCATC
Source organism: Hyparrhenia diplandra (assembly GCA_015847255.1). Lineage (NCBI taxonomy): Eukaryota > Viridiplantae > Streptophyta > Magnoliopsida > Poales > Poaceae > Hyparrhenia > Hyparrhenia diplandra. The sequence goes on from JADLZK010007485.1 coordinate 134,883, forward strand.
ATCCCTGTCAATAAGAGCTAGCAATAGAATATCCAGCGGAAGGAGTTCATGTGTCCATATAAAGAAAGAAAGATTTGTGATTGCTTTGGATAGCAAGTCCTGCATAAAATAAATAATCAGAAATTTTTAGATGGTAGCTTCTGAAAAGAGCCCATAGAGAATAGGAGTTTATATAATACACCAGTAAGATAAATAAAATAGTCCTTGTTCTGGAAAAAGCAGACCTGTGCTAGATGACCTCTTTGCACCTCAAATTGGATATGATGCAGAAGCACATCAACCATTGTATAGATATTTGCTGTAACTTCCTCAGGTGAAAACTCTCTTAAGACACGAGCCTGCACAAAGATCATGAGTTAAACACATAGAGAGAGAGAAACAAATAACAGTTAAATTAAAAAAGAATAATCAAAACATACAAGATTTGCACTGTTGATCTCAAGATGTCCATTCATCAGCATCCAAGCACCAGCGCAAAGATATTGACGATGCTGAGGGAAACTGTGGCTCAAATAAGTCATGACATAGTTTGGCTCAGCAGATGGTGAGAGCAGCTGATTACATTGGTTAATAACAGTTGTTTCTGCCTGAAGAAAAAAGGAAGTTATCATTTATCAATAAGAAAGGCAAAGAATGATGCGGCCTTTCCCAAAAACTTCACTGATAAAACGAAGGGCACTATAAAAGAGTACTACAAGTAATAAATGAAAAAAAATCAATATTGGATTGGTTAATAACAGTTGTTTCTGCCTGAAGAAAAATGGAAGTTATCAATACGAAAGGCAAAGAATGATGCAGCCTTTCCCAAAACTTCACTGATAAACGTGGTAGCGATTTAAGGACACTATAAAGAGTACTATAGTGATAAATGAAATATTCAATATTTTTGGAGATCTGATAAGTTTTAAACCTCCCACCCACCCTCCCCATTGACACCAATTATCAAACCCACCGACCCAATTAGTCTGATTAGGTTTCAAGTCAGCCGACTTATCGCGTAATTAGTTGTCCGAAAAGGGAAGAGTAACAACTAGGCTGCTTGCTGGAAGACGCTTGTGTGTGGGCACTAGAGGTATTTTCAAACTATGCCGTCAAGATATTGAAGAGGTATTTTCAAACTATCTAAATTAGGTTTCAGACTATGGCATAATAAAAATTAATGAGTGACAAACTATGGCGTCAGGATATTGAGCTGACAATTGAGGTACTTTCAATTTGTTGGCAATTTGGTCTATTATTAGGTTTAGGATACCCTGCTGCCCTGGTGACTCTCCATGATGCCCAATCCAAAAGGGAGGCGCCAGCCACCAAAACTCTAGTTCGCACTTCCACCACCACCCATCTGTGATCCCTTCAAGCCACAGTTGTCCCTTCCTCAAGCCCGCATAGGCTTCCATCCCTGTCTCCCGCCCAGTGCTGTTCCTGAAACCTGCGGGATCTCATCCCTGTCCCTCAAGCTGTCAAGCACCGCTGGCTCAGTGGCTCCCTTCCCTTCCACATTTGCGTGGCTCTAGCTCCGATGGTGAATGTATGCTGTGGCGCTCCATATCCTTGCTCTGCACTGCCAGACTGTTCACAGTAAATTGCTCTCTGCTCTGCTCTGCTAGTCTGTTCACAATGGCTTGCTTTTGCTCTGTTTGATGCTCTGCTCACACTATGCCTTAGGGTTCTACTAGTATGCTTCAACTTTCTTGCCAACAGTCCAGCAGGGACCTTCTTCATATAGTCGATGGATGTATCGAAAGTGAGATAGACACACATATACATCCTGGGATAAGGTCAACTAATCGAGGAGATCAACAACTAACCATGATCAGTCATCTGATCGTTCCTTATGACTAGGTGATTTGTAAACATTGTTAGTCAATACTAAGAAATATTAGCTGTACATTTGTTAAAATTAGATGTTATTAATGATAAGATATTGCTGTGGGTGACTACTGATGATTGCTAATACAATAAGAACTTAATTAGCAAATGTTAGTACTGATTAGAGTAGTTTATTGATAATCACAGTTATAAAAGTATTAATTTTCGTTTTGACTTTTTTTTTTTTGAGGGTAAATAATGAACTTACATGGATATAATGCTTGTCTTGGTAGCTATTGAAACCATTCATGTGGCATCCTATATTTCTATCCTATACATCCAACCAAACAAAATCTTGTGCCATCACAAACATTCAGCCAAACGTGTTAAGCTGAACCATCTCATTCAGGACCATCAAGTCTTGAATGGTCTGTCCAAGACAATTCCATTCCATCCATCTTTGTCCAAGCAACTAAACACTACTCAAATGTATGTGGAATACATAGATGGTAGAAGTGTTGAAAAAAACATATAAATGGCCAACACGCAGTCCTAAAGATAAGAAAACAATACCTGCTGCCATGCTTGAATAGCTTGACCCCTCTTATCCATTCTTCCCATTAAAAAATCACGAATGAGAGGAGGGAAATAACGTAGTGTCTTTGTCTGACCAGGTATGCTGGCTGGTTGCCATAATTTGCTCTAACAATGGTTGAAGATAAATCATGTGTTCAACCTCAGCAATTCCACGTGTCTTGATAGTGATCGCTTAAAGACTTATTATTGTTATGCGGTTTAGAGTTTCAGTAAACTCAGTCGGACCCTGCATTAAATGCATGTAAAAGTAAAAAGCTCAATTTAATAATATCTGGTGACTGTGACTGTCAAATTTCCAAAGGCAAGAAAAGTACACTCATTACCTTCCAATTCCTTTTTTCACAAAAAAAGAAGTCTTTCAGTGAGAGAATCAAATTCATGCACAAATTTTTCTGCTAATCTAAAAAAGCCGATGCTCTCCACGTTTACTCCTTAATCATTGATATTATCTTTGTGACATCATACATCAACGCCTTTGCTTTTTCCATGATACCTGAACAACACATTGGTGCACAGAAAATTATGCATGATAATAATTAATAGAAGGAAGGAACATTAGCATACCCCAATGTTCTTGAACCAAAAGGATTTGTTTGTTGTTGTTCTAGGAAAGATTGCAAATTTTCAACAAAAAACAAATAGCAAACAAGGTCTCCCTCATTTTCATGTGTAAGAAGTGCAAAACATGGTGTCCCTCCCTCCCCAAGGGAAAAGGAAATACCATGGAGGGGTGGGAACCTGATGATATGTTTGAAAAAATAAAATTTCCCATTTGACAAAGTGGGAAAAACTATACAGTAAATTATAGATTTACCTATACAAAGGCAGCAATCTGTAATTCAGTATCTCAAGTAGGAGCAAAAGACACACCAGATTTGCTCAAGATAGATGGAGATCTTTGAGTTAATGTCTGCAAAAAGTTTGATAAAATAAGGGGTGGACATCAGAATTTTCATTATTGTGTCCTGTATGTAATTTGAACATGACACTTTTACATTACAGAAGGTCAGAATTCAGAAACCAGACAAAAATGAATATTCAGGGTTGCATAATGCCATGTTGCTGTACCAGTAGCATAGTTCACCGCAGGAGAACATAAGAACTTCTACCGTGAAAATGGGGACGAACAATGAATGGGGTGCTATAAGCAGTAATCTCACATAGGTTTCCACCATAGCAATGCTAGAACAGCCTACCAAAAAAAAGAAAAGGTCAATATTTGCTGACAAACATATAGTTGTCAAGGTGTAGATACTACTAGAAAAATCTACTTACTGAAGACTACGGATGATTTCATAACGTATAAACATTCACTTTTATATAATGTAAAAGGAAACACATGACGATTTAGATATAACATAAAAAATAAATAGATATTATTTGATACTATCATGTGATATTGCAACCATATCAGATCATGACCTGGTTGTAAATATTGAAATAAGTGCATGTTACTTAGATCCACATGAGCACTAAAAGCATGGCATGGATTAAAAAATAGATAAATAGAAGAAATAACTTAGGTCTTAGCAGCAGTTCATGTTTTGGTGTTTTCTACCTGGCCAAGAAATATGGTCTCTTTCAAGCTGGAAAGCAAGCTTCAGACAAAGATTGATAGACAAACCAGAAAGCAATGACATTGACAGAGAGGGTAAGTTTTCACGATCATCATTATTCTTTCACTTGATGCATATTAGGCCCTTGAATTAAATCTGCCATTCCAGCTGACGTAAACCAATTCATTAAGCCAAGAAGCTGGCGTTGTGCCATGGTGAAGGAGAGAACTCAGAACATGCCCGTTGCTGGCTCATCCAAGTTCGTGAAAGTCTATCATCCTCTCACCAGAAGCTATTATTTGAAGGAAGAAATGGTAACTTTCATATATTGAATCATAGACACACGAGAAGAATGCAAAGTTTAACATTTTGTGTGACCATAAGTTCCTCTCAGAAAATGCAAAAAGCACCAAAATGGACTCTAAACTCTAGTATTACTTATGCGAGAAAAGAGCAAGAATTTTTCTACTTGAAAAAAGGAGTAAAAGATTCTTTTTCTTCAATGGCATTGGTCACATATTGCCTATCTACGACATCAAATTTTCTTCCATGAATTCTAGATCTACAAGGTAATCTATATACCAAAACCACAATGGTATTTCCAGAGTAAGCAAGTACCTTTGGTCATCTGTTTCCACCATTCATCAATCTGTTTTCCTTTTCTGAAGCTGATCACTGTTCAAATGTTCTATAATCGATGTTGAAAGACCAAATCTTGCCGTCTGACTGCTACTAATGAAATCAAGAAGAATACTTTGAGGGGCCGTATTATTGGCTTCAAGGCTTTAATATTTCTTTGTGGAATGAAATTATCTTTCAACGTGGTGCCAACCTGACGCACAAGAAATGGTCAGAAATGATGACAAGTCGGTAAGAACAGGAAGCATGGAAGTACTACCAAAAATCTCTATGCTTTTAGATTTTAATAGCTCTGCGCCTCAGATGTGGGGTTACCTATCGATTGAAAACATAGAGCTAAAAACTCCTTGAATGTTTCACAAGGAAATCCATCAATTTTGCATTGAATTACAGGAACTGTAAATTTTAAAAAGGTCATACAAATGGCCACAGCACCTTCCTTGAGTCTGAACTTAAGAGTGTTCATCACAATCTCAATCTTGAGGACTATCTGTGCAAGCAACCAAGAAGTGACATGATTACTTTCGGAGAATCTGCTGATCACTATTTGTTGCTAGAAAGCAACTTGTCCACAAAATCAAGAAAGTCAATGCATCACTTTTCATTAGGAAAGAAAAGATGTCAGCAAACAAAAGCCAATCTCTTGCCAGCATTGAGTTTCTGCAATAGTATGCAAAAGATTTGTTAGAGTAAAGAACACACAGTAGGTAACAGCTTTTGTGAGGATGCTATCTCTGGATCTTAATGTTTTTGCAGAGTGCCATACCCAACTATTGGAGACAGGGTGTACCTGGATGAAACATATGATTCCTACCAGCTCTACATTGAATGGGCGAAGGTGAAGCTTCAGATACTAACCTGAGTTGAGTGAGCCTCAGTAGTTCAATTGTCCTGTCAGCAACTGCCTCACCAATCATATCAGGTGAGAAAAACAGCTCAGGAGTTGATGATTGCTGAGACTGTGATCTGTAACAAGGGGCAACAAGAAGAACACGTCTCCACCAGTCTGGTGATGGGGTTGTCGCGGAGAGCATGCCTCAAGCAGCGAAGAGCACGTTCAGTCTAAACCACCCTTAGGAATGGAGTTTGCAAGATCCTAAACAACAAAAATAATATCAGGTTTGATAGCACTCCAGGAATAATAAATCTGTATCCACTTATGGCTAACAGATGTGAATAGTTCTCATTTTCACTTTTTCCATATAAAATTCATGCTGCTTGTATATTACCAGTAAGCGTGTACGTGTAACACACATGAAATCAACAATGTTGCAACAGGAGCCATAAATCCATATTCCATTGAGGGGATGATGAATATTACCTCCATAACATGAAATATGCCCTTTAACTAACTAACTTTGTCTTATCTTAAGCAATTAAAATAGTAACAGCAGCACAGAATTTTGCTTTATTTGTTCTTATATACACAAGTCCTTTTTGTAGTTCTACTGCATGCACATAAAATGTTATAACTTTGACACCAATATAGGCTCTCTAAAAGGAGCACATTACTTATCCTCCAAGATATCTCCATAAGATTGTATTATGGAAAACAACGTGTGGTCAAAGTTGCAGATGGCAGCGCAATGAGAAGCAAATAAAGAGTTTTTAAATTTTCAATCCATGCATGGCAAATAAAAGTGCCATCAACATTCTTAAAAATACAATATGATCTAAATCCTAGTGGTGTGTGTTGGTGTGCTTTTGTATGAGCTTTTTCCCCATCTTCTTAATATAATTATACGCGGCTGTCCTGTACAGAAGAAATACAATAAGCTCATAATGCTATTCTGAGTTTCGCATAATCTATTTCCCTAACTAGACCTACACATTTATTCACTTGATCAACCACCTACTTCCTGGATTCGCCAAGTCATTTACAATGTCCTCATTCCTTTTTCTTTTTGTTTTACGATCCTATGACCTTCAAAACATTATAAGGAATGAGTGAATGATGAATACCACTGAAACTGTCCAGGAGTTTCCATGTTCATCAATGAGCGAAAACGATTGACACATGTACCAGAACATGAGAAACATAATAGAGGAATACGCTAATTAAGATAAATGCAGCATTTACACTCTCCGTGTGATGGCTCTCCCAATACACTAGGGTAAGCAGTGGAGAAGTGAGACGGCAGATTAGTAACAGATTCTCCAGCTAATAGCTTGGATATGATTGTGATAAGAAAACGATGAGTTCCCAAATGTCGGACAATGAAGGTGTTGGATCCAACATTTGCATGTGCATACACACACCATGTCTCCTCCTCCTATGAATCTCCATAATTATACTAACTAGTGCTTCATCATCAGGAATGTTTTTCAAGAAACTGCAAGTTGCAGCGCACAAGCTCATAAAATGGAATCGCGGCATTTATCTTCATTAACTAAAATCCATATAACATCCAAGCATAGATGCATCCATTCATGCACAAAGGTTTTTCTAGCCTGCAAGTTTGCACTGCATCCAGCTTCATCCATGCCATGGGGCCTCTTGGTCCCAGTTAACTAGCCAATTTACCATATGCTGGAAAATCACAGCATGGGTAGCTGGCTTCAAATTGAACTCCAGCCCTGCTGGAGGTATCCTGCAGGACAGATGATGCAGATAGCTAGCTTCTGCTCTCTCTCGAGACTGGTCACCTCCTTGCTGCAGTACCAATTTTGTGCAGAGCTGGGGAATTCAGTTGCCTTAATTGTGGTGACACATTGTGCACTGCTACATGTTGGTCAATACCAGACTGAGTAGGAGATCCTATGGTGTTCATTACTGACAAAGGTGAGGCAGGATTTGGATGGGTGAAAGCTTGGGCATTTGGCATAATAGGCCCGAGCGAAGGGGTTTGCAGGACTCACCCACCAGTCACAGAAACTCCTTTGCATCATAGGTGCCTCTATGGAGGGAAACAGTATTAAGCAGAAGAGATGGCAGGGAGGCTATCCCATCTAAGGTGGCCTCTGAGCACATAGGCACCGTGGTAGCAAAGAGCAAGAACTCAGATTGCGGTGCATGGCTGCTGCACTGCAGCACAAAGGAGATGAGAACTGATTCTGTGACTGCGTGCAACTGCTCCACGTCCTACAGAAAGATATGAATTAAACTTCTGTAGACCTCCTAAGACAAATAAAAATACTTATATAATTCTTCGTGCTTATAGGAACGGCATGCACAACTGCTCATAATCTGAAAATGAACTGCTCATCACGGGAGGCAAGTCTCTGTTCAGAGCAGTCACTCTCTTCTTGCAGCTTGTTCCTGAATAATTAAATTTGTACAGAGCATCATAATTTTTGAATAAATTTATTCAATTTGTGTGATTGAGCAACAGGACTACAGCATATGAATTTAAATGACCAGGATGTGCAATCACCGTTGCAGCCTTGTCCCCTGAACTATATAGTAACGAAATTGCAAAGTTGAAAGATCAGAAACTGAAGCAGCTTACGAGCTCTCTCTCAAGTGGGTCCCTCCTCGCTGCTGAGTTCATCTCTGCAAGCCAAGCAAGACCCAGGGTGAGTACTAGCATAGAAACGCCCACTCGGCTGGAGATTACGACTAGGGGCGAAGGATGCACGCACGCGCCGAGGTATAGGGTGAAGTGATCGGCGACTGCCGAAGCCGCGCCGGGTGGTGGTGGGGCTGCACCTGCCGCTGCGGCATCGCGCTGCAGCCGAAGGCCGAGATCGCTGGAGACATCGGTTGCCTCATCCCGTGTCCGCCGTCCATCGCCGCCGCCGCTGCCGCGCTCGACTGCCGGCGAGCGATGTTGTCCAAATCCTATACCGGAGAGGGTACCGGAGAGAGAGAGGAGGGTACTAGCCGTGAGGCAGAGCAGTGTCTTGGACCGGGCTGCCAAGTGGGCCAGCATGAACGCTCCAACTACAAGAGGGAGGAGCTTTGAGCACCTCTGGTGCTCCAGCCCGCTTTGGAGGCGCGACCGGCTTCGCATACGGCGGGGAAGACGGACGCGATGCCCGGATCCGTCCGCGGTCGGCTTGGAGTCGCCGCCGAGGAGGTCCAGGAAGGGCCCGGCGGTGAGCTTTCGCGGTCGCGCCGGGAAGGACCGCACGCGGGCCCCAAACCGTATGTTGGGCCAACAGAAGCAGCAGCGGTGAGAAATTCTGTTGGGCCACAGCAAAAGACTCAGGACAGAGACTTCGGCTACATCTAAGCTGAAGACACGTGGCATGTCTAACGGTCTAAATTGTATTTTGAGGCCCAAACAAACTGAAATTGAAAAGCCGCCAATTTTGAGTTTCATAGCTTTTCTAGATCTACAATTTTTCTTCAAGAAGTCTCCATCCGATCATCTAGGGCCCGTCGCCCTTAGTCTCTTAAAAGCTATGTTTGCCTAATATGCTCC
>JADLZK010007486.1:0-167626 GCA_015847255.1 Hyparrhenia diplandra
AAGAGATACACTACACCCACTTGCTGACTAAATTGATCATTGGAGAGAGATCTAGTGCATTTAGTTAGTGAGTTTACATCTATTGGCACTAGCTTGTTGTAGTGCTATGGATTTCTTATTACTTTTGGTGATTACCGCCACCTAGACAGCTTAGAGCATCAGAGGGTCGTTGAGCATCGCTCAGTGATTATGCAAGACCTTGAATCAATCGATTTGAAAGAGGCTTCGTGCTCATACTCACGGGGATCATGAAGAAAGCAATAATGGTGTATTTTCTCGATGCTAATTGGAGTGCTTGTTGTTTTTATTGATTCACCATTATTGTGGGTCAAGCTTGAGGTCTTGTGTTTTCTATGAAGGAGTGAGAATCATAGGACTCATCTCAAATAGGGATGTATGTTGTAGGCAAGCAACCGGCTCTCAAGGCAAATCTTATGCCACTTGTCTTTGGCGTCTTAATTCTATTCCTACACTTTGTGCAAGCAACCGATTTTAAGGCAAATCTTGTGTCTCTTGTGAATGTGGCTTAATTGTATTCCTACATGGTGAACGGCGTGACCAGAGTCACAGACCTAAATTTGATGGTTTCAAAAGTTAAAAGAGCCTAAAAACCTATTTTTCCCGTTGAGCTGGTAAATAGGAGTATAGGACTCCCGTGATAGCTATAGGTAGGTCGGGTGGACTATTTTTTCAATCCGAAATCCGAAAGGCACATGGACAAACGTTCTTCTTTCGGCTGGGCTCATCTCGGCCCGATGGCGAAACCCATGCACGCCGGTCTCGTTTCCGTTCGGCGGCCCTCGCGGCGGCGCCGTGCGTCGGGTACACCAACCCAACCCAACTTGACCCAACCCAATTTTAAAGCGCACGAAAAGTGGGGGATGGGGAGGGAGAAAAGAGAGGAGCGCAGCGAGGCGAGCGGTCTCTCTTCCTCCCTTCGCTTTACCGATGGCCAACGATTCCCTCGCCCACCACCTGCTGCTCCCTATCGCCGGCGGCTGCTGGTCCGACGTTGATGATGAGGAGGAGGAGGAGCCGGGCAACGTCTCCTTCCCCTCATTCTGGCCGCCCTTCCCCGCTCTCTCGTCGGACTCCGACTCTGACGCCGCCACCTTCGTGCGCCCGCGCATGGACCGGCCCCGGGAGACCGCCGCGTCGTCCTTCTTCGGGCTCGGTTTCCACGACGGGGACGACGACGAGTGGGCGCCACCCGACGAGGACGGGGACCTCGGTCTGCCGCTCTGCTGGGACTGCCTGCAGCTGGAGGACCACGACGAGGACCACCAGAGGTGGGACGTGGGCGTGAGCGACGCGGACGAGTGGGAGCAGGTCGCCGGCAGGGGAGGAGGTGGAGGAGGCAGCGGCGGCGGCGTCCGCTGTGCGGAGCCTGGAGTGGGAGGTGCTGCTCGCCGCCAACAGCCTGGGGAGCCTCGCGGTGGACGACGGCGACGGCGACGACGACCTGGACGCGGGAATCGAGACGTACTTCCTCGACGACGCCGACGACCTGCTGTTCGGACAGCTCGCCGCCGCGGACGCGGACCACGAGACGCCGGGCAAGTGCGGGCGTCCGGCCGCGAAGGCCGCGGTGGAGGCGCTCCCTACGGTGGTGGTCGCGGATGAGGCCGACGCTCAGTGCGCGGTGTGCAAGGACGGCGTCGAGGCCGGGGTTCGCGCCCGGAGGCTGCCGTGCGCGCACCTCTACCACGACGGCTGCATCCTGCCGTGGCTCGCCATCCGCAACACGTGCCCGCTGTGCCGCCACGAGCTGCCCACCGATGACCCCGAGTACGAGAAGTGGAAGGCGAGGCGAGCCGCCGGCGACGACGACGCAGACCGGCGTGGCACGGCGGCAGGTATGGTGTCTTCATCAGGATACCTTGACGAATGGATAGGCGAAGGAGCAACGAACTAATTTGATTCAGCAATTGGAGGCGGTGCTGCCTGTGTTAATATTTGGCGCTGCAAATTCCTTTTTGATCAGGTTGGAGAGGGATCAAATCAATGTGGATTGGTTGGTGTGGTAGTGATTTTCATAGAGGGTGATGAACATAACACGGTGCATTTAAATTTGTCAATGGTGTATTTGGATGTGAGATTTGAGGGGGACAAACCATGAATCCTTTGTGTTGAGGAAACAGCCTAAACATAGGGATGACAGAACAGAATAATGTTTGCACAATTGCACTGTCAGACTTCTCTTTAGAATGTGTAGCCAATACAAATATTACTTTTATTAGTAGTATGCTAATTAGTTCATAAAACGACTATATGACAAAATCAGCAATGTGATGAAATTTCAAAGACACTTCTCGCGGGTGTACTACTACAAATGTACGTACTTATGCTAACTCATCTGCTAGCCAATGCGGACAAGGAATGGTCAGTACGTAGTACTGTAGTACCCAACATAGCTTCATTGAATGAGAGATCGCTTTTCATGGTTCCTCTGTGCTGGCCTTGGAATTATGATGAGTTTACTTATGATTTGGAACTGGCAACAACCTTCACATTTAAAATTGTTGAAAAAAAAGGGAAACAGGCGTTACATTCTGAAGAAGATGTCCGTGCATGCATGCATTGTTCCTTTTGCTTAACGACTAGCAATAAATTTGCTTGAACTTGTGATTTGAATCAAAGTTAAGCGCACTAACGCTGTCACACGCTTATAAATCTTTATTATTAACTGAATTCGTAATACACTGAGGCCGTTAATTTGTTTGGATGCAAGAGTATTCATCTCAATCCCGTAAACGAGGCCTGACGATACTAAAGATGACGGATGGATATCTTGGGATCACAGCCTCGCAGCTACTCCGTATGTGAAAGTTTATATACGTGGCTTGGGAACGCAACCAGGAAGGCAGCAGAATCCTCGCCAGTTTCCGTAGCTTGAAAGCAGGGGACTTGAGCACATGCCCGGAGGCCCGTACGCCGAGAACGAGAGTGAGGTGAGGTACAAGACGAAGAATGGAACCGATTCCGCGGGTCCATCTCTCTTCTTCGATCACTTTGCTTATCCTCTACTTTTTCCATTTTATAATTTATTTATTTATTTATCCTCGCCTGGGTCTGTGTGACGAAAACTTGTGGAACAGATCATTGACGTTGCGTTGCGACCTACACGTATGATGATTGTTGACGTTGAGCTAGCACAGATCGATGCCAGCCAGCCAGCAATCGAAACGACGATCCAAGATAAGACTAGTGATGGTGATGATATGCATCTGCGCTTTAATTCCTTGGCTGTTCCTGATCGGTTCGCCCCGAATCTGTAGGTTGGGTTGGGTTATCGGGTACGTACCAGCAGACGATGCGTTCGTTAGCAAATCGTGCTCGTCGCCGTGTACGCTTGCGGGATCGCCCAGGGTGGGGGTGGGCTGCCGGTCCGCTAGGCACGTCGCGTCGAGGGTCGTCGTCGTCGCGCTGCCGTCGGGGGCGGGGTTGGCTTCTGTTCCGCATGTGACCTCGCTTCGCTCTTGTTTCCATCACATACTTCTCTCGGCCCTTTGCGTGTGTTTCAGTTGGAGTATTAAAATTAAATTTAAATTTAAACGTGTATGTGACAGATGATCCGGCCTATCTTGCAGAGCGTAAGCCACAGCATTGTTATCTTGCAGAGCAGGATCGCCCAGGCAGGCCTACCTGAGAAAAAACAATTGCTGAAGAATATAATGGTGCGAGTTGCTGAAGAATATAATTTTTTTTTTTTCCTTTCCCAACTCAAAACAACCAAAGCTCACAGACAAGGTCTTTTACAAAATCTGGTACATGATCAAGAAATATGTGAGAGTTTTCAACAACTGATCTAGCACCAAAAGTAGCCAAACAATCTACTACCTTGTTACATACTCTACTGCAAATATGTTGTGGGGCGTTCCCCATGATCGTTGTTCAGGTCGTGCCGTTGGGGACCTGACCCCTCCAAGGCCATCGCCCGGTAGCAATCAGTCTTAGTGAAGGGAATAGGCATCTTTTTTTTTTCTTTTTTCTTGGAAACAAGTTTTCTATTAAACTACTCCACGCTTTAAAAATATCGCCAAATTGAGACAAGGTCGGTCTTTTACAAAATCTGGTACATGATGGAGAAAAAAATATGTGTTGTGGAAGTTTTTCAACAACTGATCTAGCACCAAAAAAAATCAAACAAATTGAGACTTTACAAATTACAAACTTAGAACACATCAAATCTCGAATTTGCTTAAATAACACCCCAAGTGGACTTCTATTGCAATTTGGAGAAGACATGGCTTCATTGAGAGTTGTGAAATCAGTAGGTGGACGTTACTCTCCAAAAGTACATAAGACATATCCCAATGTGTAGCACGTTCCAAACACGGATCACTTCAAGAAGGGGATTCAAACTGCACAAGTAGTCATCGGAAGGAAGATGAATTCAGCAGGCCCAATAGAAATGTGTCCAATATTCAAGATGGGTTTACAAGCCCAAACCCAACTTGTACATGCTAGTAGGATGGACGTTACTGGGCTCAAATTTGTAAGGTGCTGGTGCAGTCTCATAGTGACTATTAGACTTCATCATTTGCTTCTTCTAGTCTAGTAGATAAAAATGCTTCTTCTAGGAAAAACAAAACACAATATGCTAACTTTGCGATCCTATACAACTCACTTATATCTAAATAAACAAGTGGAGTTCGTGCCGTGCGAGTCTCTGAAAAGGTTGTGATGATAGTCTGATAGAAGAAACTTCCTGTCCACATGATATACAATACAATAAAACTAAAGTCATTCAGAAAGGATCTCTGCTGGCCAACTTTGTAGCTCGACAAAAACATTTAACAATCCACAGACCATATGATGGTAGTGCGCTCTTCCTTTCTTTCTTTTTTTTCTGTAAAAAGGAAAAGAATAAGGATGGGAGATTAACACCACTTCCAACTTTGTGCCCACAATTTGCACATGATCGAAGGAGAGATCTAGACCGCTTTAGAATGAGTGTCTGGCAAAACTGAGCACTGCACGCAGGTACGACAAGTCGACAATCATATTTTTTTCGTGATGACGTCTAGACGCATATTTCATTAAACAGAAAAGAGTTTTTGTTACAAACAGACGAGAGACGGTAGTCGCAATATTACCGAACCTCGGAACCCAAAAGAGAAAAAGGTTGTGATTACATAAAAGGCATTTGGCGACAAGAGGGTAGCAAGCTAGCTCAAGCCATCCCATCGCCCAGCCCGGTCGTGTTCAGGTTTAAGGCCGCCGGGTTAAACTCCCCATTGAGTAGGACACTGAGAACGTCCACGAGAACATACTTAGGCCGTCTCAATGGAGAGTTTCACCTAAGGATGGCAACGGGTCGGGTTGGATCGGGTGGAGTCTTAAGCATGAAATAGAACCCAAATCCGATTGGTGGAAATCCAACACCAAACCCACGTTTTGCCGAAACCCGATGAAAAACCCAGTGGACCCGAAACCCGCATTACCCGCGGATTATCCGCGGATATATATACACATATTCACATTTATAAACAAGAGACAACAAATAATAAATATTTTTCAACTTTGAATAAATTTAATAATTTAAGTAAACAAATTATTATTAACATATTATAAAACATAGTTTTTAATTCAAATGATTTATTTGGGTATCCATTGGATACAATCATCGTCGATTGATCCACAATGGTCCAACAACATTGCATGGTTTAAGAACATACTTATAATATATTCGAGGAGGTTTCATGCGAAAAATTTAGGACCACCAGCAGCGCATTTAACTGAAAAGGCACGACGGCATGACCACGAGCAGCACTGAAAAGGCACGATAGCATGACGACCAATTCATTTGAGTTCATTTATTATTATTTATTCACAGTGCGCTCAAGACGTACTGACAGGTGGGTCCAGAAGAGTTAGGTTCGCGGGAAAAAGGCGCCACGCGCGACCGCGACCATATCGACGAACCATACATGGCCATGCCCGCGCGCGGCGGTGGCGGCCGAAGAAGCCGAACGGATAGGGACACTCATCAGGGCGCAACGACGGTCGATCGAGGGAGGGCATCCCGGCCACGATGGGAGATGGAGTTGCGGCTGCACGGAGGACCACACACTCGCTCGCTCATCAGCTCATGCATGCAGCGGTGGAAAATGTCGCCAGCATCGCCCACTCGCGTGCGTGAGCGGCGGGGCCGACGCTGCACTGGACGTACGGGTGTCCAAAGCAACGACGACGAAGACGACAACGAGAGAAAAATAAACAAAGAACCCATCAGCCAACAAATCACAATGGACGATCGATCAGGGAAAGCGACGCGGGGACGTGGGAGACTCGACACCGCGCCGCCGGGCACGGGCGATCGACACCGGGAAGCGGCGGGCAACACGATCGCGAGCCGTCATTGCCCCATCGATCGAGACGCACTGCGAGTGCGACGGGCGCCTACTCTCCCTGTCCCTGCCGGCTGCCGCGAGCGGCCTGAAAAAAACCGAGACGGCAGCTGGGTGGTGCCCGTCGTCGTCGTCGTCGTTCCGCGACGAGAGACGACGGGGGTGGAAGCCCACGGCTTTCTTATCCGCAACCGGGCAATCGAGGGCTGGCTGTCCGCGTCTCGGCGAGTCGTTTTGGATCCTTTTGGGGTTTCGAGGGGCGGCGGCAGACGTAAGCGGGACGCGGCCGGGCTCGACCGCGACCGACGGTGGATGGATCATGGATGCAGGATGCGTGCGTGCGTGCGCGGCTGTCCCTGTCCGGTGTCCGTGTCGCCTTTCGGCTTTCGACTCGGCCAGCATTAGCGTGATGATTAACTAATGATAGTGGTTTTGCTGCTACACCCAGACGCTTACCGAAGCAAAGCGACGCTGCTCTGCACTGAACCAAGCTGCTACGTATACGTTTGTTTCGAATTCGGTCGTGGCACCTACGAAAAAGGGTTGGGCGTCGTAGGCATCGCTTATATTGCCCAGACCCCAGAGGCGAATAACGGGTTAATTAAGTGGTGATGAATAGTTCATGCGAGTAGGCGGGTAAATTAAATTGATCTTTCTTCTTGCTGCTCGCCGGAGTGAGGTGGTGTATCGTCACAATAGCCAATCCATGCAAACCGGAGCAGAGCCGGAGATAAGCTTTCGTTGCCAAGTCAAAAAATAGAAGACAAAACAAAAAAAGGAAAAAAAAAACAGTATCGGAGCCAGGTTTCGATCCTGGGACCTGTGGGTTATGGGCCCACCACGCTTCCGCTGCGCCACTCCGATGTTTGCTGATAGTTGTGTACGGCTATTTTATTTATAGTTTTGTACGGCCATGTTATTTATAGATCATTACTTGGTAACCGACACCTAACTCTAGCCGAGCTAAGTGGCCTATTCAAATGCTGAGCGGAAGCGTCAATTGTAGCGACAGTATGAAGTTCAATTTCAAAACATATTGAAATAGAAAATGATCGCTAAATAAATTTCTAAGCCATAAATGGACCAAGTAATTACAACGTACGTTGTTGCAATATAGAACAAACGAGTTGGGTCTATATCTATATTACTATTAAGGAACACAAATTATTCTCTCCAAATTTTCGCCATTCACTCTCTGCCTTGGTCTGTTGGTCCCTCTACTCCCCAAAACGTAAGGGTTATGAATGATATACAATACGTGATAAACTAAAGATAAGAGCTCTAATAGGTGTAATGTCTCGTAACCCAAACTCATGACCTAAATGAATATAGATAAGGCAAGTTATATGTTCCATTGCAACATTCCGACATTTTTACTAGTTTAGTACTATCTCCGTCCAAAAAAGAATGCTACACTCACATCCCGAGGATTAAAAAATTCTAAATTTTGATCAAATATAAAAAAAAAAATGTTAATGTTTATAATGTGTAATAAGTGTTGTTAGATTAATCATAAAAATATATTTTCATAATAAACTTAATTAGAGATTAAACTGTAGATAACATTTTCTATAAACTTAGTCGGACTGATTCTTTGATTTTTCGGGAAACGAGAATTATATTTTTTTACAGAGGAAGTTTTAAGGAAGAAAAATTCTTCATCTAGATATCTGATATCCGTCACACTTTCTCTCGATTGGTTTATTCCTCTACTCCTTTGAACATGGGATTTTTGTTTTAGCTAGTTTTGGTTTTTGTTGTCCTACATGTGGCCCGAATATCCGACACATATCCGTAAGAGTTAGAATTAGAATAGTACTCCGTGTTCAGCGACGATGATGCACTCTGTACCAGTACAGAAACCACGAACGCCACACGCACGACAACTGCAGTTGCAGGCAGCACAAAAATCGGAGGCGCCGGGCGCGTGGGCGGAGGAAGTGGGGACGATCAGGCACACGCGCGGCAAGAAATGGGCGCGCACCAGCGCGAGCACGACACGCGCCGCGGGGCCCCGCCACACGGGCTTGCTCCTCTGTGGCAGGCAAGGCCGGGTCGCCGGCCTCCATCCGGTCGTGCGCTCGTGCAACGCGCGCCGGACCCCGTCTCCGGCTTTAATTTGCCGAGCCGGGTGACCCATCGCTTCCCCGCCTCCGTCCACGCGGCCTCGAGTGCTCTACGGGTGGGGTGTTGACCCGTCCGCCTCGAATTCCCGCGGCAGCCGGCAGCAGCACTTGTCCGATCGATGGGGATTGAAATTGACCCCTCGTCACTCGTGGAGTCCGTGGTTCGCCAGGGGCGGCAAGGCGAGTGCCCGGAATCATCGCGCCATTGATTGCCTCCGAGCCTTGGCGTGGCGAAAGCAAAGCACACGGACAACACAGGGGCCAGGGCTGGGCTGGGCTAGCTTAGCTTTGCGTCTGCAAGTTGTAGTAGGAGCATGCAATGCATGGTGGGGGGATTTGGACGCTGACGTACCGTCTCTTTTGATTTTGAGGGTGGCCTGTCTCAGTGTCTGCTTTATTTCGTCTCGTCGCAGCGATTTGGCGATTTGCTGTCTGTGCAACATAAGCATCCTACGGCTCCGGCCGTGCGATATCCATTATCCAGTGACCGGAAACGTACTAGTAGCTACTCCCTCCGCCCCATCGAGTTTGTCACCCCGGATTTTCGTGTCAAATTTTTCAAATCTTCGTCTTATTCAAATTTTTTACACAAATATAATTTATTTTGTTATGACTTATTTTATCAATAAAAATACTTGAATATTGATTAATTTATTTTATGATTTGCATAAATATTTTGAATAAGACGGATGGTCAAACATGAAATTTAAAAAAAAAAAAACGACAAACTCCATGGGGACGGAGGAGTAGCCTCTATGGCTATAGCCATAGGGCTTTGCACGTGTCGGTGATCAATTAGGTGCGTGCTCTTATGGTCACGCACACTATGATGCAACAAAACCGGTCTACGACTCTAAAAATAAACATAGGGATCAGGCAATCACCTCCTACTCCCCTCCGTCCCCAGAAAAGAGTGTGTTCATGTTTGACCGTTCGTTTTATTCAAAAAAAAGTTATGTAAAATATAAAATAAATAAATCATTATTAAAATATCTCTAGTGATTAAATAAGTCATAAAAATAAATAATATTTATATAATTTTTTTAAATAAGACTGATAATCAAACAAGAAGTCAAAGAAACCTAAAAACGACACTTTTTTTTAGAACGGAGAGTTACTTCACTAGCAGAGGCGTTGTGGGCTTGTGGCACAAAGACACGGACACCTGATTTCTCTTCCAGTGAACCCAATAACTCTAGTCTAGTCTAGAATGGAAAAGAACCGAGGAATTTGGGAGGCTCCAAATATATGGACCTGCAAGTTTTCTCAAATGTGGAGATGGTACCTGTTTCGATAGTTTGCGATAAAAATAAGGTATTCACTTATTTCCACCATTGAACCATATTCCAGTTTCTATCTAAAGTTTCTTTTTTTTTTTGACCGAAGTCTATCTAAAGTTTCTTGTAAGTGCCTTCCACTTCCGGTCGTTAGTTTCTTCGAGAACGAAAAAAAACAGTAGCGCGTCCACTGTCCTTGCACTCGCACTAGCCACTAGGTTTTTTTTATATATATAACAGAAAATAAAGCTACGTGCCCTATTCTTGCATGCGCATCATTAAAATGCTGACTTGTATTTCCTCCCGTCCCACCGAGTTTGTCACCCCGGATTACCCAAGCCAGGCCATCTTTATTTGAGACATCAGCGGCCTTATTCAAAAATTTTGCACAAATATAATTTATTTTGTTACGACTTATTTTATCAACGAAGATACTTGAATATTGATTAATTTATTTTATAATTTGCATAAATATTTTGAATAAGACGGATGGACAACGAAGCAACAAAAACATGAAGTTCCCAAAAGTAAAAAAATGACGAACCTCGATGGGAAGCTTCAAAAGAAAGAGTGAGTAAGCACTTGACCGTGCTGCGCTACCCAAGCCAGGCGGCTTTTTGAGAGAATAGCGTCAGTGTGCAGACATCAGCGGCCTATAGGCAGGCTCAACTAGAGCCAAAAGAATTCTGCATCGTTTTCCGTAGGCCCGTACTACCGTCTAGCGTCTACAACTTCCCACATAACGCCCCAAATTAGGTAACCACGGGTCCAGCGTCTCCCAAAGAGATAGACACACACAGCCCCGGCAGGCCCCCATGTTTTCCCAGTATAATGAGAGCTTTCGACGGTGAAACGACCCGTGATCGGGCGATCCAACGGCTGAAAGATTCTGTGTCCGGGTCGGTGGATTTACGGGCATGATTGTTGCGGCTGATGGGAGTTGCCGGGCACGAATCTCCCCGCCGTATACGAAAGAAAGAAACCAATCTTTGTGTAGGCCAACGGGCCTCTGATTTCAGTGTGGGGGACTGGGGGCTAGCATTATTGATCGAGGTAGCCACTCAGATCAGAGTCCTCCCTCCATATAGATGATAGATCAGTAAACCATGTCCAGTTCAGTCAAAATCGTCGACCTTGACATGCTCGGTCGACCATTAGCCAGCTGATCCAATTTGTTTTCTGGATAGTGATGTTTTACACTGTTGCACTGGGTGAATTGACAGAATCAGACAAAAGGGGCACATCCATATGGAAGAGAAGATAGCAAAGCTTGTTGTTATTACTTGTACTTACCTCATGCTTGATTATCAGGTCGGAGCCCCGATCTTTGACAAGTATGTTACCACAGGAAAGGTGAACCAGTCCTAGAAGCAAAGGAAACCAAGAAAAACAAACGGCCATCCTCTTTACCTCTGATCGTGAACCATCTTTTGTGAGTTACCTCCTCCGTTCTTGTGATTCAAGATCCAAAGAGAACCGGATAAGATTTCCATGTCCTCCAAAGATGATGGCCTCGTACATAGCTCTTAGGCCATTAAAAGAGTCCAGAACGAGCAGATTGCCCTAGGTGCCAAGTGATTTGACTGGAGCCTGGAACCCCGAATCGAATCCTCTCCCCCGTAAACTCCGGAGCCTCTAATTCTCTCTCCAGCTTAAGACTATCTATCTTCCTTTGATCCAGTTGATGGATAATCATTATGATTCTTCTTTATTCTGCAGAAGCAACACCAAAAATTCTCAGCTGATAGCTAACCACAGCATTTGTCAACGACATGCTGAATATTCAGATGACAAAGACGACGAAAATCTTGGCTATGACCTACTGAATGCTGCATCTCTTATTTGCACTGACAATGCATCTTCATATCTGAACGGTCTGAACTCATGGAGGTTGCACTTGAGCATCAGCACACCAAGACACCTTAACTATGCTACCGAGCAATTCAAAGTTATTTGAAAAAAAAAAAAAAAAAAAGAATTCAGAGTTTAGGTGTTAACATGGTACTGTAGCAAGGAATCAGCACATGCAAAATAACTCAAAGAATTATTATATACTGTTCCCTATTAATACTGACCTCAGCAGCAAACTCCCTATTAGAGTGGAGTCATGATTGATTAATGGATTTCTTTTTGTGAGGCTTATGCATAGACACTCCAATCAAGCAGACACCATGGATCAGTGTAGTTCAGATTTTTACTTTAAAAACTCTCCTTAAGGCCTGACAAAACCATTTTGTCAACTGGAACAAAACCATCCTAGAAAAGAAAACATCACACCGTAGGCTGTAAGAACTCTTAGTTTCTAAAACTCAGTTAAAAAATGGAAGGTGGGAAGCAACTGAAACTGTGCTATGTTTATGCGTCAAAGCATAATAGATAGTGGATATGTTTTTTCCTTTAGTTGACGAAACAAATAATGCCAAGTTGCCAACTTCAGAAGTGCACGTTCTTTTTATCCAAGCAAATTTCCACTGGGGGCCACAGCAGTGGACAGAAGACACCAACCTTGGTACCTTCCTTTCTCAAATATTCACCCATCGAATGAGAGCTCTAGCAGAAACTGTTAGCAGCATCTGCAGAATAAAACAACATTCCTTAGAATTCCTGCTGTATTATCACTTAACCACACTGTGTTAATTGAGAAAACAATATACTGGCATCTGGAAAATTATAGCTCGATCACATACCAGACTCAGTATAGCAGCTGATGCATGATACAGCATTGCTCTCAGGCATACACATTTTAACCTTAGGGTCCATTTCCATTCCACAACTCTCCACAAATGCCTGTCACTGTTATCCAACCACCATCTCTTTAAATGGCTAGAGCACCTGGTGCTAGTGACGTTATTCAGGGCCTTGCATCCTCACAGCCTTTGTTTGATTGCCAATGGATGATCTCGATGGAGACACTTTTGGAAGCATACTGGCCCCACCTAGTACATTTAGAAAAGCTGGCACAATAACAATAAAAATCATAATTTCCATCAAGACATTTGGTAACTTCAGTCTTGTTTTTTATTTATTTTGCGACAATGGTAATTTCAGTCTCATGTATATGTGCTACTAGTACTGCTGCTGTCCCTGACTTCTGTATATCAAAGCAGCACAAAAAGGCAAGTTCAACGCTGCAGCTGTGTGGGTCCTGTTCATTTCCATGATTCTTGCACACTATAAATCCACCCCGGTACTCTCTCCTTTTCTTTCACAAGCCACCCTTCCCTCCATTTCATAGCTCAAGTGAACATGTACCCTGCTGAGATTGCTAGTGTTCCATACTTATCTCCTGCAAGTGCAGCCTCTTTCAAACCTCATTACCATGTAGCTACCGACGACTTCCTCTACCAGTATAGCAACCTTCTGGTGCCTCACCCTTCATCCTACCAAGATGTTGCTCACCTGGTCCTTGAAGCTAGCTTCCCAGTTGGTAATAAATCCAATTCGGAGGAGTCAGATGACTATCACCGCAGTCTTGCAGAAGAGCGCAGAAAGAGAAGGATGATATCCAATAGGGAGTCTGCCCGACGATCACGCATGAGAAAGCAGAAACAGCTGAGCGAGCTCTGGGCACAGGTTGTTCACCTCCGCAGCACCAACCGTCAACTCCTTGATCAGCTAAACCATGTCATCAGAGACTGTGATCGTGTCCTCCATGAAAACTCCCAGCTGCGAGATGAACAAACCAAATTGCAGCAGCAGCTAGAGAAGCTCCCTGTAGAGACCACAGAGAGTGGTGTCATGAGTCCTGACTCTTGAAGTATCCATGATTCCAAGTGTTAGATGAGATAATATGAGTTTAAACTAAGAGGTTTCCTTTGTTCTATTATGAGGCTTTCATTTTTGTATCTTTGCTCCATGTTTGGTATCAATGCTTAGTATGTAGCAGTCATGTGCTAAATGGAGAGTTCTCCATTTTCTTTGATCATGTTCTGTTGAAAGTCACAAAAAAGATCAAGTAGGAATGAACTTCAGTAAGTTTTTTTTTTTTTGACAACCACTTCAGTAAGTTATTCCTAAGAAAATGGTGATATGATATAGCTATTAGAAGAACCAAATAAAAGACGTCAGAGAGCCACTCATTCCATACTCATCCAGCATAGAAATAAATTCACAAAAACTGGAACACATTTGGTAACTAGGGATATGCATTAGTAAAGAATCTCTTTTTGGCTACCTGGAAAATGTATCTCTATGATACTCTTAGTTTCTTATAATGAGCTATCAGATAGGGAAGCAGGGTGGATAGATTGAGGAACTATATAAAACATGATGCGCACGGTAAAATTGCTGCTCAAAATGACAATGAGAAGCTGTAATCAACACAAGCATCTGTATGCACTGTTTAAGTATTGATAAAGATTTCATGTTGTTGCTCACAATAGATGGTAGTGGAGCATTCTCATAAAAAGAAAGAAAGGGTGCTTTCAAAACCTTACTAAGTGCAAATGCAGACTCATAAATAAGTTATGCAAACCCAAACCTGCCGAATCTGAAAATATGGCCAATGCACCTAATTGTGCAGATCACTGGAGCTCCTGTCATAAGGCTGTGTGTTACTGGGTTTCCGGTCACAAAGAACCTCCCTGAAACTTCGAGGTCAACCTACAAACTCTTCAAAAACATGAAACAAATAAAGTAGAATATGCTACATAGTGCAACATATAATAAAATCTCACCAGTGAATGCAAAGGGCCCTTGGGAGGGATTAGAGTTAATATCGTGCAT
The DNA here is from genome assembly GCA_015847255.1 of Hyparrhenia diplandra. Taxonomy (NCBI): domain Eukaryota; kingdom Viridiplantae; phylum Streptophyta; class Magnoliopsida; order Poales; family Poaceae; genus Hyparrhenia; species Hyparrhenia diplandra. The sequence goes on from JADLZK010007486.1 coordinate 14,482, forward strand.
AAGAAAAGGTGAAGTTCCTTTTTCTTCCCCAGTATATCAATCATGGTATTTTTAGCCATCAACACAAAAGAACAAAATAGCATATACAATGCCAAATTAACTGTACAAATCCCAAACTACCTGTTTCTGTGTAAGGTAGATGAGTAATGACATTATGAATTTTCCCTCATCCCTAAATACAAATGTTTGTAGCATATGGATCTGAATGCTAGAATCAATCAAAATAGTTCATGATATCTTTTACGAGAAACAATAATTGATTTTCTCCTGACATATCTCCTAAGTTTTCAAATAAGATTCCATCCATCCTAGCTTGGACTCCACTTAGGGGGTTCATGTCCTGGAGCACTCCCTTCACTGCCCTGTCAAATCCAAGCAATGAACCTCCGATGCCAGATAAGATCTCTGGTAATGATGGGGAGGGCTTTGAAACTTCAACTAGCTGGATCTGCAGTGTTTAGCATACAATCAGCATCTGGAAGTGAATTCATTATGCATTTCCTACCAAAGTCACTCCATAAATACAGGAAGCTTGCATAATTTGTCGAGAAGTGAAATAAACTAATAAAGTATGAAAGCAAGACATAAAGAAGTAACAGAACTAAAGCAAATTCAAACAGAAATGGATGAACTAAACATGGAAAGCTCTGCTAGTGCAGAGAATGACAACCATTGATAAGGTAACAGCTGAATACTAGGGAAAAAATTATACACTCATATGCATGCAATATAGGAATTTAAACAAAATACATAAGTCTTTATAATAGAACATACCTTCTTATCCTTGGGTATATTAGCTTTCTGTTTTGCAATAGCAAGAGCTTGTGAGAGTCCACCTACTGAATCAACCAACCCTCTTGAAAATGCATCATGGCCGCTCCACACTCGACCTTGAGCAACACTCTCCATCTGATCAATCTGGAGGGACAAGCATTTAGCGCATATTTGAAGATCCATTATCACTCAATATTTGAGATCAGTCCTTACACTCATTGATCGCGACATGGCTGCTTTATCACGAAACAATGCATAAGCATTTTGTGCTGACTTTTCAAAAAGCTCTGCCTCATCTGGTCTGTGGATATACATCAAGTACTTCAAATTCAAGGCGGTTCATACAATAGTGAAGAATAAAACAACTAATTGCAAATCTGGAAGCCATGATATTAGTAACAGCGTAGACAGCCTGGCCAATCAGTGGTTCCATAGCAACCCAGTTGCATTGATGCTCTGTTATGAATTATATTGGCAAACACTATCAGAGAAGGCAACAGGGGTGGTCTGCAGTCATGTAGCTGGTTTAGATCTTTGCTTGATAGCCAAGTTCAGTTAGTTGCTTGGTTTAGATAAAGTTTGTTAGTAAGTTCCCGTTTGTTTGTCTAGAGATGATAGTTTTGGGTAAGCATAAATTAATCTGTTCTCTCATCTCCTTGCTCGTGAGCCCCAGCCTCCGCACATTGCAGTGTGCGGAAGGCTTGGCGCTAAACATCCTTCCCCAGACCCTGTGCAGAGCGGAAGCCTACAGCACTAGGTACGCCCTCTCATCTCCTTGCTCGGAGCCTCACCAGCATCAACCACTTACCACTGGCAGGAAACCGGCAGCAGAATGGCCAAAGACCTCCACCTCCCTCAGCTATCCTATTCGGTCAATGCCTCATGGATGTGGCATTCTCCGTTAAGATGGGAGAGTAAGGTTCAAATGCCGGACTGAACCATGTTCTCCCAAAAAAAAAAAGGATAAGGGTGTTTAAACTTATCAACTAAGATTTTTCGGAAGAAAAAACAACATGTTAACTAAAAGGAATTGCGACGATGGCCTCTTGGCTTCACAACCATAATAGAGCAATAGACAGAAAAAAAAAAAGTTTTACTTCTGTTCTATTCACACACAAAGCATGGAGGGCCATGGTCTCATGGATTTAGCTCTTAGTTTGAAACAAAGTATTACACATAACACATCAAATGCCATAGTTAATTATGTGATATAATCCCACAACAAAGAACTCGCCCAATAGGCTTTATGGAAGTTCATGTTCACTAAATGTTTATATGGTCCATGCAGTCATACTTCAACACTGGAGGACATTTCACAAATGTACTAACAATGACAAAACTAAAAGTCAAGCAAAAATGAGAAGGAATATTCCCTCTGTCTATCAATGTAAGGCATCTTTTGAATAAGGAGAATTTAGATTTTGTACCAACAGTTATCCAAATTGTATACAAGTTTATAGTGTACAAAAATTACAAATATTTTGTGTTGAAAGTGGCTTCAAGACGACATTGATTTTGCAGCAATGACAATACATCGTTAGAGAACTAAGATCCAAAATGTGCTTTCAAAAACTTTTATCCTACCAAAATATGCCTTACAGTAATGGCCAGAGGCCGGAGGGGGAGTTCATGAAACCGGAATCACTGCAAACTATACCGCAGTTCCTGCAGTTATGCTGTTCCTATTTTTAACTAATGGTCCAGTATTACTAATAACATGATGTAAATAACGCAACATCTGACCTTAAAGGTCGCTGATCAGCAGCATTAAGTTCAGCGTATCGACCCTTGGATAGAATTTCTTTATTGAAATCAATCCTCTCATACAACTTTTGAAGGCAGAACTTCCCTGTAATCCCATAAACCAGTATTAAAACATGAATAAATACATAATGATAGCTCTACTCACTACCTGAATTCTGAATAGACTAGAGTTAAAAGACTAGAGCTAATTCGATTATGAAGTTGTGACAATTATTGTAGGCGGATTTAGAACCTTAGAAGTTGGAACACAAGATAATAAGGATCACCTGTAACAACTCCAATTGATCCTGTAAGAGTAAGTTTCTCAGCAACAATTACTGGTGCAGCCATTGCCATGTAGTACCCCCCACTTGCAGCAACATCAGACATCGAAGCAACCACAGGTTTAGTGTTGGCTAGAAGTCGGATTTCTCTCCACATCCTAGTTAAAGCAAGAGTTCGTAATATGATACTGAATACTCTGCCGCTGCTGCTGAGAAGTAAATCCTAAGGGGTGACTTACAGGTCAGAAGCAAGAGCATCACCACCAGGGCTGTCTATACGTAGGATAACAGCTTTGTACTTTTCTGATTCTGTAAAGTGTAAGAAGCTATATAATTAGAAGTGATAGCATTGTCAGTTGAAATAACAGGAGTTTATACAATACTAGTGGATGAGTGGATGACGGCCGCGCGGCTGGAAGCAAACTGACAGTATTGACGTTATATTATGCAACTGATGTAGATGCAGTAGGAAACGTGTAGTGAGGTAATTATTGTTCAAACATATTCCTTGCATTGAAATACATTGCGCAGGCTGTGAGTGCAAATAAATAACAAAGGCAGTTTCGAAATTGGCAATGAATTTTTTTTTCAGAGACCTAGAACTATAAGCAATTATGAACACATATGAAATATTCTGAACTAAAGAGATTGAGGTTCTGATATGAACAAATCTTATATGACAGGAGAATATGAAATGGTTGGCATTTATCCAGCTTTGACAGGGAAACAAATTGAAACCATTATTAAAAAATAAATAATATTAAATAGAGAATGAAAAGCCGCACGCCATGGTGCATTACCCTGAAATGATTCATATGGCAGAGATCTGAATCCACTTTAGTTGAGAAATTGATATTGTTAAAACCCAAAATAAGGCAGAAAGGAGAAGGATTGGGTGGCTGGGAAAGTACAAACATTTTCTGGAAAGAGAAATCGCATTGGTCGGCATGCAAAATTGGCGCAGCCCATAAGCGTAATGGATCTTGTCCGCCATCTTGGCACCAGCCCTGCAAAATTGGCGTCGTACATTACAATCGCTAAGTTGATCTTGATGTATGTTGATGGTGTCCGACTGTCCGCCATATCTGCACCAGGGATTTGGATTGTCGTTGTGGCCGAATCTAAATGTCAGGTCCACCCGAAGACGCTGATCGGGGCCGTGCGGTGGCGATGGTAATGTGAGGATGCGCTGCTGAGCCTGCAGCCGAGGTGGCTGGCGGCTACATGCTGTTGACACTGACAGAACACGCCGCCATGGATGATCCACACAGGGCGGAGTTCCGTCGGAGTGTTGGCGCAGGCGATCGCAGTCTAGGTAGAGGAAGAGCAGGTGGAGGATGCGAGGCCGGCGGCGGGGAGGGGCACCATGCCCTGCATGCTTGTTGTGTGGAAGAGGTAGAGGGAAGTATGCTTGGACTTCAGAACTGTCGTCGTCGTTGGGGAGAGGGAGGGGCGGCGCCGTGTCGAGGCCTGGGGAGGGAGTGCGGCGAGAGGGATAGGGAGGAATGGAGGTTCTAGAAGGCTGGATTGAGTTCGGAGGAGGGCGCAGCGTAGGCGTGGGGGCGCGATACGGGAGGTGAGGATGTGGGAGAAGGCGGTGACGGCGTGCGAGGGTGCCGGGCGGCGCTGTCGCAAGCGTGAGCAGGGAGGGTTTCGCGAGGGTGGAGTGGAGGTTGCGGGGAGTTTCCAGAAGCAGGGGGGAACAGACAGCAGGATCTGTAGCTTGGAAAGGATCCGACGGCGGAGGATGGGGTACTGTTAATGTACAGTGCAATGTGAGGGAAGGACACTGTTAATGTACAGTGGTTTTCACTCACCAGAAACAAAGTATCTAACTCCTAGAGTCCATGGGACTACCTCTGATCTTAAATAAGTTTCAGAACCTATGCTGTTAAAAGATTCAGTCATGACCATGTAAAGAATTAGATAGACTGCCAATGGAAAATCAATGTTAACTGGTCCATAGTGAGAGAGATGGCTCCTGATGTTGTTCTAAGACAGGGGCTGTTGAACCACGAAACAGGCAGAAACCTCCCACATAGTCTTACTTCTTTGGCGCAACCCTATACTCAGGAAGGTGGGCACAACCATGTGGTGCTTGGTTCGAGCTCAGTTTGGCAGGCTGCTCACAGCAAACCTTTGCCACTGCGCTACAACCGTCACTTAATTGGTTCATCTGAAAATTACTTTCAATACATAATCATCTTCATCTTATAAATCATATTTTCATATAGGTTTCTAGTCAAAGTTCCACCTATTTGTGTAAATGTCCCAAATGCCTTTATATTTGTGGTCAGAGAGATTGAGCAGCACAAGTAAAATTTTTGGGAATAACTAAATAAGGTTGCAAAGTGAGCTTGTATGGTTTACTATGTAAAGGAAGGGATCGTGTTACAGATGGTTTTGCTGAATTTTTTTACAAGAAAATATCTTCATCTTCAGCATATTTGGTTTAATTGGGTAAAAAAACAATCCTTTGATGGGGGCAAGAGTGTAAACGAAACAAGTCCTCACTAGCTATGGGATTCCATGAGTTAATTATTCTGAGTGGTTCTGCACCAACTGAAATTGAACAATGAATTGGCATAAGTGGAAATGGAAAGCTTCAATTTTTTATTAAGCAAAGAGTGGCTGAATGCCTTGCTATAAAATGACCTCTATTCAACATTTTTTTGGCTGAAACAAAGAGGGGTATGGACTATGGAGAGGCAAATTAAAAACAGATTATATATCATGTGTTCAGTATCAATTAGAAACCCACATTTTAAATTTGCAGAATATCTGGGGCCTTGAGCAATAGTTGGTAGTAAAATAAATTCCAGATCAGATTCCAAAACAAAGATAGAAACTGATCGCTGAAATAATATAGCAAAATTACCTGATCGCTATTTAACAACAAATCAAATTCACTTCTGAAGGAGTATCAACTGATCGCTGAAATAATATAGCAAAATTACCTCTAACAGTTCGTATCTTCTCAATTAACTGCTCAGCGATAATGCCTGAACCAGCACTCAATGGGCTACGAGTCCGTGTTATACTTCCAGAAGCTCTGATTATGGCAATTTGTTCTCCTCCTCCTTGTAATCCAAGAGTCTGTTTACTAACACGCGAGTATTTACTGTAAAGAGAATCTTCACTAGTTCAGCACATGAAACAGTAATACTAATAAGTATATAGGAATTAACATCTGACTAGAAATCATAGGGAGGCAGGTTCCACTTGTTTTGGGTCACTGGGATAACACCAAACTTGCTAAAATGAACTAAGACAACATATATGTGATATAGGTCTGTTTGACATGTTTGGCTGGGACCTCTAGGGCCTGTTTGGTTGCTTGTATTAACCTGTATCGAGGGTTTGTGTGCAATGCAGCTTGGCTCTTATGCAGGCTTGCGTAATGCAGTTTGCCCATGTTTGGTTGCTCACAGAGGCTCTTATGCAGGCTTGCGTAATGCAGTTTGCCCATATATGCAAGGAAAACCTAAAAAAATCAGCCAGTTTTCCAGAACAATTGACAGGAGCATTCTGATGGACTACTTTATTCCTACTGTCACAGAAATACAAAAATTACCTGTAGTCAACCATACGCAGACTTTTCTTGTCTTTCTGCCCTACTCTCTCCTTTAGTAATGTCATTACCTGTTGAATTAGACAATGGCAACAAAGACACATGCAGAAGAAAAGTTATATCATCATAACCATATTTCATTTATGAATTGTTATTACGCATTACAAAAACACATTTGTATTGAACACTAAAGGGGACACTCAATGCTGTCAGTGAAAGAAGTTATTGTGTATCAATAGCTTATTACATAAGTTCAAAACTTCTGTTTCCTTATAAAAAAAACCCTTTGGCTTGAAACAATAATATAGCATGGTATATGCACCACGAACATAATGGCCTTGCACCTTGCACAATGCTGCATCTATTCATCTTCATGCATACTTGATTATCTTTGGCATATGAATTGCACACTGCCAATAATTTATTTTTTGCCAAATTGTACAATTGTAAAATAAGGAACTATGGATAGCTACACCGTCAATTTATATATGGATCCTAAACTTCTGTGAAAACTTCTTAATAAGAACTGACTAAAAGGACTTTGCAACCTAATTCAGTAACCCGTACCTCATCATCATACAGTAAATCAGTTATCCAACCTTCTTCCTTGAGTCTGGAAACCTGGTAGACCCCTGAATTTATAAATTCTTCAATTTCTTCTTTTTTCTTCCCTGTAGAGAAAACTCTGCAATGACATTTTTTCTCTTAACATGTGTGAAACAGATTTACTGAAATTACCATGTGTGGAAGATATTGTTTCCAGCCAGTTTCCATAAATATTGTCAAGCAGTGTCGCTAGCATCTCCCTAACTTCATTTGACATGCTCTTGCGTGCAAGTTGATCTCCAGCACTTTTGTATTTACCAATTCGTTGAATTTCTGGTTCTATTCCAACTTTCTCAAGGACACCTTACCAATGGAATTCGAAATTATTAGATATTACCGATGGAATTCGAAATTATTAGATACCCTCAGAGGAACTTAACTGCATTCAAGTTATCTGTGTGTGGAATAATAAAATATAAAGTATGACCAACTGTACAAAATTTAGCACCCAGTGAGAAGTGAAAACATCAGAAATGCATTAGACAACAGTCTCACCAGTCCTAAAGAAGTAAAACTTTAGGAGATCAGTATCATCGAGACACAGATTTTCTGTTTTCAGAATCAAAGATATAACTAATCAATAGTGTTTCTTCTAAGTTCTAACATATTTATAAAACCTAGTATGAATATTTTCAAGATAAATCCGTAAATACCATTTCTGCAGGCCCTATCTAATATTTGGTGGTAAAGGTAGCCAATATTTTTGAAAGTTAACTGAATGTATATGTATTCAATGAATCACTTTGTGCTTAACTGGAGTGGAAGTGGATATATTAAGAGCATAACAATTACTATAATAGAATGAATTATCACTGTACTGAGAGAAGACATATAGGAAAGCAGAAGCACATTCCAGGTGATACACACGAAAACCATCCAATCACTAATCAGAGATAACAACATAACTAGTTCTATTGCACTGCTACAACCATGATAAATCAGCAAAATCTCTTTTCACTATTAAGAGATGACACTTAAAAACAGGTTTGCATAAGAGCATAATGCTTCTTTTCAACACCCCACCCCCAAGGGCCCAACAGAAAGAAAAAAAAGGGGAAAGATGTTTCATGTCATTTTTGTACAAGAAATTACCTCTGAGAAATGTTTGCCCAACAGTTATGCCAAACAGAGCAACATAAGCACTTGGAGGTGCATATAGCTCACCACACGCGCAAGCAAGGTAGTATTCTTTCTCCCCACAAACAGGCATATAACCAACAACAAATTTACCTAAAAGATTGTTCAAAATGTGTTCATCATCCGCGATGAATGGACAGAAGTAATATACAAAATTTAGAGTAGCTTCTATGAGTACCAGACTTCTTGAAATCCACAATGTGCCTTCTGATCTCATCCACCTTCGCCCACCCACATCTCAGTGGCTCTATGTGCAGATAAATCCCTGAGATCCGTGGGTCATATGCTGCCTTAACAAAATTCTCACAGATTTGTGGTAGTGACAACCCCGATGAGAAGCGTGTCTTCAGTTGATCAGATATCTGTAACCATTACCAACGACAAGAAAAATCACAAAGTCACACCATAGGGCATACATTAGCAAAGTTGACAACAACTGGGGGAAGAAGACAAAATCTAGATTACACAATGGCAGCTAATATTGGACGAGAGTGGATCCAACACCATAAGAAAATTCTATGAAAGCAAAGCTAAACAGCCAGCACAAAAATATTAAGGGTGAACACAACTGGATTATTATAATCTAGATTATAAATAGGATTATTACAATCTAGATTATGAAGTATAATGATGTGAGTGTTTGGATTCCTGGATTATTCTTAGTTCAAGTGAAAAATACTCACGATCACCAAAAACCAGGTCCGAGGTGGATATAATCCAGGTCATAATCTAGGCCTGTTGGGATCACAACTAGATTATTTTAGCTGATTATTATAATCAGTGTGGACCCAAACAGGCCCTAAGACACACCTTCAGAATGTACGAAATCGCATTAGGAGAGCATAAACGGCAAGTGCTCCGTGCCGTGCGGAAGCAATCACCTCGCCGCGAAGCTTCATGTTGAGGACGCTTCCCTTGCGGACGCGCTGCCACGGCGGCGCCACGAGCATGCGGAGCTTGACGGCGAGCTGCGTCCCCCACCCAAGCTCTTCGACCTCGAACGCCGGCGCCGCGGACGCTACCTGCTCCTGGGCCTCACTGGAGGCCGGAGACGGCTCCTGTTCCTCTTTGGTGGGCCCGGGGGAGGACTCCACTGCGCGGATAGGGACGCGGAGTGGCGAGGGGAGGATGCGGCGCGCGGCGGAGGGGGAAGGGGAGGGGAAGGAGGCGAAGTGGCGGTGCTGGGAGGGGGAGAACACGAGGAGAGTAGCAGCGCAGAGATGGGAGGAGTGGCGGTACGGCGCCGCGCGGAGCACGAGAAGCCTCGCCATTGCCAGGCGAGCTTCTGTAAGCTCGGGGAATGGCTGATGGCTGCAGTTGGAGTGCGGGGAGGGATGTGGACCGGGTCTAGGGACTGTGGGGTTGGATTTGGACCGGAGGAGATAGCTCTGGGGCGGTTGATTTGTTGCCACGATTACCACATCACGCACATATACAGTTTGGAAACTACTCGAGTAAAAGAAATTCACACTCCTGTAATAAATTTATACCAGTGTGCCTACTGCATATTCGCCTTAGGCCTCGTTCGGTTCTCCAAATTTTTAAACAGGCGTGTTTTCTTTCCTGGGCTGGATTGACTGGATCCTAGTGGATCACTGAAACCTGGTCTGGATCAATTCCAGGTGTCCTGAGGTGTGGATCCAATCCAGGTTAAAAAGAGGGTGGAAAGGCGCCGGAATGGCCCGATTTCATTCCTGCTTGGGTTGAACCGAACATCCATTTCGGGTTGGACCTGATTTCATTCCATGCCTAATGATTCCAGCGGAACGGGCCGTGTTCCAGGCCGTTCCTGCCCTCACCGAACGAGGCCTTATTCGGCTTGCTGGGGCTGACTACTGATTTATTGTGATAGAAAAGTACTGCTGACTGATGCTGGCTGCTGCTGATTTGTTGTGAGCTAAAAGTACTGTTGGTTGGTGGCTGAACCAGCCAGCCGAATGTATCGTTTCCATCCATCATTTCCGTGCGTGTATCGTGAGTACCAGCTCTGTAAAAAAAAAGGAGGCAATTCTCACTTTCGGATAAGTTAACCTAATAAAATGCCTATTTTAGTTGACTAAAGTTTCATAAAAAGATTACTAACATTTATGATACAAAATGAGTATGATTAGATTAAATATGGAATATATTCACATAATAAATTTTAGTTGAGATATATGTAAATTATTATAAATTTAGTCAAACTTTAGTAGATTTGATCAGCGCTATTCCCACATTTTTGTGGATGGGAGTACCAGTTGCTAGGTTTCTCTCTCGGACATACTGATATACATCGCCTGCATGGGGACTACCAACTGTTGCAACTATTCTTGATCTCCTGTGTTTGCCTTGATTCTGAAAAAAAAAAAATATAGAGAAAAGAAAAGAAGAAGAAGAAGAAGCCTCGGATGTTTGTTTTCCAACGTTTCACCTTTGAAGCTCATGACAAAAGATTCTTTCCTTCAAATTTTCTGCAACTCATTCCTATCAACCAAAGGAGGCTACAGTGACAATTCCTATAGGAATGAGAATACTACATTTTTCCTATGAAATTCCTTTGATCTAAAGGACCCCTTAGTTAGAGAGTAATTCTGTTAATTATTTAATTGCAGAGTTCAAAAGTGTTGGGTGATTTTTTTATTCTAAGTTAAAGTGCATGTTAATGAGTCTAGTAATGAATCTGGATTTATTGCTTTTGGACAATTCTATAAATATATTGAATTACAAGTTTATAGCATTTAGGGACCGAGATGACACATGCCTAACTGAGTGATTTGCAGGAACCAGGTTTAGGGACTGGGATGGGATAACACATCTAAACAAGTTTGAAGACTTAAACGGTCATTCCGTGAGCTTAAGGACCGAAATAACATAAGTATGAACACCTAAACAATTGATTTGCATGCTTAGAGACCGATATGACAAAGCCGACACAAGTTTGAGGACCAACATCGGACTTTACAGTACTCTTACTTATTTGTAATATTTTTAATACCCATATATATCTGTAATCAAACATGAACAAGAATATGCCATTTTGTCGCTTTCATGCGTAAATAAGATGAAAGTTAGCATGAACTTCCATCTATTTTAAATTGTAGATCATTATGCCTAGATATACGTACGCTAATATATCTACATACATTGTCAAAACTAATATATAGTTAGATAGAATAATTTATAATTAAAATGGATGGAGTGTTTTGGTTGCATCGCGTAGGTCTTCATCAGGTAGTACTACCTGTTGTACTCCGTTCTGCTTTTTATTCCACTTAACACTTTTCCTTTTCTAATAAAATTACCAGTAGGGGTGCTTGTCAAAAAAAAAAAAATACCAGTAGGGGTGCACGCCCCTCCTGATTATTAACGTAAAAATTTACAATCAAAATAGATGCTAGGTGATAGACTTTGCAGTCCCATTCATGACATATTTTGACCAACATTTAAAAATGAAAAGTAAAACATATGAGCTTCAAGTAGTTTAATAAAAAGAAAAGAGCAAGTAAATTTCGGGCTAGCCGAAACACTAGTTTGTTTGGTATTTGGTATAATTACTATTTTGTAGAGTTATTTGTCACCCAAGTTATGTAGCGACGTTCAACCAATTAAATAGAAGAGTTTGCGTGTTTATTTATTTGGCTATTTAATTTATTTGGCTATTCAAAGATGTGTTCGAATGTTTAAAGTTAGCTCTAAGTTTTAGACGCCACTAAAGCTTTAGATCTCAAAATTGAGCTAGAGTGCTTTAAGTTTTTAGAGCTTTGAAAAAAGATCCAAATAAGTCCTTAGTTGGAAATGAAGAAGATTGTTCGCGAGACTAACATCTAGGGCTCCCTTAATGATCGCATAAACCTTAAAGTTTTATATTTTCTCGCTTTTCATCCCTTATACCCAACACAAAATAGAGATGTCTCTATCCTCTTAACCAAGCCCAAGACAAGGATGTCTTTTTTTAAAACTATTACTTTTTTTTTCCGCCAACAGGGTTTCGCACCAAGAAATTATTACATAGTACGACACACACAATCACACAAAAGCACACACACTCACATCTATAAACACACATATGAGGAACACAACATATCCTATGATTTGCACTCTTAATCCTTTATATTCATCCCTATATCATCCTAGTCATCAAGATTCTCTCATCTAAATTCATTTCTCTTACACCCATCCATCCTTTGTATACCAGCGGGGCCCGCTAGTCATCCTCTACACTCTCTCCCCTCTCTCTTCTCTCTCCTCTATCCTTTCTCCCCCACTCTCGCTCCTCCTCCTCACTCCCCTGCTCAGGCTCCTTTTCCTGCCACGCCGCCCTTCCCGTTCCGTACCCACCACGGCCCTTTCCTTCAAATTTTCTGCAACTCATTCCTATCAACCAAATGAGCGCTACAGTGACAATTCCTATGGTGCACCTGTCTTAGCGCCCTATTTTTGCAGAGAAAAGTGAGGTGGCCTGGCATGTTAATGAGTCTAAATAGAATCTGGATTTATTGCTTTTTGGCGTCTATAAAGATGAGGCGAAAGCGTAGCGGTCTGTTGGGATATGACAAAGTCCACAAGGGAGGAGACAACATCTAGGAGTGCCCAAAAGAATATGCCAGCGGTGTCCTCGGGCTTCCAATATTTTAAAATAGATCATTATGCGCCAACGCCCAAAACTAATATAGTTAGATAGAATAATTTATAATTAAAATGGACCGGGGGCTCCGTACTAAGCGGCGCTATGACTCAGCGGCCGCCGTGCCCGCATGGCGGTGGTCCCATTCGTCAACATTTAAAAATGAAAAGTAAACACCGTGGAGCGGTAAATTTCGGGCGGGCATCTATGGTAGGCAGCGCCGCACATGGAAGATAGAGCTAGTGTGCTTTAAGTTTTTAGAGCTTTCTTCGGTAATAGAGAGAAGAGCCACGTAGTCGGTGGGGAGGCGGAGCTGGAGGAGGCACGACCTCAATCTCCACCCCCCGTGGTGGGCTCCTGCAAGCACCCGCATGCTTGGGTACCGAAAGGCCGCTAGGAATACCGGATGGGGAATCGGTCTGGTTGTTTACCGTAGTTGATACAGGAGCCGCCGTGGAAGTTTTTAGTCTATATAAATCCACCAGGAACCTTTTTAGTATAACAGTGCAGACAGTCTGACAACCCTACCTAACCATCTTCGAAGGAGAGTGGGTAAATTCCACCATAAAAAACCTAACCAATTCACAAACTTTTGTCCTACTCAAAATTAGGTTGAAATGTATACACTAGTATATTGTTATTAGATTACGATACTCTGATATGCTATGTGATTAAACATAATAATCGCATTCATCGTTTCAAGATTCTAGAATGGGTCGATTATTCTAATTTCTACAGTCAGCTGCTAAATCTCACTTGGTCAAAGAAAGGGGAAAGCCACAGGAAGGGTCCCCGGTTGTCCCGTCGGTTCTGCAGCTTCTGCTCACCCGTCTCGTATCGTAGGACCCTTCAGGCTTCAGCCGCCACGCGACCAAGTGAGCGAACCGTCGAACCCCACCAGGAAATTCTTCGCTTTCGCTCCTCTCTGCGGCTCCCTCCGGCGAGCGGCGATGGCCTTCTCACCCCCGCTGATCGACTGGGAGGCGGAGAGCTACCCCGACTACCCAGACTTCGCGGCCATTCCCTTTTTCGCCGTCTTCTTCCTCGTCGTCCGTTTCTTCCTCGACCGCTTCGTATTCGAGGTTGTAGTTTTTCCCGCTCATTTTTACAACATTTCTTGTTTAGTTGTTTGTTTTACCTATCATATTCAGCGATGCTTCAGACAGTTATTTCATAGAGTGCGAAGAGAGAGAGAGAGAGGGAGTCAGAGTTTTCGACGAACCATCTGCTGTGAGCAGGTGCTTGCTTGCTCATGATTAACACGGGTGGAAATCAGAGGATTTGTCAATCAATCCATTGTCATTTCAGGATTTGCTAGTAGGAGTACTATTTATCTCACTAACATGTAACTCGTGAAGTTACATGTTATTGAGACATGGATTGGCAAAACCTAAATTCCTATTTAACTTAACCATCAAGTATGTGTTGATCTGAGTGATTAGGCAGAACTTTTCAGAGGCACCGGCACGCTACGCTAGGTTGCTAAGAGGGTGTGCCAATGCCCAATTGTTATTAAGTAGCTGCATCAACGCAATTCCACACTTGGATGCTTTTTATTTCTTATTGTTGAAGCAAATCTAAAGGAGATTACTTGTGAGCTGTGGCTGTACCTTGTTGGGAATGAACGGGAGTCATATGGGATCTTTCAGATTAAGTAATTTTCTTTTTCCAGAAGTTTAGGTCTATGCATTAGTTCTCATTCAGCATTTTGTGTATAGTGGTTAGCCAGGAAGCTGATTTTCAAGGAGGATGAGAAGCTTGGTCCTACTACATATGCAGGCAAGAGAAAGATCATGAAATTTAAAGAGTCAGCTTGGAAATGCATTTATTTCCTTTCTGGGGAGCTCTTGGCATTGTCTGTGACATACAATGAACCATGGTTCACAACCACAAGAAATTTCTGGGTTGGACCAGGTGATCAGATCTGGCCAGATCAAAAAATAAAGTATGTCAGACATCTTGTTTTTGAGGGAGCAAGATCTTCTTTGGTCACCTTTTATTATTTTATTTGTATCAAGTTATAACAAATGTTATTTTATTTCCCAGATTTAAACTCAAGGCGGTCTATATGTATGTTGCTGGTTTTTACACATACTCGATATTTGCCCTTTTATTTTGGGAAATAAGGCGCTCAGACTTTGGTATTTCAATGACTCATCATGTAGCAACCGTTTTTCTGATAGCACTCTCTTACATATTCAGGTACACTGACTATCTGGATTTTTTTTTTTTTTGAATCCAAGTCAAGTTGCATTTTCATACATCTTTCTTCTCAACACATACTCAGACACTGACAGTCTGTGAATATTTCTTGATACTGGCAGTTGCACTTTAAAAGTAATTTCATTTGAAAATGTTTTTTCTAAAACAGATTTGCTCGGGTGGGTTCAGTTATCATTGCCATTCATGATGCAACTGATGTGCCTATGGAGCTTGGAAAAATTTCCAAGTATAGTGGGTACGAGTTGTTTGCAGATGTTTCATTTCTTGTTTTCGTCAGTTCTTGGGTACTCCTTCGCCTTATATATTATCCATTCTGGATTATATGGAGCACAAGGTAAAGATGAGTAACTAATGCATGGGTTTGTATACTTTAGGGACTCGGTATTAATAAAACTATGCACTTATTCTTATATTTCAGCTATGAAGTTGTTCTGACTCTAGACATGGAGAAGCATAAAATTGGCGGGCTAATATACTACGTATTCAACAGTCTTCTCTTCTTGCTACTTGTTCTACACATATATTGGTCGGTTTTAATATATCGGATGCTTGTGAAAAAAATAGAGTCTAGAGGGCACGTTGGAGATGATATACGATCTGGTAGGTTCTCTTTTTCCTTAGATTCTTTGGTTATTATATGAGCTCTTCGTATTCCTGCCATGCATGTATTTGTCTTGGGGCTCATGCATTGTCTATCACTTGCTGAAAGACTAACACGGACTATAAGAATCAGATTTATTTATGTATCATAAGACTCACCGTTACCCACCCTCATGTAGATTCTGAAGGTGAAGAGGAACATGAGGATTGATTGAGCTGTGTAAAGTCTGGAAGATGATAAGCAACATGGGGATTGATTGAGCTGTATAAGTTCCAAAGGCGAAAAGGAACACATGGATGGATTGAGATGGTGAAAAAGAACATGTTGTACTGCAGTATCAGATCATTCTGCTGTTTTCCTTTTGTGCTGTTTCTTGATAAGTAACACTACACTAGTGCCCCTCTAGGTGAGCATCATCAATAGATGTCACTTGGGTATTATCTATTGATGTAAAATTAGGTCACATTGTATAGCACACACACAACAGTTAATGGAAAATGTTGGCAGTGCGCATGTCTGCCTCTGCCTTGGCCAGTTCGCCCTTTGAATACTGGGGCTTAAATAGATGCTAACTTCTCATAGAGTTATTTGAAACAATAAGAATATTGCAATTTATGCTACCTTCTCTAAGCTAAAATTCATGTTCACTTTTACTAAAGATAGCACAGAAATGTTATCTTTAATTATTTTGATTGATCACCAGTCTATTGCATCCAAAATATGATATATTTCTTTCAATTGAGTGCCATTGGCATGGTTGTAGCTTTTATTGCTAGCCATTTGAAATGCTGGAATTGTTTCTTATAATTTCTCTTATGGTCACTTATGCATTTTACCATTTACCTTTTGTTATCAGAGCATGCTCTAATAGTATAATATTTCAAGCGAACTTACAAAACAAAAGTGTAGTAATTATATCCTAGAGCTTCTGGTCACTCACAGCAAACCATATGATTGCAGACCCTATCAGATTGTAAACGGAACATAGTATTTCCTCTGTTTTATCAGAACCATGGAACGGTACCAATACCATAGCTACTATTGGGTAGATCTGGTGGTGAGGAAATCTGATCCACTTTAAGCTCTACATCTGATATTTTGGCAAAGCGACCCTTGATTCAGGGAAGCACATGCTTTTCTTGTTGTGTACCTTATGGTCTTATCAAACTTTCTTGCCTGTCTTTTTTCTCCTGAGGATCCTGGCTGCTCTGTTCCTGGGGCTCAAATGCGCTGGCATCTGAAACAAGTGGACTGGTAATAGGTCCACCCCGCCAGTTAGAATATTGAGGTTTGATATACCTGCCATGGTATTGTCTGGTACTATACCCGCCTCCATTGATGAAAGAGATATCTGAGATGAAATTGGTAAATAGTTACTGAATATGTGAATGATAAATTGCACGTATACATGCCATGCAATAATATTGATCTGGGATCCAATTGTTTTGACTTTTGATATTCTATAAACTAAAATGTAGTATATTACTCTATAAACTAAAATGTAGTATATCACAGAGCTGAGAACTTGTACATGATTAATGGGCTTTGTCAGAATCTACGAGAACTGCAAAGACACTGTTAGTTCTTGTTCGGATCCTAATGTAGGGGGATAACTGGAGGGAATTATTTTTATTTGCCTAAAAGATTTAAAAGGAAGAAAGATAAACATAAATAGGCAAGCTAATGCAAAATAAAAATATAGAATACATATGAGTTGCATCCTTTTGCGCCCACAGACCAGTGAAGTTTTGCAGAGTATTGATTCGATCAATTTGGATGCTCATTCAGAAGATAGATAGATCTAGTTTAGAGTACGGCGGTTTATTAATGGATATTCAGAAGATAAATAGATCAGTTCATGATTAATATAGAAATATATTACTTACGCTGCTGGTGATAGAGGCATCGTTTTTGCCCCTCCAATCCCAGAAACACTCTGCTGCTGCTCATATACCATGGCAAGCTGTGAAGGTACTACACGCTCCATTCCTTCTCTAGATACCTTTTCTGTATCTGCTGTTGCTCTTGCATTCTGTACTGCTCCTCTGGGTTTCTGGTGATGTCGCTGTGATAGTATGGATTATATCCACTAAGATCAAATATTGATCTACATCACCAAAAACCATTTTCTTGTCACTATTGTTGTTTGCAGTGGCGGTGGAGTTGGTACAATTGCTATGATCAGAATCCTCCGTGAGCAAGAGCCAAGAATCCACTTCCTCTTCTTCCTCCCTGATACCGTGGGTAATAACAACAGCTTTCCCCTCATCAAAACCGGAGGGGGCTGGAATAGCAGCAGCTGGGGCAGCACAGGCACTTGCTGGTGTCTCTGACTTAGTGTATTTGCAGAGTGCACCTTTGCATCACAAGCGATACATAGTGCTGTTGCATCTGCACAGCATGTCAATACTGTGGATGCACTCTTGCATACCTCACATACATGCACACGCTCATGACGTGATGCCACCTGATTAGCAGAATGAACCTGTTTATCACATGTCACGCAGAGATACTTGGCATCAGAATGGCAGTGAACCATGCTTTGCACTAAAGGGCATCCATCACATGGCCTGGCCGTTGGGGAACTTCTCCCCACAGCTTCCTGCTCGAAAAGGTTAGTACTGAAATTACAATTCATGAACATAGAACCTTGTGACTTGTACTTCTAAAGTATAGATGTATTAGCTAATTTCGTAGTTTACATATCTTCTCCCATTTTTATGGTCTCTCATAGTTTCTTATGTTTTTTGAACTTAATTTCGAGGTGGTGGTGAGTGTCAGTTACCACTGTTCGAAGTCCCGTACTTCAGTGTGTAGCCTACTGGCACTGGAATCCAGAGAGTACCATGTAGTAGTGCCATTTATGCCATTTATGGGCTGAGCAGAGCCGTGCCCCTAGGCCCTATCCTGTAGTTGTCTGTGGATGCTGCAAGTGCATTGCCTGCCTCGATGCCAATCTTCAAATGCAGTGTCATTTTCAGATACAGACATTACCCCAGTTTATAAAATAGAGAATAAAACAGAGCACTTTTTTCAGGCAAGTCAGGATCGTCTGATTTAATCAGTGCCAAAGAACTTTGGAAACCAGTTTGAAGACTCTCATTGTTAAGGTGATAAGACTCTCACTGATAAGGTGTTACGACTTTGGAAACCTAATGTTGAAGAATTTATAACAAAAAAAGGAAGTAAAGGGTGCAGATGCCCCTTGCTCTCTTTACGAATATCTTTTGCAAAAGAGAAAGTAAGGGTCGGTGTCTTGGATTCTTAGTTTGATTTTTTCTTTTGTGCCAAGCTGTTGGCATTTCAATTGGCCGTTCCGCTTTTGGAACCTCATGTGAGGTGGGAACTTGACAGATATGAGAAAAAAGTTCTAAACCGGGTCCGGTTTTCGGGTCCAGTTTCCCCTATAAACCGGGTCAATTCCATTATACTTAATTGAAAGGCTAAGCTCCTACCATTGTGTCCAAAAGAATAACAGTTCCATTGAATTTAACTCTTTTGTTTTTTCAATCAATGATCCGTCAACGGGACATGTGATCCTTTTCTGCAATTGCAGTAGTGACCTCTACACCATCTCACCAGCTTCGCCATACACCACCACTAGATGCAACCTCACTGTTTCATCCACCTTATGGCACCACCGCTTGGGTCATCAGGGTGCCTTTGTCGTCGCTTCTCTTCAAAACATGTCGGTTATCACGTGCAATAAAGCGGCACGATCCTTGTGTCATGCCTGTTGAAAGGATCAAGATGCCCAAGAGGGTGGTGAATTGGTCTATTCTAAATTTATCGCAATAATTAAACCCTACGCTAGCCCATTTCACCCCTAGTGCCTAATTGTGTTTCTATTGCTCTACCGCACAAAAGTTTTGCACCCTAAGTTCCAATCCTACTCTAGCAGGGCAATTCTAGGAATGTAAATACATGCAATGAATTGCTTGACAGTAGATGCTCAAACTAAAGAGAGGAAGAGGAACACGACGATGTTTTGTTGAGGTATCGGAGAGTCGCCACTCCCCACTAGTCCTCATTGGAGCACCCGCGCAAGGGTATAGCCCCCCTTGATCTGCACCTTGCTTCGATCAAGCGCATCCTGCGCTATGTGAAGGGCGCCCTCGACACCGGTCTCAATTGGGCACTAGTGGTGTGTCCTCCGTCACTACCTACTCTGATGCTGACTGGACCATCTGCCCGGACTCTCGGCGTTCTACTTCCGACTATTGCATCTTCCTCGGTGACAACTTGGTCTCCTAGTCTCGAAGCGGCAGACTACAGTGTGTCGTTCTAGTGCAGAGGCACACCTGTTCTACTGCAGTCTCCTGGTCTCTCTGCCCGCAACATTTGCGACGCATGGACCATGTGTGACTACAAGGGGAATGTCAGCTTGTCAACTTAAATTACAACCTTCAGCTTCTTCTCCACTTTCATCGTCTGCGTCACTCCCGTTGTGACTACGGGGGAATGTTAGTATACTAAGATATCTCCAAATATGGTAGATTATGATATTGTAATCCTGGCTTGCTTTATCTTTAATGGTGCTTCTTGCCTCCAAGCAATATACTCATATATAGTCTGCCCATGGGGCTCAGCATTACAAATCAACTATTGCATCAATTATCGCCCTCCTACACTCACCACATAGATCTTCGCTACACTTGAGTTATTTTTTTTTGCGTTCTTGGGTGTTTAATTCCTGCACCTCTCGGTTCTTTTTTTTTAACAGAATGTTCCTGATGATTCCTAACATGGGCATGCAGATTTTTAGCCTGCTGTAACATTTTTCGGTTTGAAACTGTAGCCTTCCATATTTGATCCTTATCTTTGCCATCCTACAATGTTCTGTTATATGGAGTCAGATTTCCACGCAAAATACTTGCTATTTTCTGGTGAAGCTTTGCATGATGTAGGACAGAAGTTGAGTTTCAACAACAATCTGGGAGAGTTGACCAATGCACAGACAACATGAACACTTCCAAGCCTCTGCGTTCCTATGGGGAAAAGGTTATTGCTTTTTACAAATTATAACTAGAGTAATAGAATATAGAGGAAAAAATACAAACAAAATCTTGATTAGAAATTGGAAATATTACTCTATGGCCTTATTCTACCAACAGTTACATAACCTGTAGATGTAGTAATGTACCATGTCTAGGCTAGGTTTTGCTCTTTTTTTAATCTTTGTACAGTTCAGCTGATTGAGATCTGCTTCGATTTCTGACAAGATGCAGCATCAGTTGCTTCACTTTGTATTATTTACATATTCCACTGGGAAACAACTGCTGAATACTTCTTGCCTCAGACCGTCTCCCATGGCGTCACCTCGGCCCAGAAAGCTCCACTGCTTGCACCAGCAGCGACGAGTCATCCGTCAGGTCAGAGTGGCAGCGGCTGAAGGAGAACTCGGGCACCTTGAATTTGTGTGACTCAGTGTGTTGTGACGCCTCCCACCGCTCTGCAAGCCCGTCGCCTTCCAGCATCCTTACCACCTCTGACATCTTGGGCCTGTGACCAGGGAGGAACTGAGTACATAGCAGTGCCACTTGCACCATCTCCTCCAGTTCAATGCGGTCATATTTGCTCCCCAGTTCCTTGTCGACAAGTATGTCCAGCTGCTTCTCTTGGTGCATCTTCTTCACCTGAATAGCATCAATGTCCGTAAGCTCAGGTATGATCATATGTCATGCCTTCTCTATTGGGAACTCCTCCCTTTGGGAGGGTACTTATTATTCATTAGTTTACTTTGCTAGTAAACCTCTAACTAGCTTGTCTATATAATTGGAATTCCTCCCAAGACTCGGAAACTAGAATCTATTATTTTACTTGTTCCTTCCGGACCATCTCCTTCAGGACCATCTAAAATGGGGGATTATTTGACAGGTCAAGAATAAAAGCACAAGTTATGTAGACCATATTAAACTGGTATTGCATTAACTTACCCAGTCTAACATGGCTCCCTTCTGATTTGATGACTTCCCAAACTCCAGTGCAGTCTGACCGGTGATCAGCTCCAGCAGCAGGATTCCAAAACCAAAGACATCTGTTTTCTCAGATGACTGGCCAGTGGAGAGGTACTCAGGAGCGATGTGGCCAACAGTTCCCCGCACAGCTGTGGTGACATGTGATTCACGGTGGTCTAGGAGCTTTGCAAGCCCAAAGTCCCCGACAATTGCTTCGCAACAGTCATCTAGCAGTATGTTTGCTGCCTTAACGTCTCTGTGGATGATCTTGGGATCACACTGCTCGTGCAGGTACAGTAGACCTCGTGCTGCTCCAAGTGCTATCCTTTTTCTGGTGATCCAGTCCAGTGGTGGCTTTCCTGTAGTTTGAGTTGGTGAAAAAAAGTTAATGTTTTGGTTATAAGGAAATCATGTTCTTTGTTCTAATATTCTGCCCAAAGAAGAGGAAACAGAAACGGAACGGAAAAATTAAATTGCAAATCTTCTTTTATTCTGCTTCTCAGCTTGGGTAGGTTCTGTCTTCAGTTATATCAGGCATTTCACATTTTTTGGAAAAAAAAACTCAAGCAGTCATGTTTAATTCCATATAGATTTACTTGAGAAAATTTAATCTTCAACAAAGAAAGGCACGAGACACTGGTGACTAGTGCATTTTTAACTTGAAAAACCGCTTACCTTTCAGGCGCAATGCGACACTCCCATTCGACATGTATGGATAGACCAGTAGCCTCTCACTGGCGGTCATGCAGAATCCATATAGTCTGAGGAGGTTCCTGTGCACTGCCAAGCTGATCATCTCGACTTCAGTCTGAAACTGTGCTTCCCCACCTGCAGCATTACCATCTTTGAGCCTCTTGACGGCTACAAGACTTCCATCTGGGAGCTGCCCCCGGTAAACGATACCAAACCCGCCTTTTCCTAATATGTTCTTGCTGCTGAAGTTTTCTGTTGCAGCCTGGAGCTCTCTGAATTGAAACCGCTTCATATTTCCAAGATTGACGTTCTCTATGTGCTGGTCTGCAGTAGACAATACAGTAAGATGAAGTTCAAACACTTGATACCATCAAGATTCGCAATCAAGGTACTGAGTTCATGAATTGATAAGTAACTTAAGTATTTTACTTACCATCAACGTTGAAAAGAGTCTTCCGGTTTCGCCTACACCTCCACCAGAATAGCAAACCAACGGCAAGGAAAAGGAGGCTGATGCAGCCAGTTGTAGCACCAAATGCGATTGCAACTTTATGGCTCTTAGCTTTCGCAGGCATCAGAGGTCCTTTAGATAAAAGTTGTCATTAGATCAATTTGCTATCTACAAAATTATACTTGAATCTGTGGGCTAATTGAGCACAAGTGCCTTAATACAATTGCTAGCATCATGAACTGATTGACTTTGCATACCCTGTGTGTTATTCAGGCCGTAAGACATTGGCATAGGTAAAGACCCATAACAATCTTGTTCCTTGGTTGCTGCACAGATCAGTGGATTCCCTACAATGCTGCAAGAGAATCATGTGAATATTTTTATTCCTGGCAACTCAAATTTTGAAGGCAAATATGTTTCAGTGGAAGTGGAAATTTTGGTCAAGCTAAATAACAAGACGCTATAGCCTTACTTGAAAGTCCGTGTCAGGGACCCTGGGATTGGGCCACTCAAATTATTGTAGGACAGATCCCTGAAAGAATGCAAGTTAACAGTGATCAATGATCACCACATAGCCAACACAGGACGCATATCACGGAACAGCAAAACAAGCAATGAGTACTCACAGGAAAATAAGGTGTGATAAATTAGCTGATGATGAAGGGAAGGCACCAGACAATGTGTTGTTGTTAAGCCTCCTAGTAAGAGCACAATGTTGGAGTAATTAAAAGTAAGAATAGACACTTCCTGTCCCCTGAGGAACAACAGGACATGAATAGAAAAACCCTCCAGAATAGCGTTCAAGTCCAACTGTTCGAAGCTAGTACAGTGGAGCAGAATTGCACTCACAGATATTGAAGGCTTTCAAGGTGGCCCACAGAACTTGGGATTTCACCAGAGAGGTGGTTGCTGGACAGGTCAAGTGTTTTGAGCTTTCTTAGCTTGCCAATCTCTGCTGGGATTAACCCGTTTATGTTGTTGTTCTGCAGAAGACTATAAACAATACATAGAGAGCAAAAATGAGATCTCTTCTTGCCCCAAGAAACATAGTAAATGTAGAAGCTAATGTAACCATGGCAGCAAAAGCTTACACTGTCTCAAGGTTGGTCAAATTCCCTATACTTGGGGACAGAATTCCAGAAAGGTTCTGGCTTGGTGCTTCTCTGCCAAATGGAAATAGCCAGAGAAACGATAAGAGAGAGAGGAAACATTGATTGATTTGACGCACACACAAATAAAGTGGTAGGTGACTTGCTTACAATCCGGTGACAAGGTTCTCTGGAGAGCAAGTGACCATGGTCCAGCTGCAAGGATCCACAGAGTCTTGGTCCCAGTTCTTCAGCACACCATGAGGATCCTTGAGGTAGTTTTTGATCATCATGAGAGCTTGAACTGCAAACAAAAGAGAGAGACTGTCACTACTCACTACAACAATGTAGGAAAAAGGAAAGAAAAATGAAGAGCCAATTACAGAGTTATTTGATCTGCGATAATCACAAGGATGATTATTGAGGACCAACGGAAGAGAACAAACACAAAATAAACAAGATATATCTTTTGATTTGGGACGGAACATTGACCTTCATAGTTTACACCCTTGGGGGAGAGGAGTCCGCTTGCAGGCTCGCAAGAGCAGAAGAAGAGGAGCAGCACCAGGACCAGGGAGGAAGCAGCAAGAACCACTCCCATTGCCAGGCAACGCTAGAGAAGAGCGTGGCCTCCTCGGCAACAAGTTCAGGAGCTTCTTGCTCCGTGTTCAAACATGGAAGAAAGAGTGAGGCCAAGGCGAGGAAGAATCATGCAGCGGCCTCTCTCTTCCCACAGAACCAAATTGCCAGTGGCAGTGGAAGCCTGGAAGGGGTGCCGGATGCGGGATGCCTCTGCTCTGAGAACCTGTCAGTACAGCATGCAAATGACACAAAAGAAGATGCCTGTGCTGTGGCCGCAAGCAAGCAAGGAGCACAAAAGGAGGGGCGAGGCCGCGAGGGCCGAGGTGGGGACAAACATGCCTGCCACCTGAGCCTGCTTGGAATAGAAAATTACAGCAAAGGAGGCAAGAAAATTCCTTCCTCGTCCCTCTCTCTCTCTCACCCTCCCTTTTGTGTGTCTTGGGGCATGTGAAGAATGAAACCAGGTTATGAAAAACAGTGACAGTGTGTTTGTTAACTTAAGGTGCCTAGGCTAATCTAGTCCAAAGTTTACAGATTATTATTGATCCCACTCAAGAAAGACATCAGCTTTATTGGAGTGTGGGTGTGTTGCAGTGGAGTGAGACTGTGACAGCTGACAAGTCACAGCTCGCAGCAGCACCTTTCAGTTGATTGGGGATTCTTGCAACAAAAGAATTCTCCAAAGCATGGGCAGTTGGACAATTAGCTCGGGAAGTGAGAATTCTGGTGCGAGCGATAAACAACCGGGGCAAAGTGTCTTTAGTAGGAGAGACTGGGGGAGTGGGGATAGTGACAGGGAGGAAGTGCCTCTCGGCTCTCACCTGACCTGAAGTGGAGGGGGAAGTGGACAAGGGAATTTTGGTCTTCTTGCAGTGTGGATGGAGAATCAAGAACCAGCTAAAAGCAACGCAATCCCGGTCACAAGAACACGAGAAGGACAACAGTACTACTACCATCATGTCCCTTCTGTCTACTGTAGCAGAATAGCAGTAGCCTGGGCTCTGGGTTACCATGTCTTGTTTGTATCAATTCACACTTGGCACTTAGTACAAAAGATTACTACTGTATCATGCAAATGCCTGCACACATATACTCTATAATTGTAAGAGCTCCTAGTAAGCATCTAAAAATAGTTCAAAGAAAAAAAAAGGCAGAGATTCTAATAGCTTCTCCTTCTCTTTCATATAAGCAATTATTAGAGGGTCATCCGTGCTTTCCTGTATCATGTGATGGGACTTGTTGTTTAGAAGTAGATGGGCGCATGTAGAGTGGTGTTTAAGGAAGGGAGACTGAAGGTTTAATGTGATGTTTAGGGTATAGAGATGATGATGAACCAGCCAGGATCCCATCATCAACCTCTATTCCTTGTTTGATCTGCAAAGGAGAAGGGATGGGCAGATGCAAAGGAGAAGAGAAGGGATTCAAATCATTGCGCAGGCTAGGTTGCACGAAAGACGTGACCTTTCTTTTCAGTGAAATGAGGGATGCTTTGTGCTGCCTCTGCCTTTGCCTGTCCCCCCTTCGCTTTTCTCTTTTCCTCTGCCGCATCTCTCGCTTTGTGTCATTGTATGTGTGTGTAAAGAGCAAAAGCCAATCGCCGATGTGCATTGCGCCATACCGTACCGTACAGATATTGGTTGGCAGTGCAAAGAGATAAGAAGCGTACACGGGGGCAAGAAAAACCCCAAAAAGAATAGGTTGTCAGGGTGGACAAAGATGATAGCCTGGGGTTTTACTGATGATGTTCTGGTAGAAGTGAGCATGCTTGATAAAGCTCCGATCCAAGTCCAAGCATGAGGGCGTGCGTGAGTCTATAATGTGCTTCAGTTGTCCAAAACTTCCCAAGCCTTCCTGGTTGTCGACGAGTGAAGCCTGCATCATTGGCCTGAATGATGACAGTACTTAGTAGTTGCGAAGAAGATGTGTGGCCTAATTAGCTTGTGCTAATTTAGGCTGCAGCAACAGCTGCATACATTCAGTACAGTGGTACTACAGCAATCGTCGAGGTCAACAAGAATACTGACCCAAGGACAACAGATTCCATTTCACGCGTAGGAGTATGCACACACAGAGAGCGATACAGTGGCATGCATGCCAGGAGCCGACGATACGGCTGTACAAGCTTTGTCATCTGTGCATCCACATCCACTGCTCACACCGGCCTTGCAAGCATCATGCACCTTGTATGCTGGGATTGACCAGGTGATCTCAGCCTTCAAGCAGGCATGAACGCATGGTGGACAGTCAGGTCATCAACAAAAAGGGTCTTTACGCGCGCCATTCGCCATCGCCAGCGTGCCCTCAAGTATCTTTGACCAGCATGGTAAAAAGGCTGCACATGAAGGACTTTCTACGCAAGTAAAGCCGTGGCACGATTTTAGTACGTTTAATTTAATTTCCTTTTGAAATAATATAAAAAATTCAGATCAATTTTGGATGGTTATATGCTTTTACAACATAGCAAGTGAATCTCATAAACTATTGCAAGATAGGTGTCATTTTGCCGTTGGATCTTTTGCTTGTCATTGTTTAGGGCATGACTATCCCAAGGGAATCTCTACATTCCACAAGTTTGGCCACGCATTAGAATCCTACTTAACACCAACCCACTCCTTTGCCTGGCCGCGATTGGAAAGGGTGGTTGGCGTTGGTGCCTCGGCCGGCGGCAGCTCGAGAGCAGCGCAAATCTCTCAAAGCAAGTACGCAAACGCAACCACTCCAACTCGCCTCCGTGTTGTTGTTTTTTAAAGGCTCCATGAGCCAGTCCCCCAGTCTCCTAGAGAGACTGATGCTTGCTTGGCATATCCCAACAGTAACAAGCACAGAAATCCCGGATCCAACTTTGTCGTGTCTCTCACTCTCTCGTGTTTGCCACAAGCTTTCAACACAGAAGCGCCGTGAAGCTAAGATCCAGATGAAGAGCATCAAAAGATCATAGTACCAGTGCAAAAACCGGAAGCTGTTTCGCTGCGTACCCGCAAACAGAGCTCTGAATTCTGAAGGGACGCTAGCAGAGATGCGTACCCGCGAACAGCTCTGAATTCTGAAGAGACGGTAGCACACAACTGCATTGTGCTGTAATACGAGTACTACGACTGCGCTTTTATCCATCCGACAATCTTTGCGTGGCTCCAGACACCACAGGTCAAGAAAACTGTCTATCAAACAAACAGAACGAAGAGCTCTTTGGCTCTTTGCCGCATGCTTCCATCAAACATCAAACGAACAGTGCGTGGCCGAACGCTGGTAGAACCGTAGAACCCATAGAACTTCTGAACCATGCACCCGCAAAAAAATCAATTAAGTTCTACAAACGGGTTTTAACCTAGACGAGCAGGAGCCAAAAGCTAATCCTGATATTAGGCGCTAAGATACGCAAGATTTACAGGCACATCTTGTGACAACTCATCAACACAAGACCTGGAACACAGCTACCATGATTTGACAAGGAAACAGTGTGCTCACCGAACTGATTATTGGCTAAATCTAATCATTAATAATAGGATAATATGCCAACAAGGATAGTCCATAATATATAGGTAAACTCATATAGTATATCACTCCAGCCACCATGCAGAACATACTGGTGCGGTTCATGCAAGCAGGGTAGGCTGACAGGATCAAGTTACATACTACACCAAGAAAGATGTGCACATGGAGTTGCCAGATTCTCAGATAATATGGTCCTGGAATGGTCCTCAGAACAATGCAGATGTAGCCTCAGCAACTTCCGTGACAACTTGGTCATAGTCTGACTTCAGTTTATCCTTTACCTCTTCACTGAGCTCCCCTTTGTTTGGTTTTGGTCAGAACCAAAACGCAACAAGTCGGCCGCTTAGTGGTTCCTGCAGTAGCAAGATCCTGCAAAGAAGGCAAATGACACATCAGTATATTGGGCTTTTCTTCGATCATAAGCATCCAATGTATAAATAAGAAACTGCAATACAATTTAAAGAAGAAAAAAAATTCCTGTATTTCCGTTTGCATGAATAGAAATGGGGCTTTTGTTGAAAAAAAAAAACAATTTAAAGAACTAAACATGTATTGTTTCCCCTTGTTACCATTGTTCTACTGTCAATCTCCAAGTATGGAGGGCTTTTCTTCGATCATAAGCATCCAATGTATAAATAAGAAACTGCAATACAATTTAAAGAACTAAACATGTATTGTTTCTCCATGCTACCACTGTTCTACTGTTAATCTCCAAGTATGGATTTTAACTTTCAGGTAGAGTATTTTGGGGGGGGTGCCATCATTTGCCACGTTTTAAGGTTAGGCAAGTCTGACCGACATTCGCTGTTGTTTGGTTACCATCACGAAGTGTGATAAGATTGCCACCATTAGATTAGGCCCCACACGCCAACGACTCGAAAAGTATAGCAAGATTCTCTTTAAGTGTGGAAAAAATTTAGCAAGTGTGGCATTTTTTTTTTTGTATGGGAACCAAGCCATATTAGTATTTACATGAGCATGGATGCCTTTTAACGATTCATTGAGAATAGTTATCAAATGACAAGACATATAGGTTGTGGTACTTTGTTGTTATGTAACCAGATGTAAAACAGGCCTTCACTAACAAGCAACAGTTACCAGGAAGATGAAACAGAATTTTCAATGTATAAAGAAATTTATGGATTTTGGTCATCTGATAAGCAACTTTTAGCATTCTTTGTTTTGTTTATAACCATGC
Organism: Hyparrhenia diplandra; assembly: GCA_015847255.1. Lineage (NCBI taxonomy): Eukaryota > Viridiplantae > Streptophyta > Magnoliopsida > Poales > Poaceae > Hyparrhenia > Hyparrhenia diplandra. The sequence goes on from JADLZK010007486.1 coordinate 43,485, forward strand.
AGTAGTAATTGTCATCATCCCAAAATATCTTACATGGCGGTGGTGACAGAATTCTATACCCACACCACTATAGAATAACGGAACCTAAATAAAATTGAGAAATGTGAACCCACCTCTTTTGTTGGAACATATATGTAAGGAACATTAGCTTCCTCACATAGTATTGGAACATGTGTAATCACATCAATAGGAGAAACATTTCCAGCAATGACACACAGCCTGCAAAAAACAAAGTAGATTCCGATGATGCTAACAATTAGGCAATAAATGCTTTAGGAAATCTAAACATCAAGAGAAGCAAGTTCTCCACACTAGAGAGAACAGCTCATTTTGCATCAAAAAAATGGACAATTTCATCACATAAGTACATTCAGTTACCAATTGTTATTCATATGGATTTCCAAGTAAATCAAATCAAAATGACATGTATTGTTGGAACTTTTTATATAGGAAGTAAAATATCACCACTGAACCTGTATCATTTTGTAAGTGAAGATGTATATATAAGCTCTAAGCGAGAACCATTTGCCCTAAGCTGATTTCCACGACCAGCCAACTAGGCAATTGCAAGTTTATCAAGCACTGAACAGGAAGGAAAAAAAAGAAAAGAAAGAAACTAGATTTAACTTACCCTTTGTTCCCGCGGCGAATGCTCTTGACTACCTCTTTGACTCCGCGCTTGAGGCACTTGGCCTCCGAGGCTGCAAATTCGCCAGGAACCGAATCACAACAGGATGAGAAGAAACTCTCAACCGAATGAAGCAAACACGAATCTAATTAGGCGGCGAGGGCGAGGAAGAAAGTCTCACGAACCTCGTCGCACGAGCTTGAGGGTCCGCTTGCAGAGCTTCTTTCCAGCGAGGGGCTTCGCGATGGGCATCAGCGCCACCGGGGTCTTCTTCTTCTCCGTCTCCGTGTCGCTCCCCATCGCCGCCGCCGCCGCCGCCTTCGATTAGTGTCTTCGCGGTCGCGGGTTTTAGTTCGTTCTGGAGCTAGGGTTTTACACGGCGCAAAGCCGAATCGCTATAATGTTTACTGGCAGGTCGGGCCCACAGGGCACCTTTGCAAGTCACTGGAACGTGGGACCCACCTTTGTTTGGGTTCCGTCTGAAAGGCCCAATACCAACTGCCGAGGCCCAAAAACCTAAACTCAGCAGCTCCCCGACGCCGACTGGCGACTGCCGCCACCCCCTCCGGCGCCGCCTCAGCCTGGGGCAAGTCACAGACGGAGATCTCTGAGGAAGTGCGGAGCTAGCTACCGTTTCGCTGCTTTCCTCCGTAGACTTGATACTAATCTCTTGCCATGGGGAAATCCAAAGGTTCGGCACTTTCGCGTTTCGCCTCTCTGAATTCCGTTGTTTTTTGCTGCATTAAGTTCGAATTGGGAGGGAAAGTGAGAGTTTGCTCTTTCTAGATAAGAAGGGTTCGCGGGAAGCGAAGGAGGACAAGAAATTGGCGCTTGGGGTGAAGAGGAAGCAGCTGAAGAGGAAGAAGGACAGAGCGTTGGAATGTGCCGTCAATAGCGAACCCGCTGCCGGGCATAACGTTAAAGAAGGTAATTGTATGGATTTTGTGCCCTTTTCCTCCCATTTCTTTTTATATTTGTGTTTCAGAAATCAGAATCAATAGTTTTATCCCTGAGTAGTTTTATCTTGTGCCCTAAACTTACAGTTCTTAAGTTGTTCGTTGTGCCCCAAGTTTTTTTTTTTTCCCTTTTTTTTTATTGAAAATATGGAACAGGCTTAAAATTCTCTAATGCAATGTTTTCCATCTTCATCTTTGAATGCCAGATAAAGAATTGGTAAGGAGAAAGAAAATCGCATTGGTGAAGCAGAAGAAGAAAAATAAGCATGTCGATGTTAAGAGTAATCATGATATGGCAGATGGTGTGGTGGAATTACTGTCTGACAGTAAAGATGCTGCAATGCCTAAGCTGAAGAAGAAGAAGAGCAAAAAGAAGCTAATGGAAAGTAGCAGTCCTGCCGTTGCGTGTGAAAATTCACTTGTTACTGATGATAAGCTGAAGAAAAAGAAAGGAAGGAAGGTAAAGGGAGGGCAGAGCTCTGCTGGGATTACTGAAGCAGAAGAAATCCTGCATGAAAATCAAAGTGAAGTAACTCAAAGTGGTAAGATTGCTTATTGGTGTTGAGCGTTTGTCTTGACAAATTGATTGCCTTGGTCTTTTCTCACACTTAAATGGTTTAAGTAGTGAGATTGTGCAAGAACCAGTTGATATCCTATATTTTGTCCTACTGTTCTCATTAATCATTATATAGTAGTTCTTCCATTTATAATTTACCTTATAGCTAATATTTATGCAGCTGAAGTCAACCAACTTGCAGCACTGAGTGAAGATATGGATAATGAAGAGCCTCAGAAATCAAAGAGGGGAAAGAAAAGTAAGACTGTCTCTGTGTTAAAGTTGTCCTGAGTATCAGTTCAATGTTTTGCATAAATATTCATGCTTTCTGTGGCATGTCTGTTTGTTGATTGCAGTGGAAGTTAAAAAATCTGGGAAAGCGAAGAAGAAAGATAAGCATGCATCACGTAAAGATAATAACAACTTGGAGAGACATGTTGATGTTAGTACCGCAAATGCTGATGAGATTCCATCAGTTGACGAAGACTGTACCAGAGGAATGAAAAGTACTGTTCTGCTTTTTGAGTTCTGATATCTACTATTTTGCTAGTCTACGTTGACAATTGTTTGTGAAGTTATTTGATGGAAATTAGTGTTCACAATTAAATACTGAATGTGCTATATCCAAAGAACTCTTAGTGTTGTTTTTCTGAAACTTGCCTAAATATTCACTACAGTCACTGGACGTCAACAGTCTCCACAAGCAACTTTGACCGTTTGACGACTATTTCTCTAATGATATGTTTTGGGGTGTAGGTAAATTTATTTATGGTAGAGTTAGTTTTAGACAACTCTACTCATATCCCAACTCCCAATGCAACAATTTCTTTGACCAATGCAGTGAGTAAAAGACTATATATGCATATAATATAGATTCCTCCTAGGACCAATACAGATGGAATTCATTTTAGGTGCCAGCTTTCAAAAAGAAAGCCAACATACCATACAAAAGCCAAATTCTAAATTGTTGAGTCTGCAATAGGTTCTAGAGTTGGTAATATGTGTGGCAAACTTGCAGACTTCTTAGTGATTGATGTTGTGTTCCAATTAAGTTCACATTTTTCTTCTCCTTTTCTGTTAGAATTAGCAGCTTCATGCACCAGTCTTAATATGACAGCTTATATGTGATGTCTTGACTTTTGATAGAATGGATCTTGGAGTACAAACAGAACAGACCTGGCTTGAAAGCCTTGCAGGAAAGAATAGATGAGTTTATTGTTGCATGAGGAACAAGAAGAGAAGGTGAGTGTTTCCTTGGTGACATATATGATATATCGCCTGAAGAAGCAAAACAGGTAAGTCGTTTGGTCCTGATACCTACTTGATTATTATTTTCAGGAGAGGAAAGAAAGAGAGGCCCGCGCAGCAGAAGATGGATGGACGGTTGTAGTGCATCACAAGGGGAGGAAAAAGACCACGGATGCCTAAACTGGAACAGCTGTTGGCTCTGTATCGCTTACTTCAATGCAAGAGAAATTGGCTAAAAAGAAGCCGAAGGAAGTTGATATGAATTTCTACAGATTTCAGAAACGAGAAGCCCACCTCAGTGGTATGTCATCATTGCTTAACAGGACTTGTTATTTTTAGTCCACTCAGTGATTACTACACATGATAGGACCCAGATTTTATTGCACATCATGAACTGCTTAGACTTGTAAGTTGTAATGCCTTGGCAGTTCATCAGCCATTATAAAAGAATGTGTTCCATTGTTTGCCATTCGAGTATGGCTAACCTTTAGCTTGATATTGTTTGTCACATATGGGAAGTATTTGGTTCTATTAGAAGTTTACTGTTTCACATCTTCAGTGTTTGGAATCACTAGTTCACAGCCATTTTGCCACTTATCAAATGAAGTCTTTTTCTCTTTGTGTGTGATACATTGAGGTTCTAGTTAGTTCAGAAATATGAAACCGGTTATTATTGTTTTCTTCTGATTTATTTACTTCAAGTTTTTTTTTTCTCGCAATTAATTTAGTTCAAGATATTTTCGTCTCATGGTTTACAGGTTTAATAAGCATGAATTCAGTCACGGAAAGAGTTCCTTCTTTTCCTGGCTATCTGTCCTGCATGAAGCCCTTTCTATTCTTCTTATCTATAATATGAATGATAGGCCCTGGGAGCTTACAGCTTTGTGTTTCTTGCGCAGAACTGGCAATGTTGCAGAGCAAGTTCGAGCAGGATAAGAAAAGAATACAGGAGCTTAGGGCTCAGAGGAAATTCAAGCCTTACTAATTCTGCTCAAATCGTAAAGATGCTCAAAGGATTGTTGCTCGATAAACAATTTTGATTCGCTGGATATTCTCTAGCATGTATGGTTCTTAGCTGAAACAATGTCAACTGTACCCTGTCTTGCATTTGCGGGTGCCAATATATGTTATTTTAGTCAAATCTATGATCTAGTGCACTCCTTGGATCTTTCGATCTTGGTGCTTTGCTGCCCCGTACTGTTTCTTGTTTGCTGGAGCAGACGACGCCCGCGGCCTGCCGGCTTGGAGTGGGGCGAGCGGTCCGGTGCAAAATTGGATGTGCTCGCTTCGCTCCTCGTGGTCGTGGCCAAGCCCTCTTCCGCATTTTGTGGCCTGCCTCTCGAGTCGTCCTGAAGTGCCACATTGCCATCTTCTTGTACAAAACAACTGCAATTCCGGGATAAATCCCAGTTCTGTCAAGACGTACTTGTACAAAACAACTGCAAATTCCGGGATAAATCCCAGTTCTGTCAAGACGTAAACTGGATTGCCGGAGAAGAAAATCGATGCCTTGGACACATTTGCCTCCGTTCTTTCGTTTGCATTCTTGATCCCCAAACAGCAGGGAGTAAGCAGTGGATCTCAAAGCAGCAGTCGGATGAAACGAACAAAGGCTACTAGGCTTTTTGCCAAAAATCAAACTCTGCAGCTAGAGCCAGGCAAACACAAAACACATACGTAAGCCATTTGTTCTGTACACTGTAGGACAACAGATCACATACACATATTGGGGACAAGGCTAGGAAGGACGTGGGCACGCAGGGTCGGTCCATCGGTCCAGCCATGGTGAGCCTCTCCAACGCCGTCCTGGGCGCCCTGAACTTTGTCTCCCTCCTCGCCTCCGTGGCGCTCATCGGCGCAGGCGGCTACATCCTGGCGCAACCGGCCACCGAGTGCCAGCGCCTGGTGCGGATGCCCGTCATGGCGCTGGGCGCCGCGTTCCTCCTGCTGTCGCTCCTGGCGCTGGCCGGCGCGTGCTGCCGCGCCACGCCGCTCCTCTGGGTTTACGTGGTTGCCATCTTCGTGATGCTCATCGGCATGTTCGTGGCCACCGCCTTCGCGTTCGCCGTCACCAACAGGGGGGCGCCGCCGCCGCCGTGTCCGGGGCCGGGTACGGGGAGTACCGGATCGGGGACTACTCCGGCTGGCTGCAGGACAGGATCGAGGACTACGAGACGTGGCACCGGATCCAGAGCTGCATCGCGGACGCCGGCGTGTGCGGCGGCGGCTGGATCCACGGCGATGTCAACGCCGGCGAGCTGTACCAGCGGTACCTGCCCCTCGTTCAGGTACGCATGCACGGATCCACCAGTTGCGTTGCATGGCAATACATGGCAGTATGGCACCATGCACGGCACGGTTGGTCCACTCAACGCGCCAACGTGTGATATATACGTGTAATCATCACACGACCATGGTGTATATATAATGTATTCTTCTGTAACGCCACACCAACGCCCAACGGTGCAGTCTGGGTGTTGCAAGCCGCCGGCGTACTGCGGGTTCAAGCCCGTCAACGCGACGTTCTGGGACACCACCCCGGCGTCGGGCGCGGCGACGCCGGCGGACGCCATCGACTGCCGCGCGTGGAGCAACGACCAGCGGGTGCTGTGCTTACAGTGCAACGCGTGCAAGGCCGGCGTGGTGGCCACCGCGAGGCTTCGCTGGAGGGCCGTGGTCGCGCTCAACGTCGCCGTACTCGTGCTCCTGATGCTCGTCTACTCGCTCGGCTGCTGCGCCATCCGCAACAACCGCAACCGCCGGTACTACTACTGATCCATCCATCGTGGTCGCTTCCGTCCGTTCGTTCATGGCGCGAATGATGTTGCGCGGCCCGGTTCCGGGGGAAATCAGGGCCGGGCTACTTGTGTTTGTTTGGTTATTAGGTTTCAGGCTTTCAGGGTTTGTAATTTGTGTAAGTACCTGTTCGTGACGATCGGTTCTTATTTTCCCCTTTGTTTGGTATAGTATATATAGGTTTGTATATGTACTGTATTCTTTCTTTGTTCCACATCGTGAAGGAACAAAAAAAACCCAACAAAATAGATCTTGTATGGCTGGTCGTTTCTGCGCGGTTGATAAAGGTCTGATGCTGATTTATTGTGAGAGAAAAATATTGTACCATGGCTGATAAGCAAAATGATCCATGTGAACTTGCAAGTCTTCATATGGAACCTGATCATGTTGTTGACTTGGGCTCAGCCAAGAAAACCATCTTGGCATGACCCCATAATCTGGGCTGTGAAGTTTGTTCTGTTGGAGGCCTGGGTTTCCGGCCTAGCGCAGCCCATCTATACATCGCTACCCTCGCTAATCGTGTGCTAATGACGTTTCCATGACTGTAGTGAGGAGTTGCCCCGGGTCACCGCCACCACCGTCGTCGCCATCTCCTGTTGTGGCCCCATCTTGGTGGACCTGGAGTCGCCCACGGCCCCACCGCGCGACCGCGTCCAGTCCTGCACGCCATGGCAATCTCGGAGGGGTTAAGATTAAGAAGGCGTCGCTCTCCGTGGTGCTGGTGCGCACACGGCCTAGACCGGAAGAGTAGAATGATTGGGACATGGGAGGCTTCGACACTAGAGAGGTGTGGATTCACAGTAGATGCTAGCTGCAAAGCACTTGTTTTTACTCGTTCAGCGAAGGGATTGAAAAGTCAAGGCGGTGCATCTCGGCAAATCAAGGCACTCTTGTGGTTCAAAAGTCAAGGTTGCTTTTCCCGTTGGCAAGAATGCAGGAATCGTGCCTGCGGTCTGTGATCAAAAGTATGCACCTTTAGCAATAAAAGTGCAGTAGTGTCTGCTTTTCTAGAGCAAATCTGTAGTATGAATGTTCGACACAAACGGAACTGCGGTTTCCAATCTAGTATCACCAAAGAAAACAAAGGTTCCCAAGCCTGAAACAAGTTAACAACTCCTTGATTTCGCGGCGATCTACCCGGCGTTCGGAAGATGCAAACTGGGCCTCCAGGACACATCGTCTACGGAGCCACATGGATTCGTGTGCAGCAACCAGAATTTGACTTGCTCCAGTAAAGAAACTCTGAATTTGACTTGCTTGCGACATGCTTCAGAATACTATCGTCAACAGAATTCAGAAAGAAGGCACGGGTGATTGATGAAAAATAAACACGATTATATTCGCTTACAGAGGAGAATGCTTCGTCGTCACTCGTCAGTCTTAAACTAGGGACCAAGGCAATGCCGTCGCCAAGAGAGAAATGGCTTTGCTCGCGCGACGCGCCGACGCGCTTGCACTTTGACCACCACCCACGCCCGCCGCCGCCACGACAACGTCACAACAAGCAAGCTACCTGCACACGACACGCCCTGCGGAGCGTGCACCTTTTTCTTCTTCTTCCATTCCATGCGGCCCTCTCTCCTACCCAGAGCAAAGCAAGTAGGTGGCGTCCGGGTTCGTATCTCCTTCGATCCATCGCGTTCGCGTTCGCCGCCGCTCGGCCATGAAGCCCCACAAGAGCAGTTACCCGTCGTCACGGAAGATCTCCGTCGCCGTTGCCACGCCGGTGCTCGTCCTGCTGGCGCTCGCCGTCGTCTCGCTCTACGACATCAACTTCGCTGATAGTTACCGGTACATACGCCGCGCCTCCTCTTCATCCTCTGCGTCGTCGACGACGTCGTCTCCGGCTACCACCTCCTCGTCTTCCAATGTTCCGGACACATCATCACCATCACCATCTTCGGCGTTGTCTCCGGTCAACTCCTCCTCGTCTTCGCCGTCTCCGGCTTCCACAGCCGCCTGCGACCTTACGCGGGGCCAATGGGTGCCGGACGACGAGGCGCCGTACTACACGAACCTGACGTGCCCGTTCATCGACGACCTCCAGAACTGCATGAAGTTCGGCAAGCCCAGCCTCGAGTTCATGCGCTGGCGGTGGCAACCTGACGGTTGCGACCTCCCCCGCTTCGACGCGGCGCGGTTCTTGGACGCCATGAGGGGCAAGTCCATGGCCTTCGTCGGCGACTCACTCGCCAGGAATCACCTCAAGTCTCTGCTGTGCATCCTCTCCCAGGTGGCACAGCCGGTGGAGATCGTCACGACGACGATGACGGAGATCGACGTGACGGGGAGGGCCGTCCGGCGAGACTTCCACTACGGCAGCCACGGCTTCAACGTCTCCCTGTTCTGGTCGCCGTTCCTGGTCCAGGCCAACCTCTCGAGCGCCGAGCTCGGGCTGGGCCTGTGGGACATGCACCTCGACACGCCGGACGCCCGGTGGGCGGCGCACATCGCCGACTTCGACTACATCGTCCTCTCGGGCACCAACTGGTTCTTCCGCCCCTCCGTGTACCACGCGGGCGGCCGGCCCGTCGGACGCAACAGCGGCGCCAGCGGCGCCCACAACGCCACCGAGATGCCCGTGTCCGGCGCAGTGCGCGCCGCGTTCCGCACGGCGCTCGGCGCCATCGCGGGCCACGAGGGGTTCCGTGGCAAGGCCCTGGTCCGGACGGTCACGCCCGCGCACTTCGAGAACGGCGAGTGGAACACCGGCGGCGACTGCGTCCGCACGCGGCCGTTCCGCCGCGGCCAGCGCGCCAGGGACGCCGTCGTGGCCGAGTTCCGCGCGGCACAGGTGAGAAACCAAGATTCGCTACGACACGGAGACGTGACTAGAATGAGTCGTGGTGGTTTGATCTGAATCTGATGGTTGTCTGGGGGCCGTGCGTAGGTTGACGCGCTCCGCGAAACCGAGGCGACGTCGCAGAGGAACGGCGCGGAGCTGAGGCTGCTGGACATCACGGAGGCCATGGAGCTGCGGCCGGACGGGCACCCGAGCCGGTATGGTCACCCGCCTGGCGGGAGTGTGGAGGGGAGTTTCGTAGTGGACTGCCTACACTGGTGCTTGCCGGGGCCCATCGACCTGTGGAACGAGCTGCTGTTTCAGATGCTAGCTGCTCGTCGATAGCGTTGAGTGGTGCAAAATGCAAAGAATGCATCCAAACTAGCTACATAGGCTTGTGTAAATTGATGTTTTTGCCATGTCCAGAGCAAAGTAAATTCACTTTTTTTTTTCACGATTACAAGCCTAAAACGCACACACCGTGGTCTGTGTAGTTTTTTTTTTTTTTTTTTTTTTGTGAAAGGTAAATTTCATTGAAAGCCTAAGTACAAAATATAGATATGGGGCCCAAAAATGGCTCATGAAAAGTTTTCCAAAGCCATTTGGATATTACAATTTCTAGAATGAGTTCAAGACTCGCAAGAGAACAAGCAAGAACAAGGAATTATAGACCACCTTGCTTTCTTCACGAGATTGTCAACCAGTAAAATTGCATTTTAATCATAAAACGTGTCATGTTAGTTGTAGAGAAGCCATAAAGTCCGCTAAAATTGGCCGCAGTGACCAATTGCCCACAGTATGGACGAGATCCCTGGTGTTTGCCGCCGTCGCTAAAACATTTATTGCAGCAATGAGTTTAGCTGCCAGCCTTGGCCGCTGCAGCGGTGTGTGGAGAGGAGGACGTTAGGGCTCTCACTCATGCCTGCATCGACAACACCGCTGCCCCTTCAGACCCGCTCGAGCTTGGGTCGGTTGTGAGCGTGGAGCCACCCAATTGGGTGGATCCAATGGTCAATGAGCTCTCAGCCTTCCTTGTCGCACGCCTGTTCTCTGCCCCTTTCGTGGCTCAGGATGGGCTGGATCCCCCACTGTCGCCACCCCTCGTGGTGCGGCTCTGCTTCGCGGGAGCAGAAGAGTTGGAGTAGGCTTTTGTGGACACCGCAGTGGTCGACGCCCTACCTTCGGTCGTCCCAACCGACGCACTATTGCCCCCCGTCACTTGACCTCGGGCATGTTTGGTGCCGGCCGCCACAGCTTCACGGCCATCTGTCGGCCGCCTCAGGTCCACGCTCCCACCTCGCCCGGCGTCGGTCCGCGGCCAACCATCAACGCGGGTCGCCGCACTTTCGGCCATGTAATATGTCGGTCCGGCCGTTGGACAGCGAGGCACCCTCGACGCAAGGGCTCATCACCTCCCGGCAGCCACCTTCCATCGCCATCGCCGACGCCTTCATCGATTCCTTCATGCTGCCCTTAGAGCAGCCGATCATCGCCAATACGCCGCCACGTGCCCCCCCGTGCACGCGTTGTCGATGAGGACTAGCTGCCCCGGCGTAGCGAACGCCTCGCGGCAAAAATCACACAGTTTGGGGGCGGGGAGGTTTCCACTCTGAACCATGTGATGGAGAAGTGAGGATGAAAATTCAAATCACAGTTTGGGTGGCATTTGACTCCGCACAGACAGAAACATCACAAAAGATTTTTGGGCCATCAAGAACCTATTTTGATTTCTGTATTGCATACCTTGTCAATGGCTTTTGCTTCACGCGGCACTTTCATGTGTGACCAATTCAATACTTTGAACTTATGATCATTTCGAGATTTCCAAATACACAATATGATTGAGAAATTTTGGTTCACCGTTGCTTGGTTTGGTGCTTGCTGCATCAAAGTAGTAACCTGCAAATGTACACCCCAACCGTTGCTTGGTCTGTGCAGTTGGGTATTTCTCCAAAAGAAACTGAGAAATGCATGGTAGTCGTGCAACGCACTCTTTGACCTGCACGGCGCCACGGCAACAGGGCAGCACAAAGACCAAGCAGCGCTGCACATGCTGCATTTTCTCCGTTCTTCCATTCCCTGTCTTCTACGGAAGAAAGCATCCTGAACTCCATCCATCACACCACAGTTGTCCGTCGATCATGAAACCCCACAAGAGCAGCCCATCCTCCCCGAAACGATCGGGCGCCATTGCCACACCTATCATCGTCCTGCTGCTCCTCGCGCTTGTTTCGCTCTACGACATGGCCTTCTCTGATCGTTACCCGGCCATCCACCGCGCCGCGTCGTCCATCTCCTCCTCGTCGGAGTCTCCGGCCAGCGTCGCCGGCGCCTGCGACTTCACGAGGGGCGAGTGGGTGCCGGACACAGAGGCGCCGTACTACACGAACCTGACGTGCCCGTTCATCGACGACCACCAGAACTGCATCAAGTTCGGCAAGCCCAGCCTCGAGTTCATGCGCTGGCGGTGGCAGCCTGACGGGTGCGACCTTCCCCGCTTCGACGCGGCGCGGTTCTTGGAGGCCATGAGGGGCAAGTCCATGGCCTTCGTCGGAGACTCCCTGGCCAGGAATCACGCCAAATCTTTGCTCTGCCTCTTGTCCAAGGTACGCACGCAGCATGTGTTATTCCGGTTCTTGATTCCTCTTGGTTTCTCCTGGCACCTGACGAGACGCGCCGGGAATGTTGCAGGAGGCACAGCCGGTGGAGGTCCAGGCGGCGCCGGAGATCGACGTGACGGGGAGAGTCGTCCGGCGAGACTACCGCTACGGCCACCACGGTTTCACCATCTCTCTCTTGTGGTCACCCTTCCTTGTGAAGGCCAACCTGTCGAACGCGACGCTCGGCCAGTGGGACCTCCACCTCGACACGGCGGACCCCGGTGGGCGGCGCACATCGCCGGCTTCGACTACGTCGTCATGTCAGGCACCAACTGGTTCCTGCGCCCGTCGGTGTACCTCGAGGGAGGGCGCGTCGTCGGGCGCAACGACGCCGCTCGCAGCGGCGATGCCGCCGGAAACTCGACCGAGCTGCCCGTGCCCCGCGCCGTGCGCGCCGCGTTCCGCACGGCGCTGGGCGCCATCGCGGCCAGCGAGGGGTTCCACGGCAAGGTCATCCTCCGCACGGTGACACCCGCGCACTTCGAGAACGGGGAGTGGAACACCGGCGGCGACTGCGTCCGCACACGCCCGTTCCGGCGCGGCGAGCGCGAGCTCGGCGCCGTGGAGGCCGAGTACCGCGCGGCGCAGGTGGGGAACCGACGACGATGTCTATGCAGTGTGGAACGGGACATCTGAGTAGTATCTGACTGGATGAATCCTTTCTGTGCTTTAGGTTGATGCGCTCAGGGGAGACGGCGGCGGCGGTGCGGCGGAACGCCGCGGAGCTGCTGCTGCTGGACATCACGGAGGCGATGGACCTGCGGCCCGACGGCCACCCGAGCCGGTACGGTCACCCGCCCGGTGGCAGCGTGGACGGGAGCTTCGTGGTGGACTGCCTGCATTGGTGCTTGCCGGGGCCGATCGACCTGTGGAGCGAGCTGCTGCTCCAGATGCTGCTTTCTCAACAATAGCACTGTTCGTGTTCGTGCTAGCATTCAAGCTAAAAAGAAATGCCGCTTGATTTCTTCTGTAAATTCACGGAGCCTCTTTTTTTTTTTTTTTTTTTGTATTGTTCGAGCAAAGTAACTCTGCATTGTTCAAAGCATGCAAAATAGTTGTGCAGGATAGACTTTTGTTTCTTTATACTCCCGATTGGTTGACTTGCTTCAGCAATTTAGGTAGTACATATACTCCGTACTTTGCGTATACGCCGCAAGTAGCGACGAGGGGGAGATTGTGGAGCTCCACTAGGCTGCACCGGCAACAACACCGGAGCGGGAAGACGTGCTACGTGCAATCCATGATTTCGCTGTTGTTGACTTCCAGAAACAGTTCAGGCTGCTCAACTAAACAACTTTGATGGCTGAGCTGGTTGACTAATCACAAAAGAGGAATTAACACATATCTTCATCATTGACCACTAAAGTGATGGTACTAGAACCAGTCTCTAACACCGGGTGCAAGTTTTGTCAGTTCATCAGAGCTGGATCCTGATCGGCAGGCCGTAATCTATGCCGCGCAGTGACTGTTACCAAACAGTAACTTGCCAGCTTTACGCAATCTGTGCCTTGGATCCACCCCTCTTCTGCACATCACAATTGAAAACATCTGAGGTCGTAGTTGACTTCCGCGTAGTAGAATACTAGCAGTATGCAGCTTGGACTTGTAGAACGTGCTCAGACGGTGTAGAACGCACAATGGCTGCTATGACACAATAGACAATCCATAAAACATAACACTTCTGCACCCAATTCGATGCAACATGTACAGAATTACAGTATGAATATGAACATACGTGTCGTGTGCATCAATTAGCGATCAAATGAAGCAACAATTCGCTCCAAGCATCGATAGGGCCTGGCAAGCACCAGTGCACGCAGTCGATGCCGAAGCCGACCTTCTCGTGCGGCCAGTGTCCGTACTGCCCGGGGTGCCCGTCGCCCCTCATCTGCATCATCTCGCTGACATCCATCAGCACGAACCGTCCTGGCGCCGCCGCGCTCGCCGCGGCGCGGAACTCCTCCACCTGCGCGGCGTGGAACGCGGCCTCCGTGTCGGGAAGCGCCGTCTCGTCGCTCCGCGTGGGCCGCGTCCGGAGGCAGTTCCCGCCGTCGTACCACTTGCCGTTCTCGTAGTGCGGCGGCGCCACGGTCCGGACGACCACCTTGCCGCGGAACCCCCGCAGCGCGCGGAGCGCGGTTCGGAACGACGCGCGCACGGCGCGGTGCGGCGGGACGTGCGTGGCGTTGGGGTCGCCGCAGTCGCTGCAGCCCAGGACCCGGCCGCCCTCGTGGAGCACCACGGGGCGGGTGAACCACTTGGCGCCGTTGAGGACCACGTAGTCGTAGCCGGCGACGGCGCGCGCCCACTCCGGGTCGGCCTCGTCGAGGTACACGTTGTGTGGGTCCATGAACTGCTGCGCCCCGGCACGCGTCAGGTTCCACCGCACCAGAAACGGCGTCCAGAACACGGTCACCGTGAAGTTGTGATCGCGGTAGTGGTACGTGCGCGTGCAGTGGATGCAATCCTTGGGCTGAATCTCCTGCGGGTACTCCACCTGCATTGCGCGCGCGTGGCAACCGAGAAGGCGATCTATTAGGGTGTGATGTAATCTAGCGTTGTATTGCAATGTCCGACGGTGATTCGTGTGTACCTTGGAGAGGAGGCACATGAGCGACTGCATGTGGTTTCGTGCGACGGAGTCGCCGACGAAGGCCATGGACTTGTGGCGCACGAGGCGGAGGAAGGCGGCCGGGTCGAAGCGGGGCAGGTCGCAGCCGTGCGGCTGCCACCGCCACCGGAGGATGGAATCGAGCTCGGGCTTGCCGTACTTCATGCAGTCCTGGCGGCCGTCGATGAATGGGCACGTCGCGTTGGTGTAGTAGGGCGCGGCGGGGTCGGGCACCCACTCGCCCCTCGCGACGTCGCACGCCGCGCTCCCCTCGACCTTGATCTTGATGGAGGGCGCATGAGATGCGGTGTCGGTCGGCACGTTGAGGAACCGGTCGGTGTTGAGCGACGAGTAGTTGGACGTGGTGAAGATGACGAGCAGCAGGACGAAGAGCAGGCCGGTGGTGGATGCAGCTCTGCGGACGACCTGGCTGCTGCTGCTGCTGTTGTTAGGCTTCATCTTGGAAACACACGCCGGCTGGAATGAGGAGGAGCTGATGGTTTCGTTTTATGTTTTCAGTGCCGATGATCGATCAAGTAGTGTCTCTGCTGTTGTGCCAACGTCAACGTGCAAGAAGGTGTGGGGGCTCGATCGAGCACGAAGCAGTAGCAACCCGGATTTCCTTTTTTGCGGTTTGATTTTCGTTCGCAAGGTCGCACTGTGCTAGCTGGATCCATGTAATTCTACTAACCTTGTCGTGGCAGTGAACTACAAGTGGTTGACTCAACTGCAACAAGCGGCAGCTGAGAGGCGTGGCCTCCGACTAGGGACGTCGCAAGCGCGCACTGTCCAGGCGTGGAAGCCGGTCAACTCCTGACAGTCCCAAAGCAGCTCTCACGGCATGGACCTCGCTCCCAAAATGGGAGTGTCTGCTGCCTCTATAAACCACAAGAGGCTTTAGGATGAGTCTAAACTTTCTTAAACTTATGCTAAAAAAAACTTTCTTAAACTTAATCAAACTTATAGAAAATAGTATCAACAAATGTCACTAAATAGGTTTAATATGAAATTGCAATTCATAACTAAGAGATGGTAATTGTTTGATATCATTAATGTTAGTATTTTTTTAAAAAAAAAGTCAAACTATTTTATTTTCACCTCTCGAGTTGTAAGATAAGAATTATATTTTTGTGTGAAAGGGATTATTTATTTAGGGCTTGTTTGGATGTGCATGTATTTGCCCCAATCCACGTGTTGAAGTGGATTGGAGTGTATTTGAATTAAGTTCTACTCCAAAACACGTAGTTTGAGATAGATACATATGCATCCAAACAAGGTCTTATAGGTGCAATGATCATAAGCTACAACACCATCAATAATATGTAGCAATGTTGTAGCAAGTGTTACCTGTTTAGCAAATTCTTGGGCCCGATTTTTTGCTCGAAGAAACACCAACGACAAGCATGGCAGTTCCAGAGTTTTCATGATAAATTTTACATAAGTAAAATCAACATTGAAGAGTCCTGATGTCTGTAATGTTTTCTCATAAGTTACATGACCATAATTCACATACAAAGTTAAAGCAGAAGAGGCGAGAAACCACCCACTGCTCCAAGATAGGAAGCCACACAAGGAAACACAACTCCACTCCATCTCTACCATCCATCACTATGATGGTTTGATCCAAGGGTTGAGATGAAGAGGCTCACAAATCGCTGACATGGTGCACTGAAAGAACTCCATTCCTCCTCTCTACCTATAAATAACCCCTAACTCTCTCTCGTTCAAGACAACAACACACAAAAGAGAGATGAACTGGAGATGGTCTAAAATTAAATGTATAAACTTCTATAAATACCCTCTCACTCCCTTTGCCATTATTCCAGGTAGAGCAAAGACCTTATGGTTCAGAACGCAAAGTAAAATGTCTAAACTTAAATTCTTACGGTTCAGAGTAAGGGCAATCTAGTAGAATACTATGGAAGTATCTAGCTGTTGTTGTAGGAAGTAGCCAAATTAGGTTTTGCTATTAGTTGTTGACATATAATAATTGTAGCCAATTCGGATTTTGGTTGTGTACATCTAGAGTAAATCTAGAGACAACTTGTGTACAGATAGGGACAACTATTACAGTTGTGTAACAGCTGCTAGGAGCAGCAAGTTGGTTGCAAACCGACTTTGCTGTCTATATATATGTACCATATGTGATGAAATAAAGTTCAGTTTATTTGCTACAACTTATTCAGAGTTCAATTTCAGCGCAACACTGTGTGTAGTGAGCTCAAGCTCATCTTCTTCCTTGGGTGGAGAAGAAGAGGCACTGGTGAGCAGGTCTGCTCACCTTGGTTGCTTGTCCAGCAGCCAAAGTAGTTGGAAGGTTTGTTCATAGGTGGGGCTAAACTCATTATTAAAAATTTTCTCCACCTTTGTAGTCAGGTCTTTAATCAGCTTCAGATCTCCACGTAATCATTTTGTCTATTGTTTTTATAAGTTATTTGGGACATCTTGATAATGAAGTTTCTACGTAACATGACAATGTCATTGTTGTTCTTGACGAGATCTTCCAGCTCTGCATCGGTTGTATTGACATCTGTACATCTGTACGGCTTTTTGACCACATAGACATTACATTCTCTGCGGTCCGTGCATATGGGAAGAGGCTCCGGGACAAATTTTGTGATAGAGAGCGGATTGTCGACTGACCGCTGGTATTGGGTTTGCCCCCTTTCCACACGGTCCAATCGGAGTCCAGCGAAACAAGCACCATCTCACCAGCGTTGATCGTCACTTCTTTCGCTCTCTTGCTCTTGGTCCTCCTCTACCTCTTGCTCCTCCTCCCGCTCCTCCGGTTAGGGTTTCTGTAGAGGTTCTATTCTAATGAAAATATTGTAAAACTTAACAATAATGACAACTCAATAGTATCGATTACATAGTAGAAACTTTGTAAAATTAATAATGAGTACTCAATATTATCAATTTTCTGTCTACAGTTCGGCGCTAATCCTCTATGTCATCAATGTACCTAAACGACTTAATACAAGTTGTTTCAACTTATTCTTTCTCACGTAATCATGTAAATGGAGAAGTTAGCAATTGAACTTTAACTATGTCAAAAGTTTGATTTACAATCTTCAAATTTAGATAAGTAATCGACATGTAATAATCACTCCTTACAAAACCATATGGGATGCCGAGGTGGTTTTATTGGGTGTTGTAGCAATAAAGGTTTAAAAATCAAACCGGTGAGAGTTGAGTTCAAAATCAAACTTCACACATCTACCAGATATGTTTTAGTTATTTAGCATTTGTGTCTAAGTTGTACTAATGCCGGTAAAGGGGTGATGATGAAGTTGTATTTACTTTTCAAATTTGACGGCTCAGATTTAGACATATATTTTTAAAGACCATTTTGGGCTTAAAGTTAATACTCATTGTTGCTAAATAGATGTTCACTTATGTGGTGTTGCCTAGGTGTAAGGTCCTAGTTGGCTAGAGGGGGAGGGGGGGTGGTTTGAATAGCCTATAAAATTTTTACAAACACACTTAACAACCCAATTAGTATAACAAACGGCGATAATGGGGTTTGCACTAGCTCTAATGTCTTGCAAGCCTTCTAGTGACAATTCTAGATAAAAGCTATGATCTCTATGTCACACAAGTGTTATGTAACTACTCTATCTAGTGAGCATTCCTAGATATGCCTTATGCTAGCAAGAACACCTACACAAGTATAAGCTAGCTCTCTACTCAAGGTAAACTAGGAAAGTAAATGCGAGAGCAAGGGATTGTTATACCGACGTGTAGAGGCAATGAACCGATCATCGTGAAGCGAGATATACAATCACAAACAAGAGATGAAGCCAATCACTAATGAAGACAATGAACATGATGACTTGTTCACCCGGAGTTCACTTGTGCACCGACAAGCTAGTCTCCGGCTGTGCCGACCAACACAAGGATGGTGCTTGAGCTAGGCGGTGCACTTGCTAGCCTCAAAGCCACCACTCATAAGTGAGGTACCCAAGACACGAGCAATCCACTAGAGTTGCAATTGTTGTTCGATGGGGATGCACAAGAACCCTCACAAATCAACCGGGAGGTGGCCAAGAACAATCTCTAACTCTTGCCAACGCCTCCACCAAATCACCGAGCCAGCTAGGAGTGGTACTCTCCAAGAGTAACAAGAAATCCACCGGCAACGACGACCCTCAAGTGCCTCTAAATGCAAAGCTCAACGCAATGTGCACTTGAATCTTCTCAACTATCAAGAAATGTGCTCACAAGCAGAGAGAGAGAGAGAGAGAGAGAGAGAGAGAGAGAGAGAGAGGGAGAGTTTGCTCAGCTCAAAGGGTGTTAGAATTGATTCAAATGACCAAAAGAGAGAGAGAGCGCATGAGCCAGCCAACCAACTATTTATATGTCACACATTGAAAAAGAGCCGTTGGAGCCCGAAATCCACCTTCTGCGGCAAAGCGCCCCGGCCCACGCGTGCGACGGCACCGAGACGCCCGGTTGGCCTTAGCCGGAAATGCGATGCTTATCGAATCGACCGGACCATCGCCGACCGGACGCTCCGGTCAAGTCTTCAGCGTCCGGTCGGCTGAAAACTGCGAAATGTCGTCGTTTCTTCGTCGCCTTCACTTCGACATGCTACCCAACAAGTATACCAACTTGAGCACGAGGGTTAGCATGTTTTCACCACAACTTTGCATCCGGCAAGCAATAGAAAATATGCATTTTATTTTCCAAAAGCGTCGAATCCTGCCGAGCAAGCTCGGCAAGAGCGTGAGCGGTACCCAAACCCATCTCAACCCTGCAAACACCACCGCCTTCGCAAATGTGCCAACACCACCACGTGTACATCACCATGTGCTCGTGTGTTAGCATTTTCACAATCAACTTCAAAGGTCGGGTTAGCTCTCTAGGTTAGAATGCATGCATATGATTTTTGAACCTAGAGGCACATGAGGATCGATGTTACGAGGTTTTCCCCTCTTTATAGTTCGGTTATTGATCCTAAACCACTCACACCCTCTATAGTGTCTTGAGTGTAAAACAAAATGGCCCTATCAAATATACCTTTGCCTTGAGCCCATTTTGTTTCTCCACCTTGCTTCCCAAGTCCATGCACTTGATCATCTTTTAACAACACCATGTCATCCTTCATGATCGCCATTTGCACCAAGACTTGAGTAGGACCCATCTCATACTAGATCACACTTAAGCATAGAGATTAGTCCTAGGGTGTCATTAATTATCCAAAGCCAATCTAGATATCTTCACTAGGGGAATT
Organism: Hyparrhenia diplandra; assembly: GCA_015847255.1. Taxonomy (NCBI): domain Eukaryota; kingdom Viridiplantae; phylum Streptophyta; class Magnoliopsida; order Poales; family Poaceae; genus Hyparrhenia; species Hyparrhenia diplandra. The sequence goes on from JADLZK010007486.1 coordinate 62,955, forward strand.
TTGGTACTTCCCACGTGTGATTAGGGGTGTGCTGTGGCCATCAAAACTAGTAGTTTGACTGCTATTCAAAAAGGGATATTCTTCCCCAAATAAGGGGCTTGTTCTTCCACCTTGAGAACTAGGGCTAGGGAGCGATTGAGAAAGTGATAGAAGTGTAGTTTCTCCTCTATATCCACTAACAAAGAGTGCCCTAGTGTAGATTTGTGAGGAGATTTGGGACCTCTCTAGTTGCTATAGTAGATGATTGTTTGTTGTTGTCCATGTTTTTATCCGCAAGAGATTTTCCAAATAAATCCAACTTAATTTAGTATTTATCTTGCTATACATGTTGATTGCTCACTATATATATTACTTGCTATTGGTGCCATTTGTTCAAGTTCAGTGTGTATGGCACATGAGGCATACATGAACTTCTTGATATGTTGATGTTAAGTATTAACATGTCAGTGGGTTAATGCTTGCAAGTATATTTCTTACTGTGTCAGTAGGCTTATAGGGTCGTTTTGTTATATACAAATAAGTTGTTCGGTGGAATGCTTGTCAGTAATTAGCTTGTTAACTTTCTTGCTTTTGTTGCCCCCTCGGTGCTCAGAAAATCTCTTAACGGTGGTACTTTGTGAATTTACGTATAAAGGGGGCAACTTGGCAAGGCCTTCTTCTTCTTGTTGTTTTTTTTTTCAAGGACTCCACTAGTCTATACGAACCAGATCACGGTTAGTCTTGGACATAAAATTGTGCGATTACAGTTGATTTGTGTACAAGTTGTACTAACTCGGATAAAGGGTGACGTTGAAGCTGCTTTTTCTCTGCAAATCTCTTAACGTTGGTGCATTTCTGCATTTTCGTCTAATAAGAAGGGTAAGGTCTGTAATAAATACTGTAAAATAACAAGTGAACGCACAGAACAAACGTTGCTTCTCAAATAAAATGAACATTTGGATTTACACATTGATGAAGTTGTTCAGCTCCACTCATCAGTCTACGCTGCCGGGGAGAAGCTTGCGAGTAGTTGCTCGGGACGCCGACGAGTTCGCCCCAATGCGTGCCGAGGTCGTCCCAGTGCGGCCTGCAACTGCAGCAGGGATCACCCGCGACGGCGTCACGACTTCGACCACGGACAGGTTGTATGAATCCGTCCCGAGGCGGCTCTGTGCCCACCCTTTCCGACCTGAGAAGCCACCGGCCATGACCCAGCAGTTCTTGAACCCTACGCTGTTCAGCGTCTTCGCCACTGTCTTGGAGACGTCGTTGTAGCTGCACGCCCATACCACACCACACACGAAGGTCAGGAAAAGGTCACCACATCACGGTGCTTATCGAATTTGGAACTTGAAAAGGCAGAAGCAATCGGAATAATGGAGATGGTTGGGGTGCACCGACGAGTCCATGATGATGATGTTGGAGCCCTTGCCGATCTTCTTGAGGTAGGAGATCTTCAGAGCAGCAATCTCCGCTTCGGCTTTCTTCGCGTTGCGCACCATGCCCTTGAGCTTGCTCGGAAGGTCTTCCAGCCTGAGAACAGAACACAGCAGCGTGATGACTTCTTGCGTTGCAGTGGAGAAAATGCACTAGCTAGCACGTTCTAAGAAGAGAGCTCGTGTCGAGGGAAGAAATGGCTGCGTACGGCACAGAGATGAGCTTGTTCTTGGCGTTGGATGGCAGCTGCGGCACGCCTGCCTTGTCCTTGTCCTTGTCGCTCCGCACGTCGATCAGGACGTAGTCCTGCGTGGTGACCTTGTCCAGTGCTTGCGCAGGGGTCAGCTCACCTTTATATAGCAACAGAATGAAGATTTGGCATGACGAACAATGCGAAAGATGTATAGTATGATGTATTGCAGGCTTTGCAGCATTGATGAAATCAAATGACGTTTCAGTTTGTTGGCTTTAGAGGGTAGTGGAGCTCTATTTCTCTTTTTGAACGTCACTGTAAACTGGTATGCCCAGTATCCGTTTGCTTTCAATATAAAGCTTAGAAGGACCAATGCCTTTGGTCTAAACAAAAAATCAAATGGCGCAACAGGTGTCAGTTCCATTACCTTTGTAGCCGCGGAGGCTGAAGGAGACCAGCGACCAGACCGGCGGCACGAGGAGGTACGCGAGAAGCGCCGCTCCGGCGGCCACGACGTACTCCTCGGGAGCCAACGACGTGATGGTCTCCACGGTCGCCGAGGCGACGGGCTTGGCGGCGTCGATCACCTTCGTGCTCTGCTCCGCCGCGGTCTACTGAGCAGAGCAAGGCCGTCAAGTCAAACCTAACGGAACAGTCGCCGTCGCCGGCGGAGATCAAGAAGCTGTGGCTTATTATTTACCAGTTACCACTGTACCTTGGCGACGGACAGAACGGGGCGGGGTCGAAGCCGGCGCCCTGGAGCGCCTCCGTGGCCTGCTTGGAGGCGCCGGACACCACGGGCGCGGCCAGCTTGAGGGCCTCGTCGCTGGCGCTCTTGAGAACCGGAAGCGCCGGCTTGACGGCCTCGCCCAGCGCCTTGAGCACGGCCGCCACCTGCTCAGCGGCCTTGCCGCCGACGCCGATGGCTTGGTCCACCGTGTCCACCACCTGCGCAATGAATCAAACCACAATGCACGGAACGAATTGATCAATCCGAGCTTCAAGAAGAGCGAGAGCAGCGCGGCCAATGCTACAAACTGGCACGTGCGCTGCGCGCACCTTGATGAGCGAGCCGGCGACGTCGTCCTTTGACAAGGCCGCGGCGGGCGCGGCCGGCGTCAGTGCCAGCAACGCGGCCGAGCCGGCGATGGACGAGGCGACGTCACGCCGTGCCGAGCTCCTGGCTGTCGCCTTTGGCGGCGCCGGCGGCGCGAGGGTGGCTGACACCGACATGGGGGCCATGGGTGGCTTCGGCAGCTCGGCTGGTCCTGCAGTCTACCCACCCGCGCTGCGATCTCGGCCACAAACGGGCCTCAGGGGTGGCGGGTCCTGCCTCCTTTAGCGCTAATTGACACTGGAAATTCGCGAAGATTTTCGGCCACACGTAAGTATGGTTTTGTGTGGCAGCGAGAACGAGGTGGTCATCTCGTGATCGTCTGGTACGACGGCGGCTAGTACTTCCTGTACTACAGCATGATGCACCTTTTTTTTAAAGAAAAACTCACCATCATCCTGTACCTTCGTCTGTACTACTATTCATCATGCCGCCCGTAGTTTTTTCACATTTTAAAAAAAAGAGATGGGCCGTGTAAAAATCTAGCCCACATGCAGCCCATAAAGGCCGTCGCCCCACCACGGGCGGGCTGTACTTGGGCCCGACCAGCAGACCGTGGGCACATAAATTACTAGCTAGTGCAGGCGTCGGATCTTCAACCAACGGCAAAGATGTGCTGACTGCAGCTGCAATAGTTAGGGCACTCCCAACCAGAGTCTAAGATGATTTATTAACTCGGGCATTGTGGATTTGGAGTCTAAGATCGTCTTCAATGGTTATTTATTTGGCTATCTAGATGTGACGTGTGCAGGAAAAAAAGTAAGAGAGTAGTCACTACCGCATGAAAATAGCTAGACTATTTCACGTACCCGAGAACTTGTGAGAGAGAGTATGTGGGTCCAATAATATAAAATAGTCTTTGTTATTGCTTCTCACCTCTACATTAGCCCGACTACGTAGCTAGCACTAGCTATTATCATTGCGGACGCCCTAAATAAGACTTGGAGTCTTGGCTTTGTCCCATAATATGCTGCCACATCAGCACCACATCATCAAAATACAATAAATATGAAGGTAATAAATAAGCCTAGACTATATGATAGAGTCTAGGTTGGGACGCGCCTGTGTTTAGATCCCAAATTTCTCCATAAAATTCCACTATGCAAAAAGAAGATTCCTCATCACATCAAAATGCCCAAGACGTGTATTGAGTCACGAAATGTAACACAGTTTAGATGTACATTGAGGCGATTCTTTTGAGCTAGTTACGCCATGGTAGGATAATATTTACCACTAACAAACGAAGCGTCTTCTGATTAATGCGATGTGGCATACATGCCCCATCCGTCTAAAAATTTTGCCCAAATTTGTTGGATCTAAACACACCCACTCGTTCCGAATCTGTCCGTTCGGAGGAGGCCGGCTCCGTTCATGCTTCCCGCCGACTGAATTCGCTCCGGACACGGGGTCTCGTTATCTTTATTTACCTATAAAGAACAAAACATGGATATTTTTTGGTACGGTAAAAAATTTTCAACCGTCCCTCTGCCTCCGTGCGATACCAGGCCGCGCCCACCCCTCTCCCTCCCGTGATGCGATCTACTGCCAGAAAGGAAAGAGATTTACGACCGGGAAGGAAAGCCCCCAATCACCGCATATCATCTGTGGTCCTACGCAAGGAAGGTAAAAACAAAGGAGAAAGCCCCAATTAATCATGCATGCCAATCAGGATTTAATCGGCTATTTTTAGTTCGTGCCATCACGAGGTTCTCTCTTTCCCTCTCCGGGTTTTCTTAATCCGATTTTTACTGCCCATCAGTCGTGCCTATTCCCATGGGTCAACCCGGACGGAGCGCAGTCGGATGCTGCCGCCACCAGCGATGAGCACGAGCCAGGTATTTTGTTGCCTTACTTTTATTATTCGGATCTGGTATACATGTATTATGCCTTATATGGGACATGCTTGGCCTTGTTATCGAAGCCTGATTGTACCACTAAACTTATGAATGCTGTTATATAATTGTTGGATTAGTCAAAACATTGATGTGATTATTGTTTTGATCCTATTCTCTGCACCTGCTAAGCTCCGGGATCTTAGGCCATGTCAAGATCGAAGAACATTGAAGGTGAGGTTCCTCCTCTTGCTTTTTTTTTTTACAACATCCTCCTCTTGCTGTTACTGCTTATTTTTACTCTCTGCTCTACAAGTCCTATGGTACCATGATGGCTGGCCAACGAGTAGGCATGTTGCAGCTTCCCTGATCCCTTGTGATGTATCCGGCGGTGTTTTTTTATCCCAAACTTTTTTGGTCACCCAGTGAATACCAATGGAAATCTGCAAAAAACATTCATTGTGTTCAACGCAGATGAAGATTTCAATTTCATTAGTTGACTAGGAGCACAATCTGGAGGTCAGTTTCATCCATATGAAATTGGTATATGGCATTATGTAGAATAGCTTGTTGACTAAAAATATTTACTTTCATCTAAAGTAATCTTGGTAGAGCTGCTGTGATTTCTGCAACCAGGTGCATAATATACTCCAATTAAAATGAGGTTATATAGTCTAATTTGACGATATATCTATGCTGCCCGATAGGAACCTTGGTAGTTAGGATGACAGGGCTGAATGCAATCAGGTGTATAATATCCTTATTGAAACTAGCTAGAATCACCGGCTCGAGTTCTGCGAACAGATTTTCAACCTCATAGTTATTTCCTTAATACTCATCACCTAGACAATGTTGTTTGATTATCCAATTTTAGATTCTTGTTTTGACATATAGGTTACTCAAGCAGTTTGTAGTAATAACTAATGTTACCATATTTTGGTAGTGCTATTATATCCTGTCCCGAAAGATGAAACCATCTATTGGTCTGTTGTCTTTCATATCCATGTAAAACTCTCCAATGGTGGCTGCTGTGATTATATATGTGCCATAAGTATACATATATACAATTAACAACACTTTTTTTACTGCTATTTCTGTTGTATATAGAGTTATAGCAGATAGCTGTTGCCACCCTGTTTTCTAGAGTACAGAAAACTCTGTGCTTGATTTGTTTTCTTTGCAGGTAGGGAGTGGACAACATCATTAAGTTGCAGTCACTTATGCTTTGATCTGCTTTGTCTGAATATTCCTAGCCCTTATCTCAGTTACCAAGTTTTCTGAAATCTAACATTACAGAATTGTTAGAGCGCCTTGATGGCTTGCCTTAGTTATCCTTCTTTATTGCAGTTATGCAGCCATGTCTGTGAAAGAATACATTGAGGAATCAAACCTGTTCTTTTTACTGCAGTTAGGCACAAATGGTTCAGCTTAGATGCTAATTTGTGAATAATATAAAATGGGAATCTTCACTTTCAGCTTAGATGCTATATTTGATGCATTTGTAAAACATGTGCAGACACTAAATGCAAGCTTCAGAGCTGCTCTTATGCTTCAGAGCTTGTTTTATTATCTACAGAGTTGGTTGCCTCAAATACTTGCACTAATAGTCCTTTATTTGTGAGTTGTTGACATTTTTTTTGTACAAATCAAACGGGGGGATGGGATCCCCACCTGATTTTATTAATTACAGGACTTTACATAGTGTTACAGAGGGATCGCAGATCCTTTTGTGAACATGATGTTTCAAGAGTTAAGGGGGATCAGTTGCTAAATCTAGAACTTTGATCCATTCGTCTATCACCTTTTGGGATTTCTTAACGTTCGCGGTTTAGGTGACTCGGATAAATGCAATGTTGTTCGTGATCAATTGTTGTCATTTTTCTTGGTTATCTACGGATTAATTGGTGGTATTGGTGCTGCTGGATTGGCTGTACCAGCTACTTCAGTTATTGGGGCTACAGGAGCTGTTTACTTCTTACGTTTGTTTCAATGATACTTGATACTATCAGTCACATCTGACTGATGAGAGGTTTTTTTTTTTTACTTTTCAGACAGATCCTGATTTTTACTTGGATATTAAAGATGATGTCCAAGAAGAATGTTCCAAGTTTGGTGCAGACATGTCTTATACATGAATGTATTCCAGATTGCCTGAGACAAAAACTATCAAAAAATATTATCGTCTGATTGTTCTTATATTTCTTAAATTAAAAATCACGGATCCTTTGCACGAAGTAACACTAGTAACGAAATGATTTTTGCGAGCACTTGCAAAATCTTTTCCGTGGCGGCACTTTTTTGCCCGTCCACGGAAAATACCCCGCCACGCCCAACTTTTTTTTTTGGCGGGGCGTTTTTACCCGTCCACGGGGAAAGATTTTTTACGTGGCGGGCACCTTAACACGCCCGCCACGCAAAAAAATCTTTTCCGTGGCTGGCGGCGAAGGTGCCCGCCACGCAAAAATGTTTTCCGTGGCGGCCACCTTTGAAGGCCCGTCCACGTTAGCGAGAGGCCCAATAAGCCCGATGAGAGCCCAATAGCCATGTGCAGCTATAAAACCAAGCACTTAGGGTTTACCACTCCATCTCCACTCTCCATATTCCTTCCCGCCCCGACGCCCACCCACTCTCTCCCCTCATCCCGCACCTCTCTCCCGACGCTTCCTCGATCCCCAACTCTCTCCCTCACTTCACCCCATCGATCCGACCCCTGCCGCGCCTCCCTCCCTTTCCTCTCCCTCCCTCCCCACCCTCACTTCCTCCCGGATCCAGCGGCCATGGCGGCGGCCAAGGTGTATGGCGGCTCTCTTGCCGCCGGCTCCAAGGAGCAGAGGCGACCCTAGGCGGCGAGCGGCGGCCAAGGCGGCGAGGCGGACCCCGGGCTCAGGCCGGACACCCGGCGTCGGGCGAGCTTCGAGGTGGACACCGACGGCGGCGCAAGTTCCGGCCTCCGGGCCGGCGGCGTCCTTGGCGACCTCGGGCGTGACGGATCCGGCGGCCGAGCCCGGGCGCGGCGGATCCGAGGGCGAGCCGGCATCCGACGCCGGCGGATCCGGCGAACGAGCTCCATCCTGGCTGCGATCTCCATCCGGCGGCGGGTCCGGCGAGGTGGATCGACGGCGGCGGGGTTAGATCGGGGTCCGGCGAGGTGGATCGACGGCGGCGCCGCTAGATCGGGTCCGGCGAGGTGGATCGACGGCGGGCGGCGGCCGGTGGAGGAACGGCGCGCTGGCGTTGATGCGCCCTAGATGGCTCTGCCGGGCCCATAGATGGGCTCGGCCGGGCCCTGTCCGGGGTTTTTTGCTTTTTATTTTATTTTTTCGAAGTTCATGGTCGTGGCGGGCATCCTAATGTGCCCGCCACGGATATTCCCCGCGTGACTCCACCGTAGCCCGCCACGTAAGATCACGCGACAACCGTGACCTTTCGTGTTAGTGACTGCCACAGTGCTCGCCACGCAAAACCATTTTCGGTCAGATCACGCAAAATCGTTTGGGTACTAGTGTAAATGGATATCAAAGATTTCTTCGAGCCGATATAAAACACTATCTTAGTAAAATTACAGAAAGCCCATAAAATAGAGTTTACAAACCCGTGATATCCATGACTAATTGTGTTACTTTCAAAAAAAACTTATTTGGATTAAATGTCAGTTTAATATCATTATTTAATTTTATAAGTATTGTTATCTTATCCCCGCGATCCATGTATTTTTATGTAAAAATTTAATTATCCCGTAGAAAACGCACGGAGGTTTAACCAGTTCATAAAGAAAAAACTCGGGGTCTCGTTTCGTTTATTTCCTTTGCCCGCAGCCGCAGCCCTTGTCGCCGTTCTTTCGGCTTCTCGGCGGCGGCGGAGAGGAGGAGGGGATGGCGCATCGGCTTCTGCGGGACGCGCAGGCGGACGGGTGGGAGCGGTCGGACTTCCCCGTCATCTGCGAGTCATGCCTCGGTGACAACCCCTACGTCCGGATGGTAACGCATTATTGCACTAAACCCTAACCCAACCTACCTGAATGCTGTGCCCGCTTCTCCTTGCGCTGTGATGCGCCTTGCACCGCGGTGGTCCGCTTGATTTGGTTTTCATTTGTGATTTCTTATGCGCGATGGGATCCGGGCCTAGGTTATTTTAGGTGTCGAATTTTGTGCGCTTGTGTCATCAGTTGGTTTACATAGCAAAATGGACTTTCCTATGATAGATAGATGTGCTGTTGAACTTGGGATCATTGGGGAAGTCCGATGCTTCCTTCAGAGGCAATCCCTTGCCAATCCCTGCCTCGGATACGAACAGTCCCTAGTTACAATTATTTCACCCCAAGAACACTCTGGGAAAAACATTGCTCTTACTGTTGATTGGTTATGCAAGAGCAGTAGTGTGGCACGGTGGTTTTGCTATATGCATAGTGTAGTTTAACAAGATGAGAATTGTATTTAAGCCAGTTAGCAAAACCAGGATAAATTAGTTTGCTAGCAGATTATACTAGCTAACCAATTGGTTTTGCCATATGCCATACACATCATGTAGTACCAGTTAGGTGTTATACATGAATGGGGATAAGTTTTCAATTAATTTCTCCTTATTTTGCATTTTCTTCAGCATTTCATGTTAATCCGATTTTATGGCTTACTGGCTCTTGTTTTTCTTTGCAGACAAGAGCTGAGTATTACAAGGAGTGCGAAAATTGTGCACGCGTCCTTTTACTGTGTTTCGGTGGCAGCCTGGTCGACATGCGAGGCACAAGAATACTGTGATTTGCCAGACATGTTGCAAGCTAAAGAATGTCTGCCAGGTCTGCCTGCTGGATCTTGAATATGGTCTGCCTGTTCAGGTCATTGATACAGCATTCGCTATCAATTCTAATGATGCAATTCCAAGGAGTGATGTCAATCGCGAATATTTTGCAGAAGAGCATGATAGGAGGGTACATTTCTCTTTCAATGTTGAATCTTGATGCTGTTTTTTTTTATATTACCCGAAATCTAAGACAAACTGTGTATTCTTCAGGTTATTTTGTTCATTTGATTTGAAATCTGAAAATGAACATACCATGTAAATTATAATACTGTTTCTCAGATGCCACCGTAAACTGTATCATAGTGTCGAATACCCTTGAAGTATGGCAACAACAAAAGATGCCTTCTTTTTAGATGTAATTTATCTTGATCTGCTATGGTTGAAATGAATTGCACTTATCCTCTGCTTACTAAGCACTTATTCTTGTTTATTGCATTTGAACTAAGAATAGTTGTTCCTAATGAGAGTTTATGGTTCATAAATGTAGGCCAGAGCTGGCATAGACTATGATTCTTCCTATGGGAAGACTTCGTCCAAATGATACCATTCTGAAGCTTCAGAGGACATCACCATATTACAAGAGGAACAGACCTCATGTTTGCAGTTTCTTTGTGCGTGGTGGATGTACAAGAGGAGCTGAGTGCCCTTATCGTCATGAGATGCCTGAAACTGGGGAGTTATCTCAGCAGAACATTAAAGATCGCTACTATGGGTATGTTGCTGTGCTTATGCACTTGTTATTTTTAGTTATATGTTTTTTTTTGTGTCTCTTTCACTTCTTTGCATGTATTGTAGGCTTCATTTCGGCAATCACTGTTTTGATTAGCATGTGCAATTTAAAACTGTCATTCATAATTTCATCGTATGAAATAATGATTCAGATAGCCTTCTTTTCGTGACTCTTCTTGTCAACATTGCGTTGTCTGAAGGATTTGATACTTTTCATTCAACTCTTTTTGCGTCGCATCAGTAGAACACTATGTTGCCATTCCTGTGTTCATGTAGTCCATCTAGTTTTTTTCTGGAGCATATAGTAGAAACCTATTAAGCAATTCTTTTCCTTTATGACTTAGATTTTAGATGACGTATTTGAAGATCAATATTACCTTCTATTTTGTTTTTTGTTTTTTTTTTTACTGTGGCTTGGGACTCAAGGCGATGCTGTTGTTAATTTTAAGGTGGTAAGACCTAAATTAAGTCCTAGTTATTGGCTATTGATACTAGCATCTGTACAGTAAACCCACACCTGGATAAAAATTGAATTGCTTACTTTTACGGATTTTTTAGACAAAAAGGCTTACATGTACAGTTGTACAGACAAAAGATGTCTCCAGATTCTGTAAACTATCCTTGGTCGAAGTGTTGAACTTAATAACTCCATCTTGGAAACCTTTATCCCAGCCAAGATTGCGCTCTAGATATGCCAAACATTGATGTTTTTTTAGGTCAAGTTAATGAGATCAACTAAATTATTCATTATTAAAAAAATCTTTAGGTGAATGTATCTATTCACTAAATTTTCCATGTCTATTCTCTCCTCTGCCTTGGTTTCTGACTATCTCTTGCTCCCTGCAGAGTTAATGACCCAGTTGCACTGAAACTTTTGAGCAAGGCAGGCGAGATGCCATCCCTGACACCGCCAGATGATGAGACTATAAGGACCCTCTACATTGGTGGACTTGATAGCAGAATAACTGAGCAGGATTTGAGGGATTAATTTTATGTCTATGGTGAGATTGAGTCCATAAGGATGGTACTTCAACGTGCAGTCGCATTTGTGACATATACTACAAGAGAAGGCGCAGAGAAGGCTGCAGAGGAGCTTGCTAACAAGCTTGTCATCAAGGGTGTGCGCCTGAAGCTGATGTGGGGTAAGCCTCAGGCTCCAAAACCTAAGGATGAGTCCGGGAGGCAGGGGCAGGTTTCCCATGGAGGACTGCTCCCTAGGGCTGTCATATCTCAGCAGCAGAGTGGTGACCAACAACAACAGGCTGCACCAGCATCGTACTACAACATTCCAGCACCACCAGCGGCGGAGCGGACTCTGTACCCATCCATGGATCCACAGAGGATGGGTGCTATAGTAAAATCACAGGACGGTGAAGGCAAACCAGGGCCACAGCAAGCCGGGCAAGCTCAGTCATCAAGCAGCTCAGCACAGGGTGGCTATTCTGCACCACCGCCATACTACCACATAGTCAGTATCCACCATATTACCCGCCTCCACCAGCATATGGTGGCTACATGCCTCCACCGCGCATGGCCTACCAGGCTAGTTTATCTCAGCAACCACCGCACACAGGTGCAGGACAGCATCTGCCTCATGGCCCTCCAGCTCCACATCTAGTGATGCCACTGGATATTTAATCCTTGTACCTAAACCCATACCCATATTGTTTGAGGAGGTATAGATTATCTAGAGAAGTATGGATATAGGGAGGATATAACCGTTACGCCCGCTGTTTTTTTTTTCTCGAAAACGCAAAAGATTTGTGTTTCATTGTATTTAAGAAGAAGAGTTTTTACAACATTTTGTTCGGGGAGGTTACAGCTTTTTCATTTGGTTGGTCCTCCCGAACTGATCGGGCATCTTGACTACTCGCGAATTAGGCATCCTAGTTTGCAAGCCCGGCTTCGATCCACTGATCGATGATGTGCTTGATGGTGGCTAGCAGTTGGTTGATGCTGGAGCTGACTTTTCCGAAGCACCTCGCATTCCGCTCCTTCCAAATTTCAAGTCACCGGGGTGAACAAGGTATCTGCTCCCTTGCGCTTGTCGCCATGCCACCTCCTCCGCCGGCTGTCCCCACCATTGTAGCGTTGAGTTGGCCCCTACTTGCGAGGAGTCTGCGCCGAGAACCGCTAAGATGGTCCACCATATTTGTTGTGAGACTGAGCATGCTGCGATGATGTGATCGATGGTCTCTCGGTTCTTTGGTAGCTAGTTATTTGCTTGTGCTTTGCTTTGCTAGCTAGTTCTTTGCTTTTGCTTTACTTTGCTAGCTAGTCTTCTACCTATTGGATACTCCACACCCAATGGATATTTATCCACTGGCAATTGTAAATAGATAATGAACAGATATGGGTATGGATAACCCATCAGCTTGATCAGAGCAGCCGCTGTTTCATCGAATCAAGACCATAAGCTATCCAGTTTCGACGGGCCTTGAATTTCACTAGAATATACTTGGATTGAGCCATAAAATTTGGAGGAGCAATGAGCGTACAGTTTCATCGAACCAAGCCCATAAGCTATCCAGATCGATGGGCCTTATTTCACTAGAATACAGTCCGGCCCATAAGGTGAAGGAAGTCTTTACCATCGTGATGACTAGAAATGTTCGCGGGCGTTGCCGCTTGTGGCCATTAGGACCCGTGATATTTTGCACTGTAAATAAGTATTTGTTGTGAATTGAATTCAAGAATTGTTAATATTGTATACAACATAGGCTTTGTTTTATTTTTACACGGTGTAAATCTTTATAATATACTTAGATAAGCTTTTTTTTTTTTTTAGTGTCATGGTTTGTACCATGTTGTTGTAGTTGTTATATATTTTGGAGGGTTCATCATGATGAAGGTATTATTTTACTTTTATGTTTTTTTGTTTTTAAATGGAACTATTATATCGTTTTTTTATTTTATGATGGGTAATAATGGACAAAGTGTGTTGGGTTAGGGTTAGGGTGTTTGGATAAGTATTGAGGTTAGCTATGTGTCGGTGTAACTATCTGAATGTAGTGGAACTATCACATTTTTTTCTTTTGAGCAAAAAGGGTTAAAAGTATTTATTTAGGAGGGAGAAGCATAAATATATTTATCCCTAAGAAACATAGGTAAAAATGTTCAGTTAAAACTTTGTACTGAAACATGTTTTGTTATGGATCTACTGCATAGATTTATTTATAAGGATTTCGAAATAATTTTTTTTTTTTATTTTATGATTTTCCTATGATTTACTATGTATTTTCAAAGTTTCATAAAATTTGATCGTAAAAAAAAAAAAGATTTGTAGAAAAGGAAACCTGCTTTGACCTGTTTTCGGCCCATTAAGGCCCATTTAGCAGGAAAGCCGGCCCAACTAAGAAGGTAGGCAGGCCTGCACTTCGGGTTGATTTCAGCAAAAGTCGAGGTCTTTTTACAAAAACAATTGAGAGAGGAGGATGGACTGCGGGTTATATTTCTCCAGAGTTCAAGGGCTTTTTGCAAAATGGCCGGGAATCGCCCGATCTGGGCCGGGCCGTCCGACCGGCCGATCGTACGGCCGAGGGACGCTAGCGACGTGGCACGCTGGCTGCCCTCCTTTTGGTGCCCAATTCGTATGGTATAAGAGATTTATTTCAAATACCCTTCTCTGTCTGCATTCTACAGCAGAGAACAGCACTCTGAATCGCAGAGAGAGAACACTCCTACACAAAAAGTTCCCTGCATGCTTGCAAGATTCTACCGAATCCCTCGAAGAAAACCATGAGAAAATACCCCCACCATTTTTCACTTGACTTGTCCACGCACACTTTATTCACCTATTCCTCTCATCTCATCTGTAGCATCTTCCAATTTTTTCCATCCTTATAGAATCTCGACACGGAGTTCCCGTTGCAGGTAGATTTTCCCAAACAAAGCCCAAACACACACTGTGGTACGTGGTAGGGGCCTGATCAAGTAGATAATCGAAACTGCACATGCACTAACCAAACAAGAAGAAAACTCATTTTGCTAGCTTAGCTCATATAATACACTGTCAGCTTATATCAAACTGCAACTAGGCCTAGCTAGGCTATAACTAACTAATCCAAGGTAGGTGTCCAGTCATCCTAGGAGGCAGGAGCTAGGGCCTAGCTAGCCAAGATCAAACAATCACCTACCTTAACCTAGATGTAACTTTCCTCCCGTCCTCTCTACTAATGTCCATCCATCCATCCATCCATTCAGTTTCAGATAGGTGATTGGTAAACAAAGAAAGCTGGCTTTTTGCGGTTCTAGTTGTAGGGAGGGCGGCATGGCGCACCATGTATGCATTGCATGGCGATGCTGGGCCCACACACACGGCCACTTTCATCCCGTTTATTACAAGAGTATTTATGCCCTCCTCAGCTTTGGCTGGCGTTGGCGTTGTGGCCTTTGTGGGCGGCGTCCCATCAGCATTCCATCACCTCACCCCCAGCTCGCTCGTAAAGTCTCGAGTCCATTCCACCTTGACTCTCCACTCAGCAAGATTCACCACCACTACCTTGACGCTGGCTCTTGCAAATTTGATGCTGAAAAGCCACTACTGTTGCTTCACAGCGAAGCAAAAGTTTTGTCGAGTTCCTCGTTTCAGAAAAACCGGATTAGCGATTATCATTTGTTCTTCATTCAGGATAAGCTTGCGCTCCTGTTGCAGCCTCTTTCTTTACTGTCTGCAAAAGTGGATAACGATATCAGTCGTCTGATCGCAAGCCTTGGGGATACATATGCTGTTCTGAAGATACCCTAATCTGAAGATTTACTGCTAATCTGAAGATAAGCATGGAAGAAAGCTTTGGGATTAGTTAGCATCCAGTAAACCCGAGGCGAGGCTTGAAGGTACAGGCTATAGGGAGGATAACGTGGAAACGAATCGAATCGAATTCGAATCTAGCCAATTGGGGCTAATCGATCGATCAAACCCCTGTATTGAAAGACCTCGGCTTGGACCGATGTGGTTGGTGACGGACGGACGGTGCCAACCTAGCACACTAGCACTGGCAAGTGGCCTGCTCGCCCAACAGACGACAAAGCCATGTATGTAGCCCAACCACGCATGCATCCATCTTCTCTTCGGTTGATGCGCGCGCGCGCAGTTTCACCTTGGCATCGCCCTTTGTCTGCAAGCGCCAATTCCATTCCACGGCGTGGTAGCATGGCCGGTGTATCACCAGTGCCGTGCCGCTGCTGCTTCGTCGTTGCAGCCACAGGTCCCGGAACTGTTGGTGCCTAGTACTAGTAGTAGTGCGGGGAGCATTTGCTTGGCAGACGGCAGGTGGTGCCTTTTCCTCCCACTAGCTTGTTTCTCGGGAGCGAGCGGCCAGGCCGGGGCAGGCCGGGGCGCGGTGCTCGCGCACGATTGCCCGCGCGCCGCGCGCGCACTGCCTGCAGCTGCAGCTGCAGCTGCTCCACCCAGCTTTCTCGACGAGGTCTAATCGGACTAAACAAAGCAAAGTTCGTCTCGGCGCCTTTTGTTTTTGCTTAATCGGGCACGAAATCTCAGCTTGATGGAAATCCGAACGTTTTTTTTTTTTTTTGTTACACAAATTGCCGTACGGATTAAGCCGGCAGGCTGGTGCGGCACACGCAGCACCTGTTCTGTTCTTGTCGTGGGTGAAAGGGTTGCTCGAAAAGACGTTCTTGCTGAAATCAATGCAGATGCTTGTAATCTGTAGTACTCCTGGGTTCGTCGTTTTTTTTTTTTTAAAACTTCACGTGTTTGGCCAATCATGTCTTATTCAAAATATTTATCGCAAATCATAAAATAAATTAATCAATATTCAAGTATCTTCATTGATAAAATAAGTCGTAACAAAATAAATTATATTTGTGTAAAAAATTTGAATAAGACGAAGCGTCGAATAAGATGGTGCGGAATCCGGGGTGACAAACTCGATGGGACGGAGGAGTAGTACTACTCCGCATCAAGCCTTTAAGTGTTGTCTTTTCTCTTTGATTTTGATTTTTTAAAAGGGGATTATCATGTACTTGAACGGGTGTAAGGACGAAATGAAATATCTAGCGGCTCTACCACCTCCTTGGATTCCTTGTCGGCCTCATGCAGCTGCATCAACATTGTTGATCAGCCTGTCCTGACTCCTGACCACACTCTCAGGTCTCCTCTTTATCACAAATTGAAATAAATTAAGCCCTGGCCATACTCTCAGGTTTCGTCTTTATCTCTACAAATTAAATAAATAAATTATAATAGTCCAAACGAATTCTTCTTCGGCACACAACTTATTGTCAGTTTGTCACACAGCTGGAGTGCTGGAGACAGATTCAGATTCAGAATTAAGATATGTAGAGACATGTACTCCTGGCAAACAGCCATTTTATCTATCCATTCGTTCTTGTCATCTTCCCACAGATATTAATGGCTGAAAGTGAAAGGAATTCACATCCTGATTATTTTTTTTCCGAAGCAACCATATAGTGCTGATCAATCACTAGATGTTGTGCTTCTGAATTCAGATAGACGAGCACACGTACGCAGGCAGTCCTTTTGCTGAGCCCTGCCATAGTGCTTTCCACTACAGGATCGGATCCATCCATCCCGTTGGTGCTAGTGCTAGCTGCCAGTGTGCCAGGTGCCATGCACTGTAGGAAATGCGCGGGCAAAGGCGAGCGCACACCGGCTGCAGGCTCCTGATCTGCTCTTTTCTTCGATCTCCTTGCTTTTTCTTGAGGCCGGCCGGCCGGTGCGTTGCTACTGGTTGTGGTTGACCTTACCCTCCATTGCATGCAGTTCCTCCCTTTCCATCCATTTCCATGGTCCTTGAAACCAAAGCCAAGAGATGCACACTGGCACACACTCGCACGCGGCTAACCGTTCGTTTCCTAGCCGTCCAAAATGCTCGGCGTACGGAGGGTCATGCGCCAAGCAAGTGGCCGGTTGCGAGCGTCCACGGCGAGAGCCACTCGCGATCCCCACCAGATTGGCAGTTTTTGGCACACACCACACAGTTCAGTGAATTGAAGATGATCATCATCCATCCAGTGCCGATGCCGATGCATCAAAGAGCTGGCGATTCAAATTGTTTCCTTCTTGCCACGAGATTCCTGCAGAATTCCCCGTGGAATCGTTCCAAGTAGCTGTCCACGCT
This sequence comes from Hyparrhenia diplandra, assembly GCA_015847255.1. NCBI lineage: Eukaryota > Viridiplantae > Streptophyta > Magnoliopsida > Poales > Poaceae > Hyparrhenia > Hyparrhenia diplandra. The sequence goes on from JADLZK010007486.1 coordinate 80,139, forward strand.
TCTGCAGTTCGTTTCGCTCGCCGGTCGCCACCGCCTCGTTTAAACACCAGTAGGCAGGCCCATCAGTATAGGCTAGCTATAGTAGCTAGGTTATTAGCCAGCGCTGAGTGATAAGCCATAAGCAGTATGGATTAACAGCCAGCCATTAACGAACGAATGAATGAAAGTGAAGGTGGGCAAGGGCAACTGGAAAAGGGAATGAACAAGTGCAAATGCTACCCGGCGACGAGTCCCTTTGCGTCCTTGAAAAGCGCACTCGAGTATCGATCGCTGACGCCGATGCTGATTGTGATGCAATGCAATGGACCTGCTTTGGCAACGGTGCCTGGTGACTTGACAGGGGAAAGCCGAGGCTAAAGAGTCTCTTTGGAAATTCTATAGAAATTTTACAAGAACAAGTTCAATTTCTAGAAATGGATCCAAGGTGCTGTACTGCTGTTGATCATGCATCCGTGTTATCATTGGCTCTTAGAATTTACTAGCAATCAGGATCTAATGAGCAACGATGATGATGCACAGGCCACTAAGTCTGGAACCGTGTACTATACTAATCGTGCTGACCCATGCGTATATAGAATTTCAGGTGCTTTTTTAGTCATCCAGAGAAACAGATGGGAGTATAGTGTATTCGAAATGCTCGAGAACATGCTGCAACTTTTGGTGCGTCGAAATGCAACTTGAGTAAATTGAATTTCAGGTGCTTCTTCAGTCATCAAGTTGATTTTCGTCTCCTTGTTTGGTGGTGGTGGTGAGGAGACCCACTAACTTGGCCGCGTAGAAGGCTAAAATATAATTACAACCCTGGTTTAAAGTATTCGCCATGAGTCCATGACAAGACACTGTTTCAAGCTACTGAGAAGAAAATTAAATTAAAGTAAAACCCATTCCTTTCTTCGTGCGTATTTATGTAATATTCTGTTGACTTTGTGGCTAATAAACTTACATTATTTTTAAAATATAAGCTGTGTATAGTATACTATATATGAGGTAAGCAGTTATTAGCTAGGTCAATATACGCGTCTTAGCATTTTATTATTTTTATGAGGTAAGCAGTTATTAGCTAGGCAATATACGCGCCTTAGCATTTTTTTCCAACGCAAGTCTTCCGAGCAAGCTGCAGCGGGCTCCAAAAGATTCTTTTTCAGTATCAGACCTAAACAGGATATGCATGCTAGCCAAAATCACCTCACTGGGACATCGATCATTTTATTTAATTTAAATGTTTTTCCGTCACCCATAATTAATAGCTATATTGGCATCTCAAAAGAAAGTATGATTATCTAATCTTATTTGTTGTTTATTAATTCAAAGTAGAATAGTCGATCCCTTCGCCATCAACAAATGACGTTAGAACAAGTAAGGGCTTGTTCGGTGACGTTCCGGCTTTAGCTCCACCGGAGGCTGTAGGAGTGTCGTCGGATGAGCCATAGCGAACAACGGCGGCTCCGGCAGTGTAGCCATAGTGAACATGGTGAGGGCCAAGTTGTGTCGCTGAGGGCAAAGCGGCTCCTTCGAGCATGGTGTAGGTGCTGGTAGAGCCGTGCTAGCGGGCCTGCTTAGTTGGATTGAGCAAAAAGCTGGACTCTGTAGAATGAAAGAAAAAAATGAGGATGACACGCGGAGTGCACCTCAACAGTTGCTGATGTTTTTAAAATGGTCATCCATTCTCCTTTTCATTGATTGTACCAAAATCAAAATAAGAACGATTTTGTCCCCACGACCAAATAGTAACATAGGATGATCCCATATCTCAGAAAACTAGAAAATATGATCATCCTATCAAAAGCCTAAAATGAGGCATCTGGCCCTAAGCAAGCCATTAATTATGACCTATATATGGACAATGAAATATTTATGGTGACTTTGTCGATCTTCTATCAATGATCATCCTATCCCAAATTGCTAAAATATGCTAAGTGCTTTGCCAAACTATGGGAGACAAGTTTTTATAGTTTTGGCAAAAAAAAAAAAAAACAAACAAACAAGGATGCTAAGCCAATTTAGCAAACTCTTGGTCTTGGAGATGCTCTTACTTTATGCATATATATACATTTATATTCATGAGTGTATATTTCAGGAAAAAAAAAAAATCTTATCTGAATGGTACGATTCACGCCCCCAAGGGTCTGGATCAATATTTACGGACTACGGCTGCATTCATCCCTTCGCTACACATCCAGATAAGCACAGTTTCTTTCAGCTGTCGAATCCAGTTTTTATTCACGAAAGTGATTTCGATGCCAGCTGCATTATCAGCCAAAATTTGGAACTCGGACAATACATTAGCTGCACTGTCATTCTGTAACAGCAATCGAACTTGGTGCATATAGTTGCGTTATAAACACAAGGAGAGACCAAGTTCGATGCTCCAGGAAGTGAAAGATAAGCATGTTTTCTGCTTCCATTGAAAAGGCTCATCTAGTCCTAGTTATAATAGAATTGCAATCTATTACTCAATCCGTTCTAAATTATAATTTATTTTTTACTTTTCTAGATACATTGTTTTTAGTAAAGAAAAAGTATGTAGAAAAGCCAAAAACAACTTATAGTTTTAAACGGAGGAAGTACTGATTAGAGGCTCAAAAGAGACAACGGTAGTCATCACCACTTGCTAGAAAAAAATGGTAAATTTAAAAATTCTAAAATAATCAGAAATGTATACGGAGTAGCCTTTAATTTGATATTCTCTTTGTTCGAAATAATAAGAAGTTTTAGTTTCTCTAGATATATTACTTTTTACTATATATATAGACAAAGTGTATATCTAAGTGAATATTAGATATTTTTAATCTAGAAAAACTAAAACATCTTATAATTTGGAATAAAGAGAGTAAATATCAATCGTCATCATCATTAGTAACGGTCATCGGATCTATTTTGCTTTAGAAATTACCTACCATTATTGTTGTGAAAAACATAAAGGACCCATAAACTTGCATTTAAATTATTTATCTACCATTATATGAAGTAACTAAAATAACCCCTAAATTTGATTTTAAATTAGCATTATGGAAGATAATAATACAATGTAACCCCTAAATTTGAACATAAATTAACGGCCTCTAACATTATGAAATATAAATGTGAAACATGCTTCTGATTTCATTTCGCCTGCAGATTTCGTAGTCAGTGATCGTGGAGCAGAGCTCCAAGGTACTAGCTTTTTTTCTACTGGTGAAGGAGCACAAATAAACATCAAGCACCGCGAGGGCGAATCGAATACGCGAGATGTGGAAGCGTCACCTCGTCGCAAAAATTCAGCCAGCCTTTTGCGAGTGGGCAAGGAAGAAGAAGAAAAAAAAGGAGTGATAAACACAACAACACTTTTAACTCCCTTTCGCTGCTTTTCCTGACGGTCCACTGGCATGGCCGGCGGATTTTTTCGTTTTTGAAAACAAAAAAAAAACTCGTAAAGAAAAGAAGAAACGATACGGAACGGAAGAGGCATTTGAAGGGCCCGGCAGCCAACCTGCTTCCCGCACAGGCAGCCACACGGGTTGGCCACGGAATTACATTGCTGACGATTGATCCGATCCGATCCAAAGATCCGGCCGGAGATGGAGGAGATTATATTCCGGGGCCGCTGTTGATGAGACGTGACGAAATTTCTGGAATAAACGCTTTCGATCGAATTTCGATGTTGGAGCTTTGATTGGTTTCCCGGCCGGGCGGGCGGGGTATAATCCCTCTCTCTCTCGATCGATCCGCTTTGTAGATAGATGTATGTAGACTGGTGTTTTCTTGCACGCTAACATTTCCACGTACTGAGAGAATAAGCTTTATTTCCTGACCTGGACGTGCCGTGACCGTGATATATAATGCACTTCAAATTGTATTAGTGGTAATATATATATATATATATGTCTCAACAAACTCGAAGATCTTAAGAAACCTTGTAATATAAACATCTGATTTGTTTTTTTCGAAGAATATGCAGTGAGATTAACCATGAGTCCGCCCCAGCGAGTGCGCGGGCGGAAAGCAGCGGCGCAGAGGATCTGGTGTTCCGTCCCATGTGCTACTGCGACGGGTGGGTAGGGCCCGCGGGGGCATTACGTTTTTTTAATAAAGAAACGGGGGGGGGCATTACGTGGTGCATGCAAGACAAGCCGTCCGTGACGGGGTGTCCCGCTTTTCATCCCCTGCCGGCGGGCCCGGTATCTCTCGGACGAGATTACGGCGTTGCCCTCGTGTGGCATCTCGTTGCGCCGACGCTCTGGCTGTGTCCGTCCCCGATCGACTCCCCGTCCCGTGCGTGAATTCGATCGTGATCAACTCGTTCGATCCATCACAAAACCACTGGACGGAATCACTCCCCAAATCAAACAGCCTGTAAGTATATACTCCTAGCTGAACACGATAAGTGGTGTCAGTGTGACGATCATTTTCATGCCAACTTATCGTGTACCGGGACATAACATATATATACGTAGTACTCTAGCTGCACAGCCAATTTAATTAGTTTAGTTATCCATGTGTGAAAGGATAGCATGTCGCTTTCATACGGGGTGATGCTTTGTTATTTCTTTACATCCTGCCACGTACAGTGATGGTGCCATTAGCGGTTAATTATTATACTATAACTATATATATATATGTGTTACTCTAAACTTAACTAGGGAAGAACTATATATGTTCCCTAAAAAAAATAATACTGTCCAACGTCACGAAGTTAGATGTGTTCACATATTTTCTTGAATCTTTTTATAGAGAAATATATTTTACTTGCAATTGTCATCGGTGCCCTTGACTGCCTCAAGATTGAAAAATCACCGCAGGTGCCGTTGTCTAAAACTGGAAATTAGTCCCAACAAGGTTTTAAATTTTGACAAGTTTTAAAATATATTAGTATATATATGCATGTGAAAAGAAATGCATTGTCAAGATATATATATCTAATACAGAATTAATACAATAGTTTAATGTTGTAGACGATTTTTTGTTTTTTTAATAAACTAGTATATATCAAGATTAGAAGAGTTTGACTTAGACTAAGGTGACATACGGATAGAGTATTTCGATTTTGACAGCCGCATCGATCCACCATCTTGTGGGGGCATTGAGGACCATCCTAATCTTTTGGACCATACTAAAAATGGGGTCAGCGCAAATTTGCATCAAGCAGCTCACAGCTTTATCTTCTTCCCCACAGCCCTAGCTACTAGCATGATTTTCCAATAGAAAAATAATTAATGAATGTAATACGACGAGTACAAAAGAGAAAACAGGAATACGACTAGTTTCCACATGGAATGATAACATGCATGGAGGATCATGCGCTGGACGAGACTCGATGGAATCTTTCAGTGCAAATCGTGGCCAGTAGGCTACCACATGGACCACCAGCAGCAGCAGCAGCCCCGGCCACCGGCGCGGCGGCGCCCTACCACATTGGCTGTCGACTCCGGCCACATGGGCGCGCAATATGCAGGCCGCACCCGCACGCACGGTAAAGATGCATGGCGGCAGTAGACGTCAGGAAATCGAACTGCCGGAGCTCGTCGGAGTGAAGCTGCAGCTCGACCGTGGAAACGAACGGCCATTTTGGCTGGATGGGGAGCCACGGGGGCAACGGTGCGGTTGGACGCAAAGGCCCCTGGTCCCTGGAGTCCTGGACCTGGAGGCGCGGACGGCGGAGTCCAGGTCCATTCCAGTGGAATGACTCGAATTCCTTGTCAGTGGACAGTTACCCGACAGGACGGCACGGACAGCTCGACGATTGGCTCGCCGCTGCTCGCCTTGGATCTACTAGTAGCATGGATTCGTTGCACTGCATCTGTCACCGCACATTGTCATATTTAAATTGTTGTAAAAAATATCATACTCCCTCCGTTCTTATTTTGATTTTGGTACAATCAATGAAAAGGAGAATGGATGACCATTTTAAAAACATCAGCAACTGTTGAGGTGCACTCCGCGTGTCATACTGATTTTTTTTCTTTCATTCTCCAGCTTTTTCCTCAATCCAACAAAGCAGAACTTCCATATGCCATTGGAGTAGGCGAACTTGGCCCGCTAGCACGCCTCTACCAGCACCTACACCATGCTCGATTGCTCGAAGGAGCGGCCTTGCCCTCAGCGTCGCAACTTGGCCCTCACCATGTTCACTATGGCTACACTGCCGGAGCTGCCGTTGTTTGCTATGGCTCATCCGACGACACTCCTACAGCCTCCGGTGGAACTAAAGCCGGAACGTCACCGAACAAGCCCTAATTAATTGTTCTAACGTCATTTGTTGATGGCGAAGGGATCGACTATTCTACTTTGAATTAATAAACAACAAATAAGATTAGATAATCATACTTTCTTTTGAGATGCCAATATAGGTATTAATTATGGGTGACGGAAAGACATTTAAATTAAATAAAATGATCGATGTTCCAGTGAGGTGATTTTGGCTTGCATGCATATCCTGTTTAGGTCTGATACTGAAAAAATAATCTTTTTGGAGCCCGCTGCAGCTTGCTCGGAAGACGCGTTGGAAAAAAAATGCTAAGACGCGTATATTGACCTACTCCCTCCGTTCCAACCGAGTTTGTCACCGCGGATTCCGTGCCATCTTATTCGATCTTCGTCTTATTCAATTTTTTTTTGCACAAATATAATTTATTTTGTTACGACTTATTTTATCAATGAAGATACTTGAATATTGATTAATTTATTTTATAATTTGCATAAATATTTTGAATAAGACGGATGGTCAAACATGAAGTTCAAAAAGTCAAAAAACGGCGAACTCCATGGGACGAGAGGGAGTATTTAATAAGTATAGTAGTATATCAAAAGCTTAACTAATTGTTGATTAAAAAATTATAAATATTTATGATACTAAATAAACACCATTACATTAATTTCGAAATTTATTTTTATAATTAAATAATTTAGAGTCATAAATATGAATATTATTCACTTAAAGTTTGGTAAAAAATTAACTAGTTTATCTGGCACACAGCCATGTTTTTATGGATGGAAACATTTTTCACATATAGCCCCCAAAGTGTAATCCGTTTGTTTCTAACAGATGTTGACTACTTATCTTGTTCTTAGAACAATTTTAACTCTAGTGAGTAAATGTTTATCCTGTAGTGATGAGAACGTACTGTACGTCATAAGCAATCACCAATCGTAATCATCAGGTTAACTGCTCGAGTGTGGACGTGCGGTGAAAACAGGAGCTATAGCAGCCTCAGAATTATTGGAAACCTTCAATTCACACGTGATGGTACCCACAGTTTCTTGTTACTACTCGATAACACTAGTTAACACTAGTACTGATTTGATTTTGCGAGCACTGGCAAAATCTTTTCCGTGGCGGACACTTTTTTTACCCGTCACGGAAAATACTCCGCCACATCCTGCTTTTTTTTACGTGGCGGGCGTGTTTTGCCCGCCACGGGAAAGATATTTTGCGTAGCGGGCACCTTAACACGCTTCGCCACGCAAAATACGCTATTTTGCGTGGCGGCCATGTTAAGGTGCCCGCCACGCAAAATATCTTTCCCGTGGCGGGCATTTTAAAAGGCCCGCCACGTAAAATGCGAAGCCCAATAAAACCCAGGGCGAGGCCCGCTATCGGCCTCTGATATAAATACAACAACTTAGGGTTTCACTCCTCATTCGGTCATTCCCCACCTCGGCACACCGTCTCCGCGCAGCCGCTCCCTCCCTCTCCGCGCAGCCGCTCCCTCCCTCTCTTTCTCTCTCACTCCCTCGCTTTACTCTCCACCGCGCACACGGCCCCCTCCATCTGTCTCTCCACCGAGCGACGCATGCATCCATGCGGAGAGGAGGGGACATGCATCCGGTGGGGGCGGCCGCGAGACCAAGGAGGCGTCGCGGTAGAGGACCGCAAAGATGCAAGGAGGCGCGGCGGATCCCGACCTCTCCTCCGAGATCCGCGGCGCGCGTGGGATGCAAGGTGGCATCGTCCACGGCGGCGGATCGAGCTCCTCCACCGCCGGCCGGTGGATCCGGGCGCCACCCTCTCTCCTACTCGGCGGCCCTCCGGCGGTGGATCCGGGCGCGGCGGACCTCCCGGCGGCGGATCGGCGGCGGATCCGGGCACGGCGGGCCGATCCGCGGCGGCGCTGGCCGCATCGGGTGGCGCTCTTAGCGGCGGGCGCGGATGCGGTGGATCGCTGGCGGCCGGATCGCGGCGGCGCCTCCACTCCCGCCGGCGGCCATGTGCGAGAGGAGCGGCCGGATCTGCGCGACGGCGCCTCCTCCCCTTTCCGGCGGCGGCAAATCCGGCGAGGGCGCCCGGATCCGGCCGCGGCGGCGCTCCAGCCTAGATGGGCTCGGCGGGTGTTGGGTTCGAGACTCCAAACACGCGGAACCTTGCGCTCGCCGAGGCCTTGCGCGGGGACGAAACCTTGCGCGAAGGTCCAAGGCCCGACACAGGGGGGCTCGCCAGCGGGTCCCGCCCAAACGTTGCCTCGGACGAGAGATGACGATCGCGAATCGAAAAGATGACGTAGTAGAGAATTTAGGGTTTCTATTACTACTTCACCCGCCCCTTGCATCGGGGCACGTCTTCTTTATAGGTGTCCAGGGACGGCTACTAGCTAAATTACAAACATGCCCGGGAATATGCCACGGATATTCTCTAGGAAATAACGAAGCCAAGGGCATTTTGGTCTTCATCCGGGCACACTGAGGGGACCCGAGTACGCTTTTGGCCGGCCCGGCCGAGCGGAAAAGCGGTTGGCGCTCTTGGGCGGCCCGGCCAGAGAGCCGGCCCGCTCCTATCCGCGCCCCGTGGGGTCGCGGCGGTGCCGCCCCCGCATCCCGAGCCCGCGCCGGCGTTCCGTCTCAGCGTCGAGCCTTGGCGGAACAACGGCGGGAGCGGGCGCGCTGGCGGCTGGTCCTCGCTCGCCTCGGTACTCGCGCCCTCGACGGGGCGAGTCGCGCTTCTCAACGTCAAGGGCAGCCGCGCGAGGCGGCGAGGTGGCGGCGGCGCCGCACCTTGCGCCACCGAGGCGGGGGCTCGAGCGGCGCTGACGGGGGGCGGGCGGGTCACTAAAGTGCCGGGCGGTCACCGAGCGGCGCTGACTCGCTGGTGGTGGCGGCGCGGCCCCGTCCGCCTGTCGGCGCGCAGCCGAGCAGCGGCGGCAAGGCGGGCCCACCGCGCTGCGGGCGTGAGCTTGCGCGGCTGGCGGTAGCGGCCTTGCGCCGGCGGGCGCGCCACGCGTGGGAGCCTTGGCGTCGGGGCCGCGGCCGGGCGTCCGCGGCCGCGGGCTTCGGCCACCATCGGAAGTCGGGCCCACCCCGCGCGAAGGCCTTGCACACACGGAGAGGAGGTGGCCAGCCGCCGTCGGCCCGTGGCCGCCCGCTGCGCGGGCCTTGCGCTGGGCGAGAGTCCGAGCCCAGCCCACGGCGTCGGCTTTTGCGCGGCCGGCGGTACGCTAAGCCTTGCGCCCGTCCGCCTGCTCCTCGGCCTTGCGCTCATACGGGGGTAAGCCCGAGCTCGCCTTTCCTTCGATTCCTGCACTTAGAAAGCGAAGGACAACGGCATGCTAATCTTGTTAGTCAACACGACGCTATGCAGGCTCATCTCAATTGAGCACAGGCCCAACAGTTCCCCCAAGGGCAAGGTCCGGCGCAAGGCGGTCCTTTGGCCTTAGCTCTCCTGAAGCTCCGAGAGGTGAGGCTGCGTTTGGCACCTTCCCCCCCGGCCGTCCTTGCGTTGGGGCTTGGGGGCTTCAAATTTTTCCTTTTTTTTCTCTGTGCGTTGAAGCCGTGGTCTGTACTCTCATGTACGAGTTGGTGATGCTCATAAAGGACTTAGATTTTGAAAGCTTCGAATTTATGCAGGGGTCGATGAAATTCGCAGAGGCTTATTTATTTTGTCCTTGAACTGAGCTGCAGGTGGTGGTTTGTCGTCGGGGTGGAGGCCTATAAAAACCCCGTCTCTCCGACGCGCCACACTATTTCATCTCGGTCCGGTCGTCTTCTACTCGGCTGGCTGCCGGGTGCTGTGCTGGCTCTGTTTCATTGCCGTGCTTCCTGAAGCTCTGGGAGGTAAAAAATCTCGGTATCCTATTTATAGCTATGAACTGGTGTAAAAATATTATTATGTGCTTTAGAAACTTGTTGGGGAATATTGCCAAAAGTACAGATACCCTTGTTTGGACCATATGCTGCTATTCTTCTTGGTCTTCTAGTTTAATTTGAACTATGGGTACCGTATTTTATGAGTTTGGCTTCTGAGAAAGTTAAAATAAAAAGGATTCTGGCAGTACATGTGCCGTGGCATGCATTTGAAGCGGAAACAGACGTATTTTTGACTGTGTTCTGATTCTGTAAATTTTATGATGAAGACAGCACCTAAGACTTAAGTTTCATACATTCCAAAAAGTCATGAAGGGTATGGCTCGGGTTTTTTTTTTTTTTTTTTAGGCTTATGAGTTGAGGTTCACATTTATTTCCTAATTTGGATGGATGGTAGTATTGTGGAGGTTGATTGAATTGTGTTGTTTTTGTTTTTGCTGCCCCTTTTTTTTTTACGCAGGCTGCTTGTTTTCCTGGGGTGAGGTTTGTAGAGATCTTTTTCGCTTTGGTCGTCTTTGTGCAGTGAGTCTTGGATGCCAGTGGCTGCGAAGGGTCCGAGCTGCTTGAAACGATCGAGTTGGACGGAGGGTTTACTTTGTCTGAGGTTTTTCCGGAGGCTGAGTGGGACAAGATGGTTAAGAAAAAGGATAAGGGAGTGAGCTATGTGTTGGGGGCATCAATGGTCACAGAAGGTGATATCAAGAAGCTTGAGACGGACGGCTGCTTCCCTCCGGGTTGGGCGAGGAAGCCGGAGGGTGAGGATCAGCCCTTCCTACCGCCAATTGGGGAGCCTTCGTCTCCTGAGGGCGGGGAGCCTTCGTCGTCGAAGTGTTGGGCCGTGGTTTTCATCGATTACTTCAAGTGTGGCCTTCGCATCCCTTGCGAGGGTTTGTTGCATCGTCTTGGATGCTTTCGATTCAACTTCACTTCGACACCTCGAGCCTTCCTCACGCTCACTAAGTTCTGCTGGGCTTGCGAGTCCTATGGGGCGGTACCTGATGTTAACGTTTTCTCAGAGCACTACGAGATGCACTGTCAGTACTCGCCGCGCGGCGAAGGTCCCAGGCTTCAGTATGGGTGCTGCACCTTCATCCCGAGGAAGATTCAGAAGGAGCCTTGCCTTGAACTCTCTTTTGCCCAGAAGAGTAGGCTGGAGCACAACTGGATGTCTCATCGGTTCTACGTGGAAGACGAAGGCACACCATTAAAGCCTGGACGGGCGAGCCCCCTCGCTATGTCTACGCGTCGGAGCTCACCATGGTTCGTGGGCGGGCCTTTGGGTTACCTTGCAAGGAGGTGCCTTGGAGGTGCGAGAAATGTAAGAAGGCCTTCGCGTTGGCGTGCAAGTACTCAGTGGTAGGGACTTGGTGGAAGAAGTAATTGGTGCTAGCTCTTTGGCCGCTTTGTGAACAGAGGAAGAAGCCAAGTATCGAGCCGAGGACCTTGCCCGGGTTACCCTCGGCGGTCGCATTCCTTGCCCTATATTTCGGTCTACTTTGCCCCCGCACCAAGGGTTCGACTTCTTGGTGTCGGTGGTTGCTTCGGTCGTGGTATTACGGGTGGAGTGTCAAAGGCGAGTACATGAGTCGGAGGTCGCTTATTGGGGGCATGCCTACCCTTGGGAAGATGCCTAGGCTGAACCAGGTGTTTTGGATGAGCTGAACGTGCGATACGGTGGTCATGAGGTCTCAAAGAAGGTGCTTTCGCGGAGGTGCGACGCGAGGATGAGAAGTTGTTGAAGGAGACGCAAAATGATGAAGTGTTGAAGGAAGCGCAAGGTGAACGACCGGTTAGCTCCCGCCACGTAGGGCGTCCACCGGAAGCCTCGTCTTCTAGCAAAAGGCGTCGTGTTGCGGTTGGCTCGCCGAGTCTCGCGCGAGTTTGGAGGGTCTTTGGTCAAGCCGGGTGAAGGTGCGAGAGGCCGAGGATGAGGACGCTAGTGGTGGTTGCGAAGACTCTTCGGGGCCCACGAGTGCGGTCTGCCCCCGAGTGGTGGAGCTCGTTCCGGTGATTGGGGTGAGTTTCCCGATATTGACCTTGGCCCCTCGGACTCGGAAGGTGTTGGTGATGGTGACGGGGTTGATGAGTTTATCGAAGACGGACGCCGACCTCGCGCCTACCTCACCTTTGGTTACGGCCGACGAGGTCGGGGAGGGACCTTTGCGGCTCTCTTTCGAGGCTCGGGTCGAGGCGGGTGAGTCCTCGGCCGACGGGCTCGGGAGGGACCTTGCTTTGGCCCCGCCCGAGGCTACGCCCGGCCGCCGGCCTGGTCGCACCGGTTTGCGCCACTGGGGCCGCTAACCTTGCTAGTAAGTTTTAACACTTTGCATTTTGTCTTCGCTTTTAATTCGTTATGTTCTGTGTCTTGTCACTGATTACTGAGATGCTTTTTTGTGCAGTAGGTGACGGAGGGGGCTTGACCCTGGGAGGAGCTGGCCCTAGCGCTGGCGGTTTCGGTGTTTTCTCTGGTGATGTGAACGCTTTTACGACTGCTGCTCCTCTTGTTCCTGTGGCTGGGGCTGCGGGGGCCTCTGCCCTTCCGCTCTCTGTCCAGGGCTCTTCGCGCCACCGGTTCTGGTGGTGGCCCCGGCCTTTGTTGCCCCTGGCGAGTCTTCTCGTGCCACGGGTCCTCCTCTACGGGAGGCTGAGGAGGTCTAGGGGTTCCTTCCTGGTGTCAGCTGCCAACCGCGAAGCCCTTCTGCTATTGTGTCCGAAGGTGCGCGGGCTCTATGCCTATAAGGGAGAAAATTTTATACTTGCAACCTCTTGGTGTTCCTAATGTCTTGGGTTGTCATTTTTGGCGACGCTAACACGGAGGCCGTGCACCCATTTCGGGAGAGCGTTGGAAACGTGCTCCTACGAGACTTTGAGGGAATTTCACGGGGAGCGTTTTTCTCGTTGTAAGCTTTCCTACTTGAGCAGATCATTTTCTCGGTAGTGAGTGCTGTTGCGCTATATTTGGTTTTAACTTTGGATATTGGATTTTTTTTTTTTGGTAGGCAAACGACATTGTGGCTGGGGTTTTTCACTTTCGTACCAATGAAGAAGTGCGCGCGATGCGATTATTGGACGGCTCGAGAGGAGGCTAAAGGGTTCGGAGGAAAGTCTTTGAAATCCGAAAGGGAGGGTCGGGGTGGGCGAGGGCCGCAAAGGAGGTTGAGCGGCTGCGGCGACGCCAAGAATGTTCTTGAGGGCGGAGCGGGAGTCGGCCCCGATGGATGGCGGCTTCTTGAAGAGGCCGCTTCGCCATCTTGAAGTCCGAGGCCAAAGTCTTGCATGAGGACCTTCTTAGGGCTGCGCAAGGAGCTTGCTAAGGTGAAAAAGAGTGCCGAGAAAGACACACTTGGGGGGCTGAAGTCCGAGGTCAAGACTGCGCCACGGAGGTTGGCAAGATCTGGCGTGGAGCTATCATTTGCAAGGGCTGCGTCGAGGAGCTATCTCTTGCTACGGAGCGCTCGTGAGGACGGGTTAGAGGCTGCTGCGGGCTTTTGCAAGGACCCTTGCGGACCACGGAGCTGTTGTGGCTCACTGCGAGGATGCCTCGATCGGCCTTGTTATAAAATTTGGATGAAGGATACAATGGCTCGGCTTCCCGAACCTTGGGGACGAGCCGGGGACTTTGCGCTATGGCGGGTGCCTTTGGGTTTTCTAAAGTGGTTAGGTCCTATGGTTGTGACCACGTGGAGAAAGTAAAAAGTGAGCGTATGGGAGACCGCACTATGGGCGTTCCTGCGATGGTTTGGTTCGAGTGTGAAGAGGTTCACACGCTACTACAGACGCGCCATGGGCGAGGAGGCTTGCGACGCTGTTGTTGGTCTTTTAGCTCTAAGGTGCGCGCTACGTGCACGCAGTTGGTTTGGTTTTTGGGTTCCCCCCTTTGCACTTGTTGCTAACACTTGTTAGTTTTTCCCTATTTGCGGGAAAGGCGGGGGCCGGACGGGGCATGGCTGATTCTAGCTTGGCCGTAAGCGCTAATGGTCGGCCCGACAAGGGCCGTGGAGGTTGCGACCGAGGCGGCCGAGGTATCCTCCTTTCTCTCTCTTTTTTTTTGTCTCACTATTATTTTATTGTTTTTATTGGTCTACCAAGCCCCCTTCTCGCTTTCTCAAAGGTGAGTAGCTAACTTGTGCCCCTTCCCCTTTTTTTTTCTTTGTCTTCTTTCTTTTTATTTGGCGTAGGGTGGAGGGTCCGAGGTCCCAAGATCGGCCGAGGCTCCCCGTGTTCTTGCTATTGAGTCGTCTAAGGTAACTTTTCTTGGTTGATTCGCGAAGCGTCGCCTCTTGGTAACCTTGTTAGTGTTTTACTCCCCCCTTTCCTTTGACGTGCTATGCGGCGGGTGCCTTCGGGAGGGGCAGAGGTTTCTACCCAGAGCAAGGTTGTTCAAGCTTCTATTGAGATGGCGGCGGAGGTATGAAATGATGGCGCTTATTTGTATCTGAATTTTTTCCTGGCGACATGTATGTTCGTGTGCACACTTCACTCATATTGTTTTGAATTTTTTATTTTTGTTTTGCCCCAGGTGCCGCGGACAGCCGATGCTCGAGCGGATGCTGAGGCTACGGGCGGCGACGCTAACGCCAAGCCCGACGGCGCTGCTGCGGAGTCCGCGACTGTGGCCTCTTCTTCGGTCTCCAACCCACCTGCGCGGGTGATTGAGCGCGAGGGAATGGAGGAGCCTACTACTGCTCGCGCATCTGGAGATACCTAGGTTGCTGTTTTATGATGAGGCGTGCCTTGCGGCGGAAACTTAGCTTTTGTAAAAATGCGAGACCTTAACAACGTTAGCCGAACCTGTGCACTTGTTAGGAGCTGCGTCTCGGCCTTTGTTGTTGAACTCGCGCAAGGCTGTTATCTATGTTTAGTGGTACTTAGACACTGTGGCTGCGCTTATGTCAGAAGACACTCTTGATCTGCGTTTGCTCTTTGTTGAGGCTAAAGGTCGAGTTGGCTTGGTTAGCGTGGGTTTTTCTTTGTGCTTGGCGCTTGGGCTAGGCAGAGGGTTAAAACCCTGCGCACGGCTGAAAGGTCGAGCCTTGCGGGGAGTTCGTCAAAATTTTTGTTGCTTGTGGGTCTACCTTGCGCTGGCTCGTGGCTCAAAATTTTCAGCCTTGCGCTTGGCTCAACTTTGGCGGCCTTGCGCTTGACTTGACTTTAGCGCGGAGTAGGGCGGATAGCCCCGCTAAACATTGGCGCTTATTTATCTTTTAGGGATTTTTCAACCCGATCACATTGCGGCAAGCAAAAATTTCGGTGCCTGCATGTTTGAGGACTTTTTCAGTGCTTAGAATAATTCTTGGTGCGCATTTCTCGAGGACTTTCCGGTGCTGTATTTCTCGGGTCTTTTCCGGTAAGTGGTATTTGAAGGCCTTAGAGGTCGTTGCGCGGTGACGAATCTTCGATTCATACCGCGCAAGGTCCTCCGAGAAAGTTTTAAATTGTCGAATAAGGGTCCACTTGCGGAGCCAATTTCGACACTCTGCACGGTATCGATAGGGGAACACATACTTTGGATAATTTTAAAGGAGTTTTTACATAGGTCTCGCCTCGTTAAAAACCTCACCTCCGATAGGAGTCCCCTTGTGAGGAAAAGAGTACGAGCCTTTTTTGATTGAAGAGTAAAAATGCGAAGGCGGTAAATGCCTTAACCCTTGCTTACATCATGCTCGGGTTCGGTTCTTACATATCAAATGTAGAAGCGGTGGAGGTTGTCGATGTTCCAAGTGTGCTTTCGGAGGTGACGCCTTCGCTTGACATTAGGTAGAAGGAGCCAGCTCTTCCGGCGGCCTTAGCCGGGTGTAAGGCCCTTCCCATTTTTGCCGGAGCTTTCTCTGGCGTTCTTTGCGTTTGGCTTCCTCCTTAGTACCGGATCTCCGTCGTTGATTTCTTTTCTTACGACTTTTTGGTCTCTCCATCTTTTGGTCTCGCTTGGTATTTCTCTATGTTGCAAAGGGCTTGAGCCTCGTTTCTTCGGCGTCTCCTTTTGCGTACTCTTCGCCCCTCTCGCGAGATCTTGTTTCATCACGCGCATGCTTTGGTGTTTTATCTCTTACGGTAGCATGGCTTCCTCTCTCCGTATAACGGCTGAATGGGGTGTAGCCGGTTGCTCGGATATGGTGGTGTTATGCGACCATATCACTCTAGGGAGTTCTTCCACCCACTTGCCTTTGCGTAGGTTGAAAAGCTTCTTGGAGATTGCTTTGAGAATATGATTCCGTTTGCTCTCTCTCTTGCTCCATTGGATTTGCGGGTGGTACACGGAGGCGAAGGCTATCTTTGTACCCATGCTTTCACGAAATTGCTTGAATTTCGAGTCAAATTGTTTTGCCGTTGTCTACAATTGAGAGTCTTTGGGTACTCCAAATCTGCTTGAGATGATGTTTTGCCGGAAGAACTTCTTGGCCCGACTCGAGGTTATGGTTGCCGGTGGTTTAGCTTCAATCCACCTTGTGAAATATTCTCTTTGCGACAACCGCGAACTGTTTGAACCTTGCTTATTTGTTGGCGGGGGCCTACGAGGTCCATTCCCCATCTTTGCAATGGCCAAGTTGGTGGTATTAGTTGTGTTTCAGCGAAGGTCCCTTTTGGTGGGCGAGAAAAATTTTGGCGGGAGGCCATGCGTTTTTCACAATGTGTTCGCGTCTTTGATGTGCGTAGGCCAAAAGAAACCTTGCCTTAGGGCCTTGCGAGGGAGATAGCTCGTGGGCCAAGGTGCGGCCGCGAATCTTGGGAGTGTATTTCGCGGAGCAATTCCACCCCTTCCCGATGGGATATGCGCCGGCAAAAGGTTGCACGACGCCCTTCTTGTACAACACTCCTTCTATTAATACGTAGTTCCTAGCCCCTTGCTGCGATCTGGCGGCCGTGTTTGTCTTTGGGCTTGAGGGCGTCGTTTAAGGCATCTAGTATGAGCTGCCACCAATCTTCGCTACGGGTCAACATCAGCATCTTGCGAGACTTTTCCCGGTGTTTACGTTGATGGTTTAGAAGCGGTGCTATAGAATGTTCGGCGGGCAAGGGGTCGGTAGTTTCTTCTTTGCTTTAGCCGGCTCGTGCGCCTCTGCGTTTTACGCCCTTGGGATATATTTTCTTGTGAATCCTTGGAACCTTCGCTCCGACCCTCGTACCCGCGGCAACGTGCTTGGCTAATTCGGCTCTCGGTCGTGTATTCTTTCTCGACTTGCCCAGCTATGAGTTGAGAGTCCTGTTCTTATCTCTAGGACTTGTGCTCCGTGGGCTTTTGCTTTGTTAAGTCCTAGGATTAGACCTTCGTACTCGGCTACGTTGTTGGTTGCCTTGAAGTCTAGCCTTAGTGCATATTTTGTCTTGATTCCTGAGGGGGATATAATGACTGCGAGAGGCTCTGCACCGTTTCTTCCCAGGCTCCGTCGGTGTAGCTTGTCCATAGTTGGTAGCCGGCGGTTCGGCCCTCTCCGTCGAGGTGTCCAATCGCCACAAAGTCCGCAAGAACTTGGGACTTTATCGCCGATCCTTGGTGTGTAAGTGATCTCATCTTGAGAGAGTTCATTTGCCCATTTTCCTATTCTCCCGAGGCTTCCTTGTTCTTCACCACCTCACCGGCGGGCGTGAAGTTGGGACCGGTGAGCTCATGCGCTTGGAAGTAGTGTTTGAGCTTCCTCGACGCCGATAGAGCGGCGCAGAGGCGATTTTCTCGATTTACGTGTAGTTCATTTTTGAGCGGACGAGCCTCGGATACATAGTATCTTGGCTTTTGGGACGAGTTGGGATCCCTCTTGGGTTTCCACTATGAGAACCGCGCTTCGCGTGTGTGGGAGGCCGCCCACGTACAACAAGAGTGGGGCTTACGGTTCGAGAACTCGTCGCGATAATTACGTGATTAGGTGCCCTTTGAGCTTGCGGAATGCCTCCGGCTGATACGGTCCCCAACATACTTTCTACGCCCCTCGGAGTGCCTTGAAGAATGGGAGACTCCTTTTCTGCCGACTTAGATATGAATCGATTGAGAGCTGCGATTACGCGAGTCAACTTCGTACTTCCTTCTTAGTCGTGGGTTCTCTCATCTCTGAGATTGCCTTAGCTTTCTTAGGGTTTGCTTTGATGCCTTCGGCACTGACTATGTAGCCTAACATCTTGCCCTTGGTTACCCCGAAGACACATTTTTCTGGGTTGAGCTTGAGCCCTGCCCTTCTTAATTTGGCGAAGGTGTCTTGGAGGTCCTTGATGTGATCGGAGCCCTTCTTACTCATTATCACGATGTCGTCTACATAGGCTATGACATTGTCCTGCGTAGGGCTTTCTTCCTCGTTCTTGTCAAGGACCTTTTTCATCATTCTCGCGAAGGAGGCCCCTGCGTTCTTGAGTCCCTCCGCCATTCTCTTGAAGCAGTAGGTGCCAAAGGGAGTTGTGAAGCTCGTCTTTTCTTCGTCTTGGGGGTTCGGCCACACTTGGTGATATCCGCGAAGCAATCAAGAGGGAAAACCTCGGCAACCCGCGGCTCTGTCGACGGAGGTGTCTATGCAGGTAAAGGAAAGCGGGTCTTTCTTACACGTTTTTGTTGGATCCGTGAAGTCTATGCACATCCTCCACCTATCATTCTTCTTGGGTACCATGACTACATTTGCCAACCACTCTGGGTATTTTACTTCTCGTATTATGTTTGCATCCAGTAGCTTCTGGACCTCGGCCTTGGCCGCCATGATTCTTTCGTCGGACATTTTCCTTTGCTTCTGCTTTCTGGGGCGCATATTTTCGTTTAAATCCAAGGAGTGCTCGATGATGTCTCTGCTCACCCCTTTGAGGTCTGCGGCCGACCATGCGAAGATACCTTTGTTTTTGTTCAAGGTTTCTAGGAGGTCTTGCTCTTCTAGCGATGCTAAGTTAGCGCCGATTGTTACTTGCCGGTCTGGGAGTCTTTGGGTCGAGGCATACTTTTTTTTTGTTTTTTTCTGGCGAGCAAGGTCGTGTCTTCCCCTTGGGCATGCGGGGGTTCGTTTCTTGTGCTTGTCCTTTCTAGAGCGTTTACATTGCGGTTTGCCTTGTATATTGCTCTTTCTATGTTCCTTGCGTCCTTCTGGCTGCCGTTCACTTTTATCAACCCATGCAGAGCGGGTATTTTCATGCAGATACCCCATGTGGATGGCGGCATTGAACTTGTTGGTGAACCCTCGACCAAATATGGCATTATAGGGATAATACAAGTCTACTACGTCGAAGGTGATATATTACGTTCTTGCTACCTCTTGGTCCCCAAAGGATACGGGGAGCGAGATCTTGCCCGAGCTTGAATACGCCTCCCTCCAAATCCAATCGGCCGGTGATTCCGAGGGTTGTAGTTGGCCTCTACTAAGCTTCATCCGGTCGAAGGTACTTGCGAACAAAATGTCTGGCTGAACTCCCGAGTCCACTAGAATCCTGCTGATCCCCATGCGGCTATGTTGGCCTTGACCACCATTGCATCAATATGAGGGTAGCTCTCTAGCTGCATGTCTTCCTCTGTGAAGGTTATGGGGACCTTGGACCCGGTCGTTGTGCTTAAGCGGTGCTTGCACGGCCCGCGTTGTTTACCGACCTCGGTGGTCTCTCTTACGCCTCTTTGACTCGGCCGATGGAGGATCCTCCGCTATGGGCGTATCATGCCGATAGTTGGTAGAGGGGCATGTGTACGTTTACTTGGTTTTCGTGGTTTGGTTCATTCTTGGGTTGAGGCGAATGCATACGCGGTGGAGGTGGGGGTGGGACACTTGGTGGTTGTGGGTTACGAAAAATGCCGGCAAAGGTCTTTGAGAGAGTTGAGGCCATCCCGCCTCCATGTAAGTAATGTGAGATGCTCCGGTGTCGGGGTATGGCACGCTCGATGTCGTAGCGCGGTTAGCTAGCTGGCTATGAGGCGTTGGTTGTGGACGCCACGCCGGTAAGAAACTCGGATAGTAAGAGTTTTGTGGGTGTGGTTGGGGTGGGGTGGGGTTATGATACGAAGGGTAGTACTGCAAGGTCGGTGGCGGGGGCGGGCTTGGATGGTGCGAATGATAGGAAGCAGAGGTATGGTTAATTTCCCTCGGAGGGACTGCCGGTGGCGCGGAGGGCGCCGTCGGCCCCTGGCCGCCTTTGTACTTAGCTCTTTCCCTTGCCTGCTGGAGTTCTGGGCAGTCCCTGGATATGTGACCTTGCTCCTCTCCGTGGATTACGCAATACTGTTTTCTCGGTCTTTTGGGCCAATTGTTCCCCCGGCCTCCCGGCTTGGTTTGGGGCCGTCGAGGGTAGGGGCTTGATTCACCGGCGCTGGTCTTGGTTGGTTTTGGTGCTCCGTCCCTGGCTTCCACCGTGAATACTTGATTAGTCCGGCCCTCGCCCGTTTGGCTTCCCGCACCTTGCGCTCCCCTTTGGTTGCCCCTTGCCGGCTGCCTGTTCTGATTCTGTTCCTCTAACCTCTTGCGGTAGTCGCTGTCGGACTTCCCCCATTTCTCAAATTGTTCGCACAACTGCTGCATGGTGGATGGCCTTTTGCGAGCCAAGTATGAGGTGGAACCGACCTATCTTGTGAGCCTTTTATCGCCGCATCTATGGCCACTTAAATGCGGGGCGTCCGGGAGCCTTGGCTTTGATTTGCAAGAATCGTTGGAAGTAGTCCCTAAGCGGCTCATTACGCCCTTGTTTGCACCGGAAGAGGTCCATGGAGGTTAGCGACTCCTCGACATAGCCTTTGAAGTTTGTTAGAATTTTGTCACGTAGATTTTCCCAAGAGTAGACGATTAGCTTGGCCGACATTGTGTACCAAGATAGAGCATCCCCTTCAGCGGCGATTATAAAGGACTTGGCGAGTACAAAGATCGTCCTCCCCCGGCGACGCTATGGTCGCCTCATAGCTCATGATGAACTGGTGCGGGTTGGTCCTGCCGTTGAACCGTGGGAGCTGGATAGGCTTGTACCTTGCCGGCCATGCAGTGCGTTGAAGCCCTTCAGATAGTGGCGACTTTGGGTCGAAGGCTCTGGCAGAGGTCGGCGAAGGTATTATCGGCGCGGTTGGAGCCACGGGAGGCAACTGACCGAGGGTGGCACCTAGGCCTGCGGTGTGCGCGAAAGGGAGTGCGACTTCTGGCTGAGGTAAGACGGGTATGCTAAGGATCTCTGCTTGTAGCAGGGCCATCTGTTGCCTTAGCTCTGCCGCTTGCGCTGACGCCTCCTGGGCCCTTCGCGCCTGGACGAGTGCCTCGACCCTTCTCTCTTTTTCCTGCTGTAAGACTTGTAGCTCAGCCCGCAACCGTTGGAGCTCCGCATCCTGAGCGGTTGCTGGCGTGGCTCTCTCGCCTGCCTCCGTAGCCGTGGGGACTGCATCGGTGGTAAATTGCTCCCGCGCGCGGGGTTCCCCAACCTGTTCGCCGTTTACCTCCTCTGCCGCCGAGGGGACGTGGTTCGCCTCTTCTTCCTCACGATCCTCCTCGGCGGAGGGTCTTCGTCGGAGTGGCGTAGACGCTCCTTGCCTTGAGGGACAGGCCTTGGTTCTCGAGGTGTGGTGGGGGCGGGGCTCGCGAAGGAGCCTTCGCTTTTCTTTTGTAGACCATGATCGTGGAAATCGCGAGACGACGCTTCGTGCCCCACGGTGGGCGCCAAATGTTGGGTTCGAGACTCCAAACACGTGGAACCTTGCGCTCGCCGAGGCCTTGCGCGGGGACGAAACCTTGCGCGAAGGTCCAAGGCCCAGCACACAGGGGGGGGCTCGCCCGCGGGTCCCCCCAAACGTTGCCTCGGGACGAGAGATGACGATCGCGAATCGAAAGATGACGTAGTAGAGAATTTAGGGTTTCTATTACTACTTCACCCACCGCCCCTTGCATCGGGGCACGTCTTCTTTATAGGTGTCGGGACGGCTACTAGCTAAATTACAAACATGCCCGGGAATATGCCACGAGATATTCTCTAGGAAATAACGAAGCCAAGGGCATTTTGGTCTTCATCCAGCACACGGGGGACTGATGCGGCTTTTGGCCCGGCCGGCCGAGCGGAAAAGGCGGTGGCGCTCTTGGGCGGCCCGGCCCAGAGAGCCGGCCCGCTCCTATCCGCGCCCGTGGGGTCGCGGGCGGTGCCGCCCCGCATCCCGAGCCCGCGCCGCGTTCCGTCTCAGCGTCGACCCTTGGCGAGCAACGCGCAGAACGGGGCGCGCGGGCGGCTTTGGTCCTCGCCGCCACGGTACTCGCGCCCTCGGCCGGCGAGTCGCGCTTCTCAACGTCAAGGGGCCGCCGCGCGGCCCGGAAGAGGGCGGCGCGGCACACTTGCGCGACCGGAGGCGGGGCTCAGCGGCGCGGGGCTCGAGCGGCGCGACGGGCGGCCGGCGCTGGTCACCAGTGCCGGGCGGTCACCAGCGGCGCGGACCCTCGGCGGTGGCGGCGCGCCCCATCCGGCCTGTCGGCGGCGCCCGCCGAGCCGCGCGGCGGCAGGGCGGGCCCCACCCGCGCCGGGGCGTGAGCCTTGCGGGCTCGGGCGGCGGCGCCTTGCGCTTCGGGCGGGCGCGCTCCGCGCGGTGGGAGCCGTGCGTCGGGGGCCGGCGGCCGGGCGTCCGCCCGCGAAGACGGTGGCGCGACCATCGGAGAGTCGGGCCCACCGCGCGAGGCCTTGCAAGACACGAGGAGGAGGGTGGCCCGCCGCCGTCGACCCGTGGCCTTGCGCTGCGCGGGCCTTGCCAGCGAGTGCGAGCCGCGACCGCGGCGTTGGCCTTGCGCGGCCGGCGGCTGCTAAGCCTTGCGCGGGCTCGCCCGCTCCTCGGCCTTGCGCTCATACGGGGTAAGCCCGAGGCTCGCCTTTCCGCCGATTCTGCAGACTTAGAAACGAAGGACAACAAAGATGCTAATCTTGTTAGTCAACACGACGCTATGCGGGCTCATCTCAATTGAACACTGAGGCCCAACGGCGGGCCTATGGATGGGCTTGGCGGGCCTGTCTAGGGTTTTTGTATTTTTTTTTTTTTTTTTCAAACCATCCCGTGGCGGGCGTTGTAATGTGCCCGTCACGGATAAAATCTTTACCGTGACGGGCACTTGAGCCCGCGCCACGCAAAGTCACGCGATTAACCGTGACCTTTCATTAGTGACGGGCTCGAGTGCCCGCCACACAAAACCAATTTCGCCCGAATCACGCCAAAATCTTTTCAGTACTAGTGTAAGGGGTTGTTTGGTTCAAAAAAGTCCTTAGGGGCTTTTCAAAGTCCCTCCAAGAGAGTCTTTTAGGGACTAATAGAGAAAAAAATCTCTTTCTGTTTGGTTTCTCGACATTTTTTTTTGTCCTAGGACTAAAAAGTCCCTCAACCAAATAGCCCCTAAGTCTCAGCTACATCACCTAGCATCTTGCAACGAGTAAGATAATTTGGTACTTTGTGGTTCAAACTACTCTTTTTTCTCTAAAATTGTAAGTCGCTTTGGTTTTGTTTTGAGTAAATATTTTTAACTTTAATCCAAAATTTAGAACTTTGTAAGTGTTAGATCGATGGAATCAAAGTATTCTATTAGCAAAATAAAATGGGTACAAGAACAATTACTAACATGGGACCTTGGTGTGCATAATAGGCAATGTCACTAAGGGCATGATTGGTTGGCTACCCAAATTTGCGACGCCAAGGATTTGGGAAGCCTTGATTTTTGGCTAGTACTTATTTGGTTGGCTGCCAAAACTTGCCAAGTACTCACATTTTGCTTGCCAAATCTTTGACAACTTTTTTTATATCCAATTTATGGCTTGCTAAACCCTTAGTAAATTTTGGTAGCCAACCAATCAGGTCCTAACTCAAAACATTATTTTTCGTCGTTGTCTGTGGGTGAATTGAATCAGAGATCGAAGAAGAGTAGAGAGGCAGCAGCGGAGAAACAGTGCAGTACGTATAGAGGGGAAGAACATAACATTCCATTAGCATTCCCGTTATAATTCTTTTGTTTTTACATACAAATTTTATTTCAACAACAGTAATGGTAAGGTACGTAGAGGGGAAGAACATGACAAACTTACCACTACTAGAATCCCTCTTTTATCGAGTGTCGGCAAAGGCCAAAAACCCAGGTACAGTCTACGGTGCTTCTAATAACGGATTTTTTTTAAGATAATGGATACAATATCCGGCCTCTACGTTCAGAGACGTACGCAACCCAACTTCTGATAACGGATACCGGTAATAATTGTTAAATAGGAGTATAAACAACCTTGCTACTGTGCATGGTTCGTGTCTGATTTTGACTGAAACCGTAGTAGGATTTCCTTTGTTTGAAATTAAATATAGAGTAATTTTTCAATCCAAGCTGACCTCAGCATACGGCGTTGATGGTCCTTTGACAGAAGATCCTGGGTGAGTTCTGACCATGCCTTTGTCTGTGCAAAAGATCAGGAGATGAGATGAGATGAGATCCGCTTCTCTGCCGGGCCTACCGCTAACACCGTTCATCTCCGACGCCGGCCACCCACCGCTGCCACCGAGGGGCAAAATCGTCAACGCACCTTGCCCCGGCGCCTATAAGAAGGCCCCTCTCCATTTCTTCAAACTTTAGTTCCAGAGCCCTCCAAAGCAAAAAATATTATCGAATATTAAAGCATTTTCCTCACCATCGAGATATATAAAAAAATAGAACAAAAAGGTTTTTCCTTTTCGCAACTCCGTCGTCCACCACCAACCTCCTCCGATCCGGCCGCCGTAGCGTAGCCGAATTGTCGTCCCACTCCGGGACTCGATCGGCAGAGCTTCTCCGGCCGACTAGCTAGCTAGCTGTTTCCGGCGAGGTGGTCGGCTGATCATCGATCTCCTCCGCGCGGCTGAGGAGATCCCGTGGACGCTCGGGGGCTGGGGCGTGCATGATGGGATTTTGGTTGATTCCGATGGAGACTCCGGCGAGGCTTTTGTGGAGCACCAGCTTCTTCCGCCACAAGATCGCCGCCATGCTCGCCTCCTCCTCCTGCTTCTTATAGATCACCGTCGTCGTCGGCAGCTAGCTAGCTCGCTAGCTTCTGTACATACGTCGACGCCGCCATACATAGATACTCTTAGTCTTCATCGACATCCACTCCCGATTAAGTAATAATTCATTCAGGCAAAGAATCTCCAAGCTTTTGCCTCGATCTTGCATTGATCCATGGAGTCCGGACGCCTCATCTTCAACGCGCCCGGCTCCGGCGCCGGGCAGATGCTCTTCCTGGACTGCGGCGCAGCCGGCGGCGCCGGCGCCGGCGGCTTGTTCCATCGAGGTATTAGTCCCATCCAAATTATTAATCTCTTTGTTTGCATCTTCGTTCGTGGTGCTTCAATTCGCTCGATGATTTCGCTTGGAATTATTCTCGTGTACTGATTGGGGTTGCCATGTGGGAGTGATGAAGGCGGGAGACCGATGCTCGGCCTTGAAGAAGGGCGCGGCGTAAAACGGCCCTTCTTCACCTCGCCCGACGAGCTCCTCGAGGAGGAGTACTACGACGAGCAGCTGCCGGAGAAGAAGCGCCGCCTCACCCCGGAGCAGGTAGTCAACTAGTGCTCCTCTTGCCACACCTAGCTAGCTAGGCAAGGGAACACACGTGCAGATGATGCATGGCGTGCGTGGCCTGTGAGGCTGACCTGACGCGTGCACGTGCGTGCAGGTGCATCTGCTGGAGAGGAGCTTCGAGGAGGAGAACAAGCTGGAGCCGGAGCGCAAGACGGAGCTGGCGCGCAAGCTGGGCCTGCAGCCGCGGCAGGTGGCCGTCTGGTTCCAGAACCGCCGCGCCCGCTGGAAGACCAAGCAGCTCGAGCGCGACTTCGACCGCCTCAAGGCCTCCTTCGACGCTCTCCGCGCCGACCACGACGTCCTCCTCCAGGACAACCACCGCCTCCGCTCACAGGTATATATAATATCCTCGAGCTTTCTTCCATGGCCGCCTCCAAGCAAGCACGTTGCTGATCGGCGATCTGTACGTGCTGTGTGTGGTTTCATTCATCCAGGTGGTGTCGTTGACCGAGAAGCTGCAAGAGAAGGAGGCGACGGAGGGCGGCGCCAGCGCTGCCACCGACGCGTTGCCGGCGGTGGAAGTAAAGGCTCCCTTGGCCGATGACGTCGAGGAGCCAGCAGAGCCGGCGGCGGATGTAGAGGAGGCGGCGTTCGAGGTGCAGCAGGTGAAGTCCGAGGACAGGCTCAGCACGGGCAGCGGCGGGAGCGCGGTGGTGGACACGGACGCGCTGTCCTACTTCCCCGGCGACCGGTTCGCCGCGGCCGTTGATAGCAGCGTGGAGTCCTACTTCCCCGGCGGCGAGGACCACCACTACCACGACTGCGGGATGGGTCCTGTAAACCACGGCGCGGGAGGAGGGATCCAGTCGGATGACGACGGCGCCGGCAGCGACGAGGGATGCAGCTACTACGCCGAGGAAGAAGCCGCCGCCGCTGCCGCCGCGTTCTTTGCCGGACACACCCACCACCCCGCCGTCGACGACGAGGACGCCGGCCAGATGAGCTGGTGGATGTGGAACTAGCAGAACTATCTAGCTTCCCGCGGGGATCGATCGACCGTCAAATCAAATCTTGTGCCAAGTAAAAAATCGTGCCGTAATTTTCTTTTGTGCAACGTTGCGTTGTAAGCCTGTAATGGTGAATTCCTAGCTAAGTATTATGGTTATGGAGAAAGTGTATGCATGCATATGGTAGGGTAAAATTGGGTAATTAATATTGTTAAATCCCAATCACTCGTGGCGTTGGAGAAGATCAATAGAGTTGTGGGAGAAATAAGTGCATAGAGGCAAGTACTCTGTTTATGGCACAGTGCCTATGTCAGTAAAATCAGGTGTTCCCAACTGAGTTTTAAAATTTACAGTATGCATTTTGGCATGATTAGCTGTGATTTCTGAAGAGTGAAACTGAAACTGCTAGTGAATGGAAACAGTTCTCCCAAAGTCTTCTGTAGTTTGATGTCTGTAGAAAACAGAGAAATCTTGACCAGCAGTTGGCCTGTCGCAGTAGATGCAGCTTATGTATATATATAACATCCAGCTTCCAATTGCGAGTCAACAGATAACAACTAGGAGTAGTATAAAATATCATGTGACTGAATCCTTTGTTTAAAACAAAAGGTAACATGTCCCTAAATGACTGGCTAGTGGTCTGTGGATGAAACATGGAATGCAGTAGTGCTGCTTCTGAACAAACACAGAGTACTTTGGTTAACACCAAATTAAGTATAGATCAGTGCGCCTGGAAAGCTTAGAACACGTTAAACAAGTCTTCCACTTGCTCAATACAGTACCAACATGAGACAGCAGATGCAACTTTCTCTCCCTTTCATCTTTTTTTTTTTCAGACATGCACAAATAGGAAAACTGAACAAGAGTGGTGGCAGCTTTCCACATTCATTACACAGACCGTGTTTGCCATTCATTCATAACTTCTGTAGGTGCGTGTTGACAGCGCAATCAACAAAGAAATGGATGTCCACGAGTAATTTTGAGGATCTAACAGTGCTGTATGGTATGGCACGGTGAATTTCAGTTTAGAATTTAGAGGAGGATGAATAGTGTGAGATAAACGGATACAGTATGTGATTGGCTTGTTGCGTGCACTCTCTGTACCTCGCTTTCCAAGTTATGGTGAAAGGTCTTTTCGTCGAATATATCTGGAAAAGCTAGCTTGTGGTGTCGTGGAGATAAAACAACAGGAACTGAAAGTTGTTGCTCAACAGTGTCTAGATGATGAACACTGAATACAAAATGTGCGCTGGTGAATGAAAAGGAGCTTTTTCTCCCGCTCTGCTTGATCCAATCCTCTCATCTCAAAAGAGAGGTGTCTTTGGCCGCCACCGCCACTCCCTCTGTGCTATCGCTCTCACCGGTGACTTTTCACTATTTTCCAAGGTTGATGCGCTCCTCACCCTCCCATCAGGTTTGCCCTATAACAGCAAGGCATCTTAATCCCTCGCGCTTAGTACTTGTAAGCCATGCCACCTGCTTGCTGCGATTAAACAAGGCACATGTTGTTGTCATGCATGGGGAGGATTTGACATTTCTTACAGATGTGAAATCTCATCTCAATCCAAAAGGACAGTATCTAAACTTCTTTTTGGACAGGTAACCTTTGTTACCGGTAGCTCTGCTGATGGTCTTCCTGATCCTGACATGATTATATATAGGGCCCTGATTAAACCGATGCCATGTACTACCAGCAGTGTTCCTGCATTACATACAAAAGCAATAGTCCTGTCTTGGCCGTGATTGGACACGGGAGCACCTTTTGTCTCTGTACAGCCCCCCAGGCCACTAATCAACAGCCAAGATTCCATCTCGCCTCCTGGACGGCGACGTCGTCTGCTGCGAGCATGTGGGATGATGAGACCGTGTTTTAGCCATCTAATTGAGCCGATAATCTCGTCGCGGTGGCCGTGCTCGTCGTCGTCGGTTAGAAAAGAAGAGAGAAAAAAAAAAATCTGTGCCGCCGCCTCGCCTAGGGACGGATGAGATGAGAATATTTGATGGGAGGGCCCAGCTCGCCATCCGAGCATCTATCGGGGTTACGATCTGAAGGTGACCGCGAGAAACTGATGGATGGGACGACGACGAACGCGGGGAGAAGGCGTGTGGAGTGGAGATGCGCGCGGCTGGGGTAGCCAAAACCATGTAGGAGTACGTACGTAGTGGTGTCGGCAGCTTATCACGGCGGCGGCGAGCGCCGGCGTCGTCGTCCACGGCGAAATGATAGGGGAGCTGAACCTTGATGTGGTCGATAGGTGGGTGTTAATTGCGTCGGACACGGACGGACACAGGTCAGCTGGTCACTAGGTGTAGGTGAGGACGCCGGGCAGATCAAAGCAGGTGAAGGGGGTCTCGTCTCGGTGTACCATCGACCATCGTGTTGGCTGCTTCGGCACCAACCGCTGCCGAGGGCCTTCGCTTTCGTGGCGTCCTGGTCGGTCCAGCACAGCGTCTTGCCGCGCTCGAGTCGAGATAGCTGTCGTTTGGCGCGCCGTGGGTGGTGGCTTTGGGGATCGGCAACCTCACGACGGCGCCGCGGCGCACGGTGCGCTCCGGCTCGGGTTATCCGTTGCAGGGTCGGGGTCGGGTCAGGGACCAGGGGAGTAGCTGATGCTTTTCTTTAGCCGTTCGATTCGATAGATAGATCCTTCGTGCAACACGACACGGCTTGCTACACGGCTTGCTGTTGCTGCCATAACGGAGCTGACACCGGGAGAAAAGTGGTGGTCTCTGGTGTGGTGGGCATGGGACACTGGCACACTGCCTGCCAGTCTTCCACGTCGGGCAGGAACAGATGGTGTGGGGTGGAGCCTGGATTGGATCGCAGCAGTAGGGTGGGCGCATGGCATCTGCTGCTGGAGGCTTTTCTCATGTTGATCTCCGCAGCGGTCGGCACGACCCAACCCAACCAACCCCTGCTCCGCTCGCCATGTTCCGTGTCTGGGACGGGGCGCTCCACAGGCCACAGCCAGGACAAGAAGCTGCCAGCCTCGCACCGCACGCATCTCCCAATCAGCGGCTTGAGACTGACTGCTGCAGCGTGAGGTGAGCCTCGTGTGTTCCCGGGGTTTGATCTCATTCTCACACGATGATGCAGCACATGCC
Organism: Hyparrhenia diplandra; assembly: GCA_015847255.1. Taxonomy (NCBI): domain Eukaryota; kingdom Viridiplantae; phylum Streptophyta; class Magnoliopsida; order Poales; family Poaceae; genus Hyparrhenia; species Hyparrhenia diplandra. The sequence continues at coordinate 109,723 of JADLZK010007486.1, forward strand.
TCGTGGATCACGATACTGAAGTTTCATGGCGCCGTTCGTCTGCGCACCTGAGCTGCCATGTGCATGCTCCTCCTACTGCTGATGCTGCCGCCGATTGTGCAGGGGTGTTGGTGCTCTGTCAGTCAGCAGCAGAGACAACAGAGCTGTTGGCACGAGTAGGCTCCTGAATTCCGCCTGATTAACATTCCCCTTTTGCTTTGTCGTGTTCTGGCTTAAAGATACTCAGATACGTATTGGTAATGTAGTTTAACTTACCGGTACACAGTTAATTCAGGGTTCAGACGAGATCACGCAGCCACGTTTTTGTGTGTTTTTGTGTTTTGAAAAAAAAATCAAGGTTAAAAAAAAAAAAAATGTAAGCTACATGCGCCGGTGCCAATGGGCAATGGCCCAACCCAAGTGCCTCGGATTGGATCGGTACTAGACTCATCATACTACTACTATAGCCAATCTGCAGGGCCTAAACTCATCAGTTTGCAGGGCTCCTCAATAACGGCCTCTTCGGCCCATCTCTACTATTTTTTTTTTGGTAATAATCGGCTGGCGGATCAATGAATTTTTCTTATAGAGTACATCGGGCAGCTTAATCTCCATACTAATACGGTGCCTGATCGAGCATTCCAGTCTATATGACCTGTTAGCCATGTCCACTAAACAGTCTCAAGCTCTCAGCCCTTTAGGCCACCATAAACATTAACTAAATATCGTCCTTATCTCTATTGTCATTTCTCAATCCACAAAGATTTCAAATCCGAGGAGAAAATAAAAAATTTACAGCAAAAAGCAATCAGCAAGCAGACGATAGTTAGGTCAAGCTGCCTTTAGGCATCGCGTCTAGCGGATTTCCCCATTTGCTATTGTCTTCACCTTGCACACTCCAGCCGAAGTCATGAAAGGGACATCTTTGTAGCAGGCTACAAGCTCTCCACTGCTATGCAGGTCAGCGGCTAGCTTCTCCCACACCTTGCTCTTGCCACTGAGAGAAGCCTCAGGCTCACCGGAGTGCCCAGCAAAGGTCACCCCTCTCCCCACGGCAGCATCCACTGGTGGCTCAACCAGTTCAACCTAAATTACACATGTTAGGGACTATATTACATCAAAATGACTCCTGTACTGCTTTATGATTGCACACTTCCAATTTCAGATTGTAAATTGTATCAAATGTGAAAGGGTTTTGGATGCCTTACCCTAGTATGGTCCTCATTAGAAGCAGCCAAAACCATGGCATGTGATTTTATACCACGCATCACCACTGGTTTCAGATTGCAGAGAACACAAACTTTGTGGTTCTGCTCATTCATAGTAGATATCACAAGTCAGTGATAACAAGCAAGGGATCGCAAAAAAAATGTCTGCAAAACTCAAATCATGTCTGGAAAGACCAACCTGCATTTCTTCAAGAGGAATGTATTTGACAAGGCCACTAACCACCGTTCTTGGAGCCTCCTCTCCAACATCGATTTCCTCTACATACAGCGAATCAGCATCTGGGTGCTTCTCTGCTTTTCTGATAAGCCCCACTCGAATGTCCAACTTTGCAACAGATAATTCTGCCTCTGCCACCTTTGATTTTGAGTTACCAGACTTTTTCTTCTGTTCCTTTTTTTGAGCCTTCTGCATAAGAAAAATGAGAAAACATAGGCAATTACTTGCTGCAATCTGAAATAGATTGGCAGGAAATAATTCAAAGAAGACTCATAGCATTTCAAACAGGACAGAAAGGTTGAAATCTACCATAAAACTGACGCTTGCATGCTCTACTGTTAATGTTTTCCCCCCAAAGTACACTAGGAGCTGCTCAGATTAAGAAGCAACTAAAGCACGGGCATCCAGGTTTGAGCCCAGGTGAGCATGGTGCTTGAAACCACACCTGCCAACTGAACAAGTGCTTGATTTCTATAAAACTGTTTCCATAAGTTGACCAACATGAATTTCTCTTTGTTCCAAAATGTGCAGCAGAAAAGACAGTTCTGTGTTGTGTTCTGGGATTCAAGCACAATTTGAAGAATAATTTGTCTAAACATTTACCAGATAATGCTATGCTGTTGAGCTGGTTAGCAATTTTTGTGGCTTCAGTGTCAGCCACTGCTTTTGAACTCCTCTCAGCTTGACTGCCTGCGTATTTTTCCCTATACCCACTTATCTTTTCATCTTTCTGCAATGAGTTCAAGTTATGGGGTGTAAACTTATGGCCAACAAACAAAAATATTCTAAATGAAAGACGCACCAATTCCTCAAACAGAGGTACAGGCCTCCCTATTTTGTGCCCTGCTGGTACAAAATCCCAAGGGGTTTTGCCTTCGCAATTTCGCCCTTTTCTTCACTGAAAGAAAGAGTTTCTTCTGGCGTCAGGTTCAATTGACGTAGCACCTTATAGAATATACGACATAGTGAGATTTGGGGCGATAATGCTATTCGGAGAAACTCAACGCTCAATAACAATTAGGACCATACTTCGTTTGAGAAGGAAGGCATGAAAGGCTCCAGCAGACAGGCAAGGAGATAGACAAGACCAACTGAAGTTTTTCATCACAATCGCACAGTTTGCTGGATTGTCCTTATAAAGTTTCCAAAATTCACTGTCCTACATTAATTTTAGCAAAGCAAAGAGAAATTAAGATTTACTTCAAAAAAATGAGGTAAATGAAAGAAATGATAAACAAATTACTTGCAAATAGCGATTTCCATCAGTAGAGATGCCCATCGCACTCTTCAGTCCTTGTTTTAGCTTAACCTGTCATAAAAAGATCAATACATTGTTAAAAAACACTAGCAGCTGACTTGGCGCATGCCGTGCTGGGGTTCTCCTGCTTCACGTAGTGCATGAGAGCATCATTACCTTTTCCATTGCATCAAGATATTGTTCAACGGATTTACTGACTTTTTCTGCAATATCACTTGTTAATGGATGTGACTCAGCACCAGGAGCATCGGGTATAATTGAATCATATCCAGCTCCTACAGAAATAAACAACAAAATGAAATCACAAAAGGTGAGTAAGGCAAGACGAGCGGTTATTGATCATAGATGATTAACATATATCAATGAAACTCCAAGATGTTATTATATTTGATGTATGACTGACTAACCCGCTGGTTTTGCAATAAAGGTTAGCACACGATTGATGAAGTTCCCCAAGTTGTTTAACAACTCGCTGTTCAATTTGGCTTGCAAATCGGTCCATGTAAAGAGTGTATCTGACACCTATGTAAATCAGATCAAATGCCTTTGTTAAACTATGTAAAATGTCATAAATCAAATATCACTGGACATGTTTTGGAAACCTCAGGTCGATTCATAAGCAGGTAGTATCGCCACACTTCAGGAGGAATATTCGTATCCTTGGCATCATTACCAAAAACTCCGATACCCTTACTCTTAGAGAATTTTCCTACAGGGGCAAGGAGTATTTAGTTATTTGTAGGAAATATATGTACACACTGCAAAATGTTTTTTAAGCACAAACAAAATACAAAGGAAATGTCAGACTGTAGGCAACACCAATATACCAAACACATTCAAGAGAAACCATTTATATAGCATATTTTGTCAGGCATGATATATAAATTTGAAGTTCATTAAACATGTCTGAAGACAACAGCTGGCATGAACTATACAATTTGATTCATTAATTCTCAAGAAGTGCAAGATTAACATTGAGGAAATGGCCAAACATATCTTCCAAGACTTGACAGAACCCAGTTGAATTAAAGAAGCCTGGTGTTTAGCAAATGTTGATAGCTCACATGATAAAATGAACTGCATACTAATCCGAAAAAATAGCAAATATAAAAACGTAGCAACCATCGCATGTACCTCCTTCATAGTTTAGATATTCAGTGACACAAATGGTCTTCATCATTGTCCAATTTTCACCAGTTCCTAGTAGTGTTGAAGGAAACATGATCTGAAAGCACCTTCAAATCAATAAGCACTTCATAAAAAAAGGAGTGCTTGCAAGAAATGACAGTTCACAAGTGCCACAAACATAGTATGGAAATATTACTGTTCCTAGAAAGTATTGCTGTCAAGGACTAGTGACTTCCTACAGATAAAATAGAACTTGGAGCTATAGAAACAGTATCCAACCAAGAGCACAAGAATGTCAATTGCTCATAATCATGTAGTGATGTTTAATCAATCTATAATGACTCAAGGAAATGTTTGCATTTTTCAGACATCATACCGTATGAAATGGTACATTATCTTTGCCCATGAACTGAAATAATTCCACATTATCAGGATTCTTCCACCACTTCTCCCACTCAGGTGTATAAGATGCTGTGATGGACACATAGCCAATCGGTGCATCGAACCAGACATAGAAAACCTGAAAATAATCAAAATGGGAAATTAGATAAATTCTTAACTGACTTTCTTCAGAAGTGATATGGACAAACCTTATCTTTATACTTCTCAATTGGAACAGGAACTCCCCATTTAAGATCTCTTGTGATACAGCGTGACTTTAGTCCTTCCTTTAACCATGCATTTGTAGCTTGAATGGCATTTTGACTCCACATACCAACTACTGAAGTATCATTAATATAGTTCACCAACTTGTCTTCTAATAGAGGGAGATCCAAGAATAAGTGATCTGTTTCACGAATATGAGGAGTACTCTTACAGACCTACAAAAAAAAAAAAAAATACAATACCAAAAGGATATTCATTGTTCACATTTTAATGCCATCTTATACAATTTGATCAATGAAAAAAAAAAATACAGACACAAAAATGACAGTGTACACTAAGTACTGGATATGCTTACCTTACACTTTGGATCAATTAGTTCAGTTGGATTCAACATATGGCTGCATTGGTCACATTGATCACCTCTCGCAGCTTTATTAGTACACCCTTCTATAGGGCATGTTCCTTCTACAAACCTATCGGCCAAAAACCTTTGACATGTATCACAGTAAAGCTGCAAAGAAAAAAAAAAAATATTGCACAACAGATATACATATGTATCTGAATACACAAGTATAATACCACAAACAATCTGTACCTGCTGCATGGTGTTTTCTGTTAACCAATTGTTTTCCATCAATTTACGGAAAATTGCTTGGCAGATTTCTGTCTGCTGAGGAGAGGACGTACGTCCAAATTTGTCAAATTTTATGTCAAACCACTTGTAAACCTCGCTGTGGATAGCATGGTATCTGCAGTTTTCATCAGGAAGGAATGGTTTATACGAAGAAAGCTTTGTTTCCCCAAGTACAGTTAGTTAGGTTCCTTGTGGTGGAAGGCAGTGAGGAACGTCAAAACGCAAAGGTTCGGCTGCGCCAGGCAATTCATCTCGCCTCGCAAGTTGGTCGTGTAAAAAAAATCCCCCAAATCGAATAGCTCGAGCACAACCATACATCACCAAATCGAATCATCTTCACACCCAAATTACCCAACGATTGATTATTTTATTCAAACTAGAAGAGAAGCACCGCCCGGCCGCACCGAAAGTCAGGGAAGGATTTCAGGTTAAGGGCCTGCTGACTCACTTGTCACAGATCTCCTTGGGCGAGCACTTCTCCTCCATGGCCTTGGTCTCCGTGGCCGTCCCGTACTCGTCCGTACCGCATATGTAGAGCGCGTTGTACCCACGCAGCCTGCAGTAGCGCGCGAACACGTCGGCGCTCAGCACGCCTGCACACAGACGAATTAAACAAACGCCCGTGAGACGAACGGCGGCGAAGGGCGAGGCATAATTCCTCGTGGGAGCGGGGAAGGCGGGGGCGGCGGCGCGGGGAATTGAATGAGGGAGGGAGGGACGCTCACATCCGATGATGTTCCCGAGGTGCGGGACGTTGTTCACGTAGGGCAAGGCGCTGGTGATGAGTATGTTGCGGCGGCCGGGGATCGGCAGCTTCGGCGGCAACGACGACGCCATGGCGGGCGGAGGTTTTGGTGTTGTCCGAGTCACAACCCACTCCCTCGTGGTGGAGCAGACGTTGACGGCGGACGGGTTTTGCTCGTTTATATAAGGGCACCGCCAGCAGCCGCTCCGGCCATCTGACAGACGGGCCCACCGTGGTTTTAGAGCAGGCTTCGAACCTTCCTCGTCCAATGGATTCTGACGCCGGTCGCCTTCCCGGGTTGGAACCGGACAGATTCTGTGCGCCAACAGATTCTGACGCTTGTTGGGTTCTGGTTCGGGTTCGGTCAGACGAATTGGGAATCTCCCCTATGTCCATTTGATTGCCTTGCCCAGCTCTCAATGGCGAGGCATTCAGGAATCAGGAATCAGGATTCAGAAAGTGAGGCTTCTCCACGCAAGCTATCTGAAGCCTCTGTATTCAGAGAAATCTGGATTCAGAAGTGTGAACTGCATCGCAGCTTCGTCAGCTAATTTTGTACTCAGGTCTTGTTGATTGACTCCGGTCGCAGTTTAAGAGTCTGTTTATCCATTGGGAACATTGTAAATCAATTGGTTATCCTGATAACTGCAGTATTTCCTTTTGCAGATAAATTTGTCACGGAGTACGTAACTAGGTAACTACACCACCTGAAACATTGTTTTCCTTTGCTGGATGTAATTTTATTCTTCCTTTCCCCTCGGTTGTACAAAGATCTTGTGAGTAGTTAGCATGAGGTACTCCAACCCCGACCTTGCTTAGGCATGGCGGGGCAGCGCCTCTCGCGCTTATAATCTGAACTTATGCTGCCTTTCTTAATATAAACAAAACCGGGCAACCGGATCTTTCAAAAAAAAAAAAAAAAACATTGTTTTCCTGTCTAAGCTCTGCTGGTGGAAGGAAATTAGGGAGTTTTAGGGTGCCTGTCGGTGGGGCAGAGTGTACTGCTACATCTTTTTAGCACTAATCATTCAGTGAGCTGTTTTTTTTTTTTAAAAAAGAACCATTCAGTGAGCTAAATCTTCAGATAAACATGTTTAATTCGTTCCCATGTTTACTGCCATTTTGTGTTGCTGCTGGATGGTTGCCAACCGCCTCAATGTGAAGCCATCAAAGCCAAGCATGTGGCGCCTGAACCTGCAGCCGCAGCTGCAGCATCCATATTTCTTAACTCTCAAATTGAGTTTTAAAATATTTTCAATTGATATGTATTTAGTCTAATAATATGTATAAATATAAATACATAGCATAATGGATAAAAAATTAAAAAAATCAAAGTGACTTATATTTTAGAATGTAGGGAGTATGCTCTTTTGCAGACGGAGGGAGTAACCGTCATTGGCTACCCTGAAGAAACAGCTGAAGTGTCGTGGTCGTGTCCTGCCGATGCCAACCGGAGCATTACATGCAAAAACAAGATACTCCTGTAATATATTCACGTTGCCTTAATTGCTACGCAGCGGTTTTGCTTGATGAAGACACGCAACGGGTGCCACAAGGAGGCGAAATTGAAGCGGCAGTAGGTGTTCTGCCAGCACTACCGGACCGTGGCGTCGCTTTCCCCTGCCCAGGTCGTCGTTTGGTCGCACCCCAATCCCGATTCAACTGCTGCTACCACCCGTAAAAGAAAAGTAATTCTAACTTAATTTCTCATAATTAAATGTTGATGAATAAGTTTGTTCGGCAGCTGATTTATACGGCCGCTGCAGTTGCTGTGTCTCTCACACAAACACTCAGAAACCGCTTTTACAAGGAGCCGAACGAGTTGTATATCAAGAGTTACCAGTACCGAAGTTACTTTACTTACATTTATAACAGAATAGATACACTATATAGGAATATACCTTGCGATATCTAATGATACTTGTTTAGTGTTATATATAATCATAAAAGCTATTGGTAATTTTCACATAAATTTTATTAATTTCACAATAATTTGACTTGTTGCTCTTATGTTAAAACTAGGAGAACACTCAAAGCGGATTTAAATGAAATTGAACTATTCGTACAATTCTTAGGAAGAGATTAAATATTATAAGGCCAGTCTCAATGGGGGGTTTCATAAGAGTTTTCATGCACATTAAATATGACGCCACATCCGCAAAAGTCCACTTTTTGCATGAAACTTTGAGAGAGAAGGGAAAAAGTTTCATCTTGGTGAAACTCTCTTGACACAAATGCCAACTATCTACGAGTCATGAAATTAAATGTCTATGAAACCACAAGATGAAACTCTCCATTGAGAGTAGGGTTTTTCATGCAAGTTTCATTTCATTTTATATGACATGATAGTGTTGGAAACAACAAAATGAAACTCACCATCGGTGAGGCTGGCGCAGGAATTAAGGACAGTACTATATGGGATAACGGAAAGCTGAAGTTGACACCTTGCGGGTCAAGAAAATTTATTGCTAGTGAACTTTAATTATAAATGATAGTAGGCTGAGAGAATCTTCCACTAGCACGGCAGCACCACCATCGTCGTTTTCAGTTTTCACCACGCGAGCTAGGCTAGTGCCACGTAACCGGTGATTCGTTAATCCTGACCATTTGCGACATAGTTAATGTGAATCCGGCACACGGCATACCGTTTCTTCCAAAGCAAGAGCTTAAATAATCCCGTAATCATATCCTGAGGATCATACATGGTGTCGCTTTTACCAACATGTCCTGTGCGGCAAGTTTGTCAAAGGCACATTAGACAACAAGGAGATAGGCATGGAAGATGCAATTGACCTGGACCTTGCAGGCTTCAGATCCAGCGATCGACCTGCGCCTGCGAGGTGGTTCTTCTACAGCCACTTGCGGATTCCTTTGTCCATTAATTTCCACGGCCTCCGTTAGCCTCTCGTGCTCAATTTCTTGCTGTTGCTGTAGCTAGCAGGCGGAGACAAAGTCGGCAGCTCGCGGCGTCGTTGTTGCACTTGCAGCAATGGTGCAACTGACGGTGTCCGTGCTCCTCCTGGTCGCCGGCGTCGTGGCGATGCTGGTGCTCCACGTCCTCATCGTCGTCTGGGCGCTCAGGCGTGGCGTCGTCCTCCGCGCCACGGCGTCGCGGCGGCAGGACGAGGAGCGCGCGGCGGGGGCTGTCGGCCGAGGACATTAACGAGCTGCCGTGCCACGACCATGAGGGCAGCAAGGCCGGCGCCGAGTGCGCGGTGTGCCTGGAGGCGTTCCAGGCCGGGGACCGCTGCCGGGTGCTGCCGCGGTGCGAGCACGGCTTCCACGCGCAGTGCGTCGACCAGTGGCTGCGCAAGAGCCGCCTGTGCCCGTCTGCCGCGCCGACGTCGGCGGTGCAGGCGGCGGCATCGGCCGCGGAAAGGCGGTCGGCGCGGTGGCCGGCTCGTCCTCGGCGGTCGTGACTGAAAGACAGGGAGGTGCGGATCGGTAGCTACTCCCTCTGTCCCCACCGAGTTCGTTGTTTTTTGACTTTTGAACTTCGTGTTTGACCATCCGTCTTATTCAAAATATTTATGCAAATCATAAAATAAATTAATCAATATTCAAGTATCTTCATTGATAAAATAAGTCATAACAAAATAAATTATATTTGTGTAAAAAAATTTGAATAAGATGAAGATCGAATAAGATGGCGAATCCGGGGTGACAAACTTAATGCGGGACGGAGGGAGTACTAGCTACTCTAGCGAGCATCTAGAGCTAGCTCGTTGCTGTCTGAATCCTTCCTGCTTGTGATATCTGAAGCAGATTCCTCCTCTGTTACATGATTCAGTAGTCCATCCTTTGTAATTAAGAAGCACATTTAATTCATTCCATTTCCATATCTATAGTGATGTAATTTGCGAATTGAGAATTCGATTGTACACAAAACCTGGCCAGAATGCAGTGACGTTGCACTTGCACGACCACTCGTCGTTGACTTATTATTCATTCGCTGTGGAATGCGTTACACTTTGGTCAACCGCACGGAGAGTTTTTTTTTTTTTCCCTTTGGAGGACGGACGGAGAGGATTTGTTTCCCGTCTTGTTCGATGTATCTCAGTTGGCATCAATCCACGTGTGCTGTGCTGGGGTGCATTAGAGTAGAATATTAATTAAATTACACTCTAATTTCCAATACATATAGATTAATGTCAAACCGAATACAATCAAACAATGCCTTGATAAAAACATTCCCTTGACTTTTGGAGGTGGCGGGTAATCCGGACATTACACTTGTCATAGTACAGGACCGCCCAGCCCGAGGGGGGCCGGGGCGGCCGAGGCGGCCCATGAGAGGGGGCGGGCGCGCTGCCGGGGTGGTGCCGGGGTGGTTGCCGCCCACGCCCCTTCCCTCCGCCACGTCGTCTTCGATTCGGATTAGGATTAAAGACTTTTGTGTGCGGGAGATATTCCAATATATAAGGAAATCTCTGTCTATTTGCCATCTTTGCATAAAACCACGGTGAGGAGGGCCGGAGTAGACATGCTCCATCGCTCGTCACCCCTCCAACTTCCATGGGCCAAAAACAGCAGCAGCCAAACACTCAAAAATGTCGCTGCTTAAAGGTTGGCTTGTTGCTTGCCTCAGAGTCAGAGTTGCTAGCGCCCACCCCCAACCGCCGCGTCGCGAGCACGCGCGGAGGAAGAAAGCGGCGGGCGGTGCTGGCCTTTCGGCCGAGGAGGTCGGCCAGCTGCCGTGCCATGAGTTCAAGGAGTGCGCCGGCGACGGTGGCGAGTGCGCGGTGTGCCTGGATGTGTTCCGCTCACGGGCGACCGGTGCCGTGTCCTGCCGAGGTGCGGCCACAGGTTCCACGCGGAGTGCAAGGACGCCACCGGCGCGGTTGTTGCTGCCACCGTGGAGATAGTTACTCAAGGTTAGCCGTTGTGTAGCCGTGTAGGCCTACTCGTCTGCACTGCCCGGATCGCCATCGCTTCCTTGTAAATTCCTGTCGTTTTTTGCCCTGTTTGTACGGGAGCGAAAAGGGAATTGGAGCTGGGTGTTTGCACATTGCAACGGTTGTTTTTATTGGTCACATTCTCAGAATCTCAGGCAGGTGTCGAGCACCGGCAGGAATCGGCGCAGCGCCGTGACTACTAGAGCCAGGCGGGGTCCTTGATGGGCGTGACGACGGCCTTGGTCTGGAGGTAGTTGCGGAGGGCGTAGACGCCCTTCTCCCTCCCGATGCCGCTCATCTTGTAGCCGCCGAACGGGATGGTGGCGTCGAACACGTCGTAGCAGTTGACCCACACCGTGCCCGCCCGCAGCGCCCGGGACAGCGTGTTGGCCGCGTCCAGACTCCGCGTGAACACCCCCGCCGCCAGGCCGTAGTGCGTCGCGTTCGCGCGCCGGATCACCTCCTCCATGCCGCTGCCATGTCCACAAGCAACAAAACACACAGAGCACGCGTGTCATGTCACATGTGTGTGATGTGGCGGCTCTGCACTGCTGTGAGATCATTCATGTCGTGCGTGTGTACCTGAACTTGAGGATGGTCTGCACCGGCCCGAATATCTCCTCCCGAGCGATCTTCATGTCGTCCTGCACGATCCAGACGCCAAAAAGTTTACGATGAATCGATGATAGATCGATGCATGCAGTCATCGGGCAAGATGGGATCGAAATCGAAGGATTACCTTAGCGTCGGCAAACACCGTGGGCTGTATGTAGAAGCCCCTGCTGCCTACCCTGTCGCCGCCGGTAACGAGGGTGGCGCCGCTGTCGACGCCTGACTGGACGTACCGCAAGATCTTGTTGAATTGCTCGCCGTCGATCTGGCGACGCAACGCAAGGAGAAGAGATTTCAGGGCCGGGGCGGCTGGCTGATGAAACTGAAACGGATGCACCCGGCGGCAACACAACGCTGAGAAACACATACCTGAGGCCCCTGTTCGACCCCGTTCCTGAAGGGATCGCCGACCACACGCTTCAGGGCGCGGGCCTTGGACTTCTCCACGAACTCGTCGTACACGCGCTCGTGCACGAACGTCCGCGAACCGGCGCAGCAGCATTGGCCCTAAATATATATGCGTTGGAATTTGGAAAGCATTCCAGAGCTCAGAATCGGCAGCAATTGTTGCTCCAACACGTTGGACACGCACGCACCTGGTTGAAGAAGACCGCGTGGTGCGCGAGCTCCACGGCCTGGTCGACGTCGGCGTCGTCCATGACGACGAACGGGGACTTGCCGCCGAGCTCCAGCGTCACCGGCTTCAGGTTGCTCCTCGCCGCCAGTTCCAGCACGATCTGCCCCGTGCCCGTCGATCCGGTGAACGCTAGCTGCACCACAAACGTGCGACTTGTTCAGGGGATCCACTGAATAATGCATGCATGGAAAGGCCGGCCGCCGGGGTTGAGATGGGTCACCTTGTCAACACCCATGTGGCTACAGAGCGCGGCGCCGGCCGTCGGACCGAAGCCGGACACGACGTTCAGAACGCCCTCGGGGAGTCCAGCCTCGTGGAGGAGGTTAGCGACGTAGAGCGCGGAGAGCGGCGTCTGCTCAGCGGTCTTGAGGACGACGGTGTTGCCGCAGGCGAGCGCCGGGCCGACCTTCCAGGCGAACATGAGCAGCGGGAAGTTCCAGGGGATGATCTGCCCGGCCACGCCGACGGGTTCGTGCAGCACCTGCACGGTGTGCGCGCCGTCGGCCGGCGCCACCAGGCCGTGGATCTTGTCCGCCCACCCGGCGTAGTACCGGATGCACCGCGCCACCATGGGCACCTCGGCGCCCGCCGCCTGCGCCAGCGTCTTGCCGTTGTCCCACGTTTCCAGCGCCGCGATCTCCTCCGCGTGCCGCTCGATCAGGTCCGCGAACCGCAGCAGCACCCGGCACCGCTCCTGAAAACCATGCGCGTCGATTAGCGTGGACGGTCATCAGCGTGCGTGTGCCAACTGCCAACACGGAGCGGTGGGTGCTGTGCGCACGCACGTAGGCGGTCATCCGCGGCCACGGGCCCTCGTCGAAGGCCCTGCGTGCGGCGGAGACGGCGCGGTCGATGTCCTCGCTGTCGCCCTCGGCGACACGCGCGATGACCTCGCCGGTGCGGGGGTCCAGCGTCGGGAACGTCTTCCCTGGTGAATGGCACACGTCGTCACTGAAACCCTGATGGACGCCATCGACAGGTCCGAGGTATAAGCTTGCCATACCAGAAGCGGCATCGACGAAGTTGCCATTGATGAGGAGCTGGGTGTGCTTCACCTCCACGGCGGGCTGGATTGGCTCCTCTGCGGTGGCAGCAGCGGCTGCCGGTGCGGTGCTGAACCTGTGAACAAGAGGCCCTGGCCACAGAACGCGTTCAATAAAAGCCAAAAGATTCAGCTAGAGCATGAATCACAAATTGCTCTCATGGACTGACGAAACAATTTCTTAGTGTCTGATCAGTACATGCTCCAAACTAGTTGGTTGGCGCATGATAGGCGTGTGATCTATCAGAAAACTACAGGTGAGCGCGCAACTCAAGCCATGGAAGTATGGAGCTTGGAAAAAACAGAGTGTTGCAACAGGAACAAAAGCTGAGTATTCAAACCCACTTCTGATATAGTGATATGGATGAACAACCTCGCCTGCAGAGCAACTCGGGAGAAAATTTCAGGTTACCTTAAGTGACATGTCTCACTGATGACGTTATAGTTCTACAATGAAACATAAGTTTTTTTTTCTCGGCGGAATTTTTCTGATCAGCATGCCCAACAACCAGTGCTACCTATCGCTTTCTACTGTTCTTCAGATACCAACAATCAACAACGAGAATAGACTTCACAGTGAAAAGACAACGGCACTACTACACCTGACGACGTGATAAGGTGATTGAAACGTAAGGTGATTCAAACGGCAACAGGAAAATGATAAGCGAAGGCAAGACGGCCCTCGTAATTCCCGTATCAGAGATCGATTGCGATCATTAACAGAAATGAATCAAGAAAGAAACAGGATCAGTGAAGAGATCGTCACCTGCTCCGAGGAGAGCGGATTTGCCGGCGGGAGAAGCAGGCGAAGGCGAAGGCCTTGTGAGGACGAAGCGAGAGAGGACGGAGGAAGCAGCCCTCCTTGCAGCCATGGCCTCAAGCAGGTGCTGATCAGATCAGCTCCGGCCTCCGGGGGGGATATGTATGTCAGCCAGGCAAGTCTCTGAAGCCAATATAGGAGAGCAACGGCCTCCCTCGCTTGCGATTCTTTTGGAGAGGTCCAGCCGCCAAGGCTATATATCAGCTTGCAAAGCAGAGTGGCATGACAGCACGAGAGTGTAGTTGCTATCTTGCTGATGACTCACGTCCAGATAAATAAAGGGGCAGAAAAGGGAGTGAGACGCATGACGAAATTGTGCTCTACCAGTACTACATAATTATGGGAGCACAAGTGTGTAGGGTATGTATAATCTCTATCTCTACTTTTATTCACTGTCTCACCATTTTTCTCTGTCTCTATTGGGTTTTGTCTGTCCATCCCAATGTTCGTTTCTACAACATCACATCTTGTCCTGTAGGGGCCTTTGGCCCCTCCAGTTTCATCAAAAAAAAAAAAAAAAATCCCATCTTCTCTTTTTTTATATGCAACGTCCTATTAAATTTGTTTTCCTTATAAAAACTGGTGGAGAAATATTATTTATCCTCCATGCATCTATGTACACTTGTTCTAATGCACGAACTAGTAGTAGAATAAAACATTAAATGCCCATTTTTCAAAAAGCGCGCATTGTGTGCGTACTGCATTAAGGGAAATCAAAATATCACGATTAAAACCTCCATCGTTCAATGGCGAGGTGCCGAGAGTCTTATAGAGGCAACACTTACCACAAATCGCCAGCTCAAACAGCGGAGCAATACGTTTATACTAACTACGCATACCAATTTTGCGACGTGGCAGAGTAGAGATTAAATGCCCATCTAAACTTGTTGGTGAAGTATAGATAGATAGCATTACCGAACAAAGTAGTAGAGGGTCTTACAAGAAAGGGAGTCATTTCTGTTCTTGGTAAAAGGTGGAACGTTGTGCTCTATTGGATCAATTCGCGTCCATAGGCGTGTGTGTTTTCCAACTTTCCATACGTGGGAGAGACCTAGGGGGTTTTATTCATGATAATTCTTGCTGTCGTGGCTCCTGACTCCTGAGGCATGAGAAGACGAATCCGATTCGACGACTAAGATAGACGAGGGATAAGTACTGCGTGCAGCCGTAACCAGTACAGATCGTTCCAGCCTTTCATCAACTCACGTGAGAAACAAAACAAAGCCGGGATGGAGGCAGTCCAGGTCCAGCTACAATGAACCGTGCGCACTCTGATCGGTCTATGCGACCAAATAATTCGACAAGGCGCAAAGCCAATCTGAAAGACAAGGCGGCGTATGCTGCAACAGACTTGGGTACGAACGGCACTCCATCAAGCAAGGACCATCACAGGAAAGCTGCCTCCTGGTCCTGGACGAGAAAAAGTTTGTTGGCTTCTAGTCTGAAGAAGATGCAATCAAGCAACAGTCTCAAGCAACATCCAAGGAGGAACTGATCATCACTGGCTCACTACTACCAATGCGTCAGCGTTCTACAGTCCTCAGGGTTCGTTGAGCAACTTGATAAGTGCTCCACCAGGGCCGTTGTTCCAAAAACTGTGGGCGCACACAGATTAAGATCGGATTCTTTCACACCAGCATCACAAATGGTTTTGGATGGAAGCAGAACAAGGAGGAATGGTACAAAGAAAAGAGTGACAATTCGATTTGTATAGGCAGCACATCATCTCCTGTTGCTTGTCTTTTCTGGGGAAAAAAGGAATCACTGGTAGAATTTTCTCATGTCGTAGTTTATCAGTGAAGAAAACAAACAAGGTTCTATTGGTGGCAACGGCAAGTAGCCAAAGTATGCATCGACTAGATCTACCAGAAAGTGGTAACCTAAGGATAATATTGCGCAATTGATGATCAATACCTGCATTGAGTGAGTGAAAAGTGAAAACCATAACCAAGAATGCTATCAACCTTATTTTCATATGTAACACCCTTTGGGCTATGACGATTCTGACGATGGGGCCAAATAAACTGATTCCTTCAAACCTTGATATTTGAAAGTGTCCAGATGTCTGAAAAATTGGTGCTTTCGCTTATGTCATCACCTTGGGCGAATGGATTTGACAGCTCTGTTCCCTGTGGGAAAGAAAATCATCAAAAGCTGTAAGTAAACTGATGGGACCAAAGATAAGGGAAACTGTAGGGATCATAAGCAAAGAAGAGCGTAAAAAAAAAAGCAAATAAGAAAGAACATAGCAGTCAAAAATTACACCTATAATCAGACGACTGAGCATAAAGTGAACATTTTTTTTTTTTTGACAACAAGCATAAAGTGAACGTTGTACAGTAGTAGTATATAGAAGAAAGGAGTTCCGAATACGGCTGGGCCCAAAGCCTCCGAAGCCCGAACGAGTAAAAGAACCGAGGAGCGGAAGGCCCATTGGTTTGCACAACCATAAGGTCTCTACGTGGACCGCTATAAGGCCCATTTATCAGGCAGGCTGGGCGTCAGCGGCGCCTGGCGGTCTCGTTCACGCGCGCATAGATGATGGCCCAGACCGTAGAGGGCGCGAGAGACGGGACTCCGCCGTCGGCGCTGGAGAGAGAGGAGACGCCAGGTGCGGCCCCGGGACGACGGCAGCGGGCAGAAATCAGGATAGGACTCGATCGATCCCGCGTCGGTGCGGGTGACCGACCCTATCGATCTTCCACGAGATAGATACATCGATGGCGGCATCGCCAAATCCAAATCGCATGGCACGGCAACGGACGACGACGCTCAACCGCCCGTTCACACTGTGACCCTGACCCGCGCGCCCCGCGCGCCCCGCCGGCCACTCGCCCGTGGCCGGGATGTCAATGCAGGCGCACGGGGGGCAGCTAGTTCCGCTCCGCGCACGCGCGCGCCCTTCAATTCGTCGGTCGTCGTCGTCGCACTCCGTCGCGATCGGCGACGCAGAGTATGGATGCCCGTGGTGGAGTAAGTGGCCGCGCGCGCGCGATCGATCTGCTGGGCCTCTGAGAACCTCTCGCTTTGTCAAGAGAACTTACCGGCACGACGTCGACGTACGATCCATAGGCCGGCGAGTAGGTGGACGACCAACGCAACGACTGATCTATCGTTGCCCGCGAGTGGCTGCCTGGCGCGAGTCTCGCTACTATAAGTCGGCAGTCTGTCCGTCCAGCTAGGAGAGTACTACTTCCTACACAGTACAGTGATACAGATGCCTGCAGGTTACAGCACGTGGCCGGCCTAGCAGATCCATCGTTCGTGGAAATGAAACAGTTTCTCAGGGAGTGATCCATTCGGACTTGTTCTCCTGCTTCACGCGTCGGAGCATGTGGCTCGTGTTCATCGGGATTCGTGGGGCGGCCACGGCCATGCTCATCAGTCTCTGAGTCGCAAGTACGGAGTACCACCAATTCCGTAGACACGTCTACGTTTGGCTTCAGGACGCGGGAGCAGCCGAGTTCCTTGGATTGGATTGCCATCGAGCAGTCCGATCCAGTCCAGTCCGATCCAGCCGAGTCCCTCAGGTTGTGTTCAGTTACCATGCAAGCCAAAATATTTTTGGTTTTGATCATGAAGACTTTTCGTTTGTATTTGGTAATTGTTGTCTAACCATGAACCAACTAGGCTTAAAAAAATTTATCTCGTACTTTTTCACCAAAATGTGCAATTAGTATTTTGATTTAACTAAATTTAATACTTCATGCATACTTCAAGAGATTTAACTAAATTTAATACTTCATGCATAATTTAATACTGCTGGCGGGCAGAGTTTTATTTATGGCTTTCCTTCCACGAATGGATAGGAGATCTGCAGACTACTCATCTATTTGGGCTTCCACTGCAGTCTGTGGTTTTGAACTGGATGTTAGTTTTCAATGGCCGATAAATCGGTTGATGATGTTTTGTTGTAAGAGAAAAATATTATACCATGAGTCAATTGGTAGATTTAAGGGTAATGCCTTTACACATTGATGATTGGCCAAATGGAACGCATCTCAGTGAACCAGAACCAACACCCCCTTTTACACGCATCAGTTGGTCTTAGTCAGTGTCCAACAGGCGATATATTCAGGATTTTTTTAAAATTTTGCCCTTTTTTCAAAACAAATTTCAAATGTATCCCTATTTTGAAACAATTTACGCTAGGTATCCTTTTGTCGGCGCCCGGATGCATAGGCGCGATGTTTACACATGTCGCGCCTATGCATGTGGCGCGACGCGCCCAGCGCCGTTGACCCGGCTGGCGTGGATGGCCGCGGGTCCCCTTTGCGTCGCGCTTTTGCGCATGTGGCGCGGCCGGTGCATCGCGCTGATGGGTCGGCGCGACGGGCCCCGTTAGGGTTTCGTTTTGGGCACGGGAGAAAGTGTGTGGGTCCCCACACCGCCGCCCGCGGGCGGTTTGTATGACGTCTTTGGTATAAATGCTTCCACCCGGTTTACTTTTTGTCTCTCTGCTCTCTCACTCTCACTTTTTCGAGGTCTGTGAGGGGGTGGCGAGTGCGAAGTTTGGAAGGTTCTTTGCTCTTTTTTTGTCCCCAAATGCTTCTTATTGTCTAGTTTGTTTCCAATTTGACTTTGCTTGTCTTGGTACTTATCTTATGGTGTTATAATGCTAGGTAATTTTGTTTTGTTTTGGTTTAGGGAAGCAGTGCACTTAAAACCAAACCCTAATTCACATCATTTGAATGACATGATTTCCCTTTGTTTTGTAGTTTATAGTGTGTATATGCTTGTGTTATGCTAATTGGTCCTCAATTTTGGTTGATTTTCTGTGTGGTCTGAAAACCGAAACCCTAATTAATTTCATTGTTCATGGCAAATTGGAAATTTTGTTTGTGATGTTTATTGATTCTTTTGCTATACTATTTGGCAATTATAAGTGGTAAAATTTTTTTGTTAGCAATGATATGCTTAGATGTAATTGTCCTCTCTAATCCGTAACCCTAATTGAACTCTTTGTTCATGGCAAATTGGAATTCATGTTTGGTACTACGTAGATTACTTCATTGTGAAATGAAGGCGTTTACATGTTTTTGGTTTTGTTTAGGTTTTATGAATAATTGTATAGGGTTTGAATATTTAATCATGTTTTATTGTTCAATTATGATCCGTTACCATGTATGGATATGAACTTTGAAATAATTTGATCATGTTTTATTGTTCAATTATGATTCGTTACCATGTATTGAAATAATTTTATACTAATATTGTTTAGATGTTACCCATCCATGCTTTGTTGTTTGTGTTTGCACATATGTTTCGCACAAAGGTGACATCATTTTCTTTTTGCTAGGTGTCATGGACTTGTCCTGTTCGCAGTGCACCATCCAGGAGGATCATGATGGGAATGGTCCATTCCCAAAGACGTCTTAAACGCCGCATTGTCCGCTTGTCGGTGGCGGCCAATGTGAAGCGATCCGGGCATCCTTTGTCCGCCGGGCGTGTTTTTTTACGTTGTCGCCTACGGCGTGGTCCGCGGGACGAGCGGATGGGCGAAAGGATGCAATTTCTATCGGTGGATCGATGGTGAAGAATGGGTGGATCATTCCATCATGTTGTTTCCTTATGACCCTTGGAAGACCGTTCGCTTGATCGGTTTGAGCGGTGGGTGCCTCGCGCCGAACCCACGAAAAAATGACGAAGCGGAGAAGGTTGACGCCGCCTTTGCACCGCCTAGAGAATCCTCCTACATGCCATTGTGGGGAGAAGGCGTTCCTCAAGTTAGGAGCCGACCGGATTTGTTCACCCCTTTCTATCGTTGTGGTGAGCGCGATTTGGTAAGTGGTGCTGCGATGCATGTTCTTTGTGAACTCATTTGTGTTGTGCATAATGTAACCTTGCACCTCATATGTTGTCTATTTTAGAGAGGTTTTCCGACTTACGACTTTGAGGAGTATAACTATGGACCAAAACACGCATGGCCTAATGAGAGGTTGCAAGAAGAGTATTCCAATGGACGCATGCCATGGCCATGCCTTGGTCTTCAGGAGAAGAAGTGCAAGTGCGGCATCAAGGCCCGTGAAGGAGTTGTTCCCTCCGAGTATGGGATTGGTTACTCTTTGTGGCAATGCTTATGGAGGGCCAAATGAGTTCTTTGTGAGTATAACGAACTTGTGCCTTGCATGCCTAATTTATCTAACTTTGGCAATGCATAATTATGGTAATGTTTATTTATGTTTCACTTAGGTTTGAAAAAGACTTGTGATTGGGAGGATTTCAGGGGCGCGGTGAGGTTATGGCCAATTTGTTTACTCCCAAGTTCAAGTCTCCCGGGGAGAAGAAAAGGATGATTATGAGAAGGCAAAAGTTGAAGAGACAAGTGAGCCTGAAGGCCGGTGTTGCAAGACCTGGTTCTAACACATGGATCACGCTCGGTGAAGACTACTGTAAAGCTAAAGGAAAGACAATAAGTCCTTACCATCGCCAGTTTATGGGCGACGAGCTCCTTCAATATTGGCGGGGAAAACAAGGAACACTACGACCGCATCGAGGCGGAGGAGGAAAGGAGGGAGATTCATGAGATGCTTGAGTGGGCTCGCGAACATGAAGCTCAACGTCAACGCCCGAAATGCGTTGATACGCGAGCTTTGTGAGCATTTCTTGTTCTTCCAAAACTTGTTTTGACATTTCGTTACTTATTAAGGTCGTTGTAATGTTGACATGTTTGTTTCTCATAGTTCCTTCGCCAACACAAGAGGGACGAGGGTAACGAGGGCGATGGCAACCACGTGCACGATCGGGACAAGGGTAACGAGGACGAGGCCAGGGCGTGCACGACCGGGACAAGGAGAACGCCCATGAGGATGTTTGGAATGACTCCGACTACGAGGATTGGAATCGGACTTCTTGGGTGGACGATGATGATTTTAGTGGCCTTGACTTAGCTATGAGGAAGGCATCGGTGGCCTTGACTTAGCAACACTTTTGTTCATACACGAAGTGTATGATGCATGGACCCTTTAATTGTGGGTGAACCACTTGTGTAACCCATTGTAGTGACTCTTCTCTTTGCTTGGAACAATTGTGATGCATGCGAAGTAATGGCTAGGTGTTTGGCATTTCAATCTTTTTTGTACATCGCGGTAATGCGTTTCATTATACTCAACCACGAACAACACTTCCTACTCGAGGAAAATAAAAGACCAACACCGTACATAATTGTTGATACATGGTTCAATACAACAACTAGAGATACATGGTTCAATACAACAACTAGAGATACATGGTTCAATACAACAACTAGAGATACAACTACTAGAGAGCATAGTTTCGTACATGGTTCATTACAAATAGATTACACATTGTTCCATACATATAGTAACAAATGAACGTTGCACTTCACAAATCGTCGTCAGGTGCCCCAATCCTCCGGATATTCGTCGCCCAGGTGCCCCAATCCTCCGGATCTTCGTCGGGCGTGTCCCAATCCCTACGGATATTCGTAGCACGGAGTCGTCTAAAGAGGCTGAAATGTAGCCATCATATGGTTTGTCTTCGTCCGTGTCCGAATCCTCCGTTGCATATTCGTCGCTTTGGCTATCCGGAAGAGCACGAAACATAGGTCTCATACTCTTTGTTGTACATTGCATCAACCTTATCTGCTAGCCGATGCCTCCTCCCGAGTGGTCCTCATTTGCCCTCTGTAAAAGTGCCAAATCCGGCACAATGTCCTCTGGGCCGGGATGCACAATAAGGAACAAAGTCGAGGGCATGTAGTATCCGATTAAAGGCGGTTTTCACACGGGGCACGCCGCCGTTTTTGCCGCCTTTGCACCGGTGTCCTCGGGGGCACTTGATGCACCGTTCGAGCATTGTCGGCCTCCACATTAGGCACCGCGGGTACAGTGTCCTCACGCACGTGAGGCCTTTGTGGGGACTTGCTGCGGGGCTTCTTGTCGGGCTTTCAAGTCGGCCTCGGCTAAGGCTATGAGCTCATCCAACCGTGAGGTGTCGTCGTCACCCTCAACATTTTCACTCTGCATCGAGCCTTGGCCTACTCGGCCTTGGCGCGGCGCCGCGCATGCTCGGCTTCCTCTCCCTCTCATCCCTCTTGACTTGAGCTATCCTCCTTTCCTCTTCATCCTCTTGGCGCCTTCTCATCACCGCTTGCTTCATGTTCTCCTCGGACCTCCGTTGAAACCATGCCCTCCACTCCCTTGTGGCCTTTCAAGAATTTCTTGTTTTCCTCACCGATGTCAAGGTCGATCCACCGCATAAAAATCACATAGTGGAGGTGGGGTCGGAACACAAACAATTGTCGGGGAAGCTAATATATACTCATCAAACAAATGAACAAAAAACGAATATACGCACCATGAAAGCAAGCGGCGTTGTTTTGGGCCCTTTGGCTCCCATTGATAATTGGCACACATCCAATACTTTCGCATGTAGGTTTCCTCATCATCTTCATCCCATTCAACTTTGCATGGATCACCACACCAGCGGTTGGGCACCGGTTCACCCGGTGGGGAGGCTTATGGACATAGGGATCCGCAGCCTCAAGTAAGGATTGAAGGCCTTCTTTTTACCACGCCTCGGCATGCGACAAGTGTAGCTACGAAACATTCGAACATTCCACGAGGAGATGAGCAACACATATGATAATTTACATTCGAAGGAGATGAGCAACACATATGACAATTTGTATTTCTAACAAAGCACACCAACCTCATTTGTAAACCACGACTAAACATATGATGGGGATACTAATTAACAATATTACCATGTGTCTTACTATGTTAACCACAACAAATCTTTTATACTAATTCGAAAAGCAAAAAAATAAACACAAATCACTTACATAAATCACAACGAAGGATATGCCCGGCTTGGTGGGTTGGGGAGGAGGAGGGGGCTTGGTGGGGAGGAGGAGGCTTGGGGTGGTGGGGGTGGAGGAGGGGCTTGGTGGGGAGAAGGAGGTGGAGGAGGAGGGGCTTTGGGGGGCGGGGGAGGGGATTGGGGCGGTGGGGGCGTGGGGGGAGGGAGGGAGGAGGGGGTTAGGGGGGGCTTTGGAGGGGGTTGGGGGTGGATGGAGGCGGCTCCTACGGGTGTGGTGGCGGACCAAGACGAAAGAAAGAGGAGGGAGAAGAATGAGCGAGGAGGAGGAAGAAGAAGCCGAGGTTATAACGTGGCGCCGCTACGGATACGTCGGGCGACGCTCACGTGTCGCCTTGTCGTTGGATCGATACCGAGGAGCGTCGCGCCCGAGACTCGGGCGCGATCCGTCCGCGCCAAAGAGCCCCTCGATTCTGGTTTGCACCGGTGGTGGCTCCTTGCCACGTCGGCGCCTAGTATATTGGCACGACACGCCGCGCCCAAATTGTTTGGCGGGGACGGCCGGACACGTGGCGTATCCACGGTGTCACACGTGTGGCCGCCGCGCCGTGGGGGTAGGCGCGACGCATCTTGTGGAAATGACTCGCCCTCGGTTTGGCGCGACGCCATTCATTTTTTTTTTTTTTAAACACCATTTTTCTTTTGCCGTAAAAAATTCACACATGCATAATAACACAAGATAATAACACATTTCTCCAAAGAATTCACAAATGTACGAGACAAGGCGACATAATACCACCAATAAAAAGACAAGTCTCACATAGTTCACAAACATAGATGTTCATTGTGTTCGTACCCTTACATTGTTCAACAAATGGCACATAGTTCACACACAAGCGATGCATACATAGTTTGGACAAGGCCGACCATAACTCAAATTCATACACATAGTCATTGCACATGCATAAGGAATCCGCACTCAAAAGATCATAGCACGGAGTGCACACAAAGGTCGCCGCCATTCCCGCAAACATAGGGGTAGTAAGGTCATGAGTTATGTATTGTAACTTGTCATTTCCCCAACGTTGCTTCTTATTTGCCAAATACTCACCTTCTCACGGTGGGGAAAATGGTTGCCACGACGGCGATCACGGCAAAGGCCGTGTTGGTAGGACATTTGGCGTGCCAACGTCCGAAGCGGTCTTTAGCTTTGCGCTTTCCCCGCGCCGAGGTCCCCCTTGAGGTGAGCTTTGAGATCCACCCTACAAAACTCAAAAGTTGAGATATGGTCCAAATGTTCATACGCGTTGACAACAAGTTCAACGGCATAGAAGATAAAACGTGTTTGGCTCACGTGAGGAGCATCATACGATTCGAAGAACCAATGACCTCTGCTCAAAGTGCGGATCCTCCATTTGTCGTCATCCGTGTCATCACCGCTTCCTTCTTGGCTTGTTTCGAGGGGTTTGTGCAATTGATTTTCCCCTCGGTACTCCGTCTTGCACCGGAGGCCTCTGTTGTCTCCCTGGCGTAGGCTCTTGCTCACTTTCAGCTCTGGCGCGGGAGGCCTCTCCCGCTAACTTGGCCGGCACTTCGTCATCATCGGCTCTAAAGCAGCTCAACTTGCGGCCAGGCGGCGGCGAATTTCTTCACTTTTCTGCGGTCGGTTTTTTTGGCGAGTTAGGAGTATACAAACAAACACATGCAAGTAGCGGAATGATATTGAGTCGGGCGTCATACCTCTGCAAATTCTACAAGGTCACTACCTTCTTGGCCCCCCGCGCCCAATGTATGCTCCCGACTTCATTTGAAAGGTGGGCTAGCTGCGTGGTGCAGGTAATGCGGAGCAAGGTTAAAACTTGAATGCGGCGAAAGGTTGAAAGAAATGAACATGAATGCTTATGTGTAGTTAACGAGAGGGGCTCTCACGGGGCTGCCGGCCTCCCCTTGTTACCCCTGTCATAGGGGTCTTCTTGGTCGCTCTCTCCATAGAAGACCTGGAGTCACCGAGAGGGGGAGTGGAGACGCACTCTAGTCACCTTGTGCGTGTACAAGTGGTACTCATGGTACTCTTTTGGCCACCGAACGAGGCCCACTATCCGGCCACACTCTCTCGGCGTTCATCCACTCCTCGCACATATTGCGCATGGATGTTGAGCCGATCGTTGCCGCCACCAAACCTTCTCTTCCTCGAAATATTGAAACATTCATTGTTAGTTTTGACAAGGTAAGTAAAAATATGGCAACAAAGGAAGTAAAATCTCAACCGACTTACTCAGGTAACGCCGAGGACGCCCCGCCTTCATGTATAGGGTATTCCTCGCTTCCGCCCCGGCGCTTCATGACCCTCATAGGAATGTGGTGCTCCACAACGTAGTATAGGATCATTGGAGCATTGCATCTCCGCCTAGCTTTCTCTTCATCACTCCGTGGGGGGAATATTCAAGTCCTGTACATCGTCGTGCATATGGAGTCCACTCGGCCTAAAAATTTGAGACAATTAGACAACTCCATCGGCGATCTTAAAGTAGATAACAATATTTATAGCAACATGACTAACACATTGCCCAAGTCAACAAGTCCGGATCGTTGAGTACCGATTTGTACCTCATCTCCGAATCGCCCTTCACCATCTTGTTTTCGTGCCACAAATACATCAATGGGGCCCGATACTCTGATATGGCCATGCACGCAAAAAAATTCGAGACACGTATAAGAACAAGAATATTAGATAGTGCAACTAAGATGACAACATAAAATAAAACATGGATGAGTAACGTACAACAACCGCCTTCCTGAAGTCCCTTCCAGTGGGTATGCGCTCCCAAATCCATATCTGCAGGAGGTTTTGTGCGTGCACCCCCTTAGGCTTAGAACCGACACGTGTGAGGTTCCTTCACATTTCGAATCCTCCAAGTCTTGTTTGTCGCCTTCCTCGCCCAAACTCCCCAACCACATTTCTTCTTGCAAAGCACCGCGGTACCGCTTGTCGTGGTCGCATGTGATCAACATAGTAGGGCCTATGATACCTAACGGCGTAGTCCGCAAGAAAGAACTTGAGATGATCCAATGTGTCAAAGACCATCCCCTTCTTAATCTCCATCTCCTCGCTCTCTGTCCCCTCATCGTCCAACAACGACGGGCCGGGTGTCACACACCGCTTCATCAACCATACTAATATCCATGAAGTTGGGTACGGAGGGTACCTCAACATGGACCTCCCTCAACTGACTTAGCTCCACATCAGTGTACTCCATTCTAAATGACCCGTCAGGTGGATGCAATATCCTCCTATACTCATCGCTTTCATCCTCCGTACTAGGCTCCGACCTATACTCGTCCTCTATAACCTCCTTAGAGCTACTTTCACTAAAAGTGAGGTCATCTACGTACTCTCCATCGTCCTCTGATCCTACAAACATGTCTTCCATAGCACCGATCTCCTCCTCATCGCACTCTTCCATACCGACCATCACTTTGCATTGTCATTGTGCGTAATAAAAATGGTACCGCAACTCTTCCTCCCGAGTAAGGTGCTCTACGGGCTCCTCATCCACGTTCTCAGCCGCGGGCACAACAACAGGGTTCATAACCTTCTCCACAACAACTTCCAAGCAACGAACACTACTACCCTTCACAACCTCCACAAAGTTGTTCCAATCATCTTGACATGACAAAGCCATCAGTGCATAGTGTGCTCTTTCCTTCCCACAGTCAAATCGACCAATCAAGCTAAACGCCCATCCATACTTGTCACGACAATGGCCGACCAAATCATCGAAGCTAGGAGGTCTACCAAAAATGAACTTGTTCATGCATGTTCTCAAACTTGCCATCCGCTCTAACTTTGCCACCAATATAAAAGCGCACTAAACGGTCCATCTATAAATTATTCGGGAAACAAAACCTATAAGTAAAACAACCATATTGCCAATATATATTAGAAACAAACTCAACACCTCCATGCAACAAAGAAATTTATTCATGAAAAATCTAATCTAGGTGAAATCCACAAAAAAAACATATCCTAAAACGTTTGCACGTACCACATTGCATCAAAAAACGGCCCAATCACTTATAATTTCACATTGGAAAATAGAAATAATATCAAACCATAAACCTTCATGCATGCATCAATGAACTACTTTCATGCAACTCGTTCTCTTAGCCAAATCCACGGCCAAATCGATTCCTAAACCGATTCTACGAACCACATTGTTTCTATTAACGCTTCAATCACTACCAATTTCATATTTATAACCCTAAATCATGGAAAGGAGAAGGAGGGAGAGGAATAACTAGTACCTAAACCGGTTGTGGAGGGGAAGATGGGGCCTCAGAGGCCTAGCTCCGAGCACCGCCGGTGAGGGGCGCGCGCCGCCCGGTGACGGCTTACGCCGCCGGCCGTGAGGGGCCGCCGCCCTAGGGGCCGCCCGGTGCCCGCCGCCCTCAAATGGCGCCGCCGGATGGTGGAGGAGCCCGGGTGCTCGCGGTCGGCGGTGGAGGAGAGGGCTTGCCGCCGGCCGGCGGTGGAGCGAGGGCGGCGAGGAGGTCGGAGGTCGGGCGGAAGGCCGGTCGGGTGGAGAAAGAAGAAGAGAGAGAGAGAGAGAGAAAGAAAATCGGGCCGGTGGAGACCCTAATCGGTGCGTCGGCGCCGACGGCTTGGGGCGCGGCCGCGTGGGACCCACACGCTTCCACGCCCGCCCGGGCGGAAACCCTAACGGGCCCGTCGGCGCCCGGCGCGTAGCGCGATGCTCCCGTCGCGCCCCATGCACAGGCGCTGCGGTGGGACCCGCGCCATCCACGGCAGCGGCGGTCAACGGCGGCGGCGGGCGCGTCGCGCCACATGCATAAGCGCGACATGTGTAAACATCGCGCCTATGCATCTGGCGCGACAAAAAGGGATAACTAGCGTAAATTGTTTCAAACTAGGGATACATTTGAAATTTGTTTTGAAAAAGGGCAAAATTTTAAAAAAAAATCCTATATTCAGGTCTCTTTCTGCAAGAGCCACACCGAGATGCTGTCGCTTAAACACGTACGGTTTAGTTTTATGGAAACAGGTAAGGCGCCAACCTCTGCTGTCCATTATCACACCCTCCTCCATAATCCCATTTAGTAGAGCCCAACAAACCACCAAACAAGGAGCATTTAGTAGAGTTTGCTCAAAAACAACTTTAGTAGAGCCCAAACCACCAAACAAGGAGACACCAACCTGTTTCGCGTCCTGCATTTTCTCTGCCCACAAATAAAACAGCTAGCTGCATATCGTTCCAACTATTCGATTGGATCGTTGATCCAAGTCCAACCAACGAAAAATCGACCGCATACCAGATAGGTACCCGGCCGAATAATGTTCACACGAGTTGTTTACAGAATCACACAAATTAAATGAAGCCAAGCCGACGTGCCAATCGCACCTACATATATTATGCTACTAATATAGTAGTAACAAATAATCACACGTAGGGCATCAGCGCGCACGCTTGACGACGTGGTTTACCCTAAAAAATCAAACTGAAGATCTCAACAACCATTCTAGCTAGCTTACCGGAGTGTCCGACCGTTGGTTAGTCAGCAGGCACAGGAAGCACAACAGTTCTGCACGAGCATACAAGTCACAGCACCTGCAAATACGGATGAGTGGCCTGTGCTGTGACCCAAGAATATGGGAAGAAGACGATGGGGAATTCCAGACGATGGAGGAGAAGATATTCTTCTCGTCCAGCACCTCCCGCGCGCGCCCGTGCCGTACGGGCGCTGGATTAAATCAAAATTTAAAATGCTCTGCAAGTTAAAAAGAGAGCTCAACGCCGGCCTCCGCCGCCGTCGGCATCGACGAGCCGGGCCATGGGCAGCGTCGTCCTGTGCGACGGGTCCCGGCCGCCGACAGCGACGTCGCCATGCCCGGCCGGGGGCTGATGTGACGGGAGCCCAACTTTTGCGCACGTCGGAGGCTCCCGTGGGTCCGAGTCGAGTAGCATCACTGATTGATGCGCCAAAATCTCTTGTTTAGTTCATTATTATAATGGCTAGTCCACGTCACCACAGAGATTTATGCTAACCCTGCAGCATGCTTGTGTTATTTTAATAGTTTTAAAACACTGTGTCGCCCGCCACGCGACTGGACGAGCACACAATTCTGATACGGTGTTGTGAAAGCGAAAGCGATGCCCCCGATTGCAGTTTGCAAACGCAGAAATTTCTTGGCTGAAGTTTCAGCAGACACGCGAAAAGCACCGTCACAGTTCTACTAGTCCAATGCGGGGTGGTGGTATCAGGATCTCCTGGTTGGTGGTTCGAGGGCCAAAATGGAGGAGCTCAGCTCTCCCAGGTCCCAATATTTTCTCCCGGGACTTTATTTGGAAGAGCATCGCGTTCATAGACGCCCCGTCCGGTCATAGTAACGGATGGTCCGAAAGCAAGGTCTCTCCGTCAATTCGTCTCTTTTTCGATCACAAACAACGTGTGATAGGTAGACGAACGATGGCAATGGCATCTTCTAGAAAGCTTCGAATCAGCCGCTGTGATTGATGTTGAGGCTGATAGGGAGGAAGCTTGCTTAGGGAGGGGTTTGGAATCAGCCGCTGTCGCCCCTCCGTCAGGGTAAAAGCTTCGAATCCAAGCCCGTACCTACCTAATACTCACCATCAGACGTGAAATCATGCCATTGATGAACTGGGAGCATACAATGTGTGTACTACATTTGAAATCTTTTGATTGTTTGCTCACCAACTCCATGACTACCTCGAGTTAATCCGTTGGCTCTGAGCTTAGGCCACTTTAGAGTTTCATCTTTAGGTTTCCAAGATGAAACTTTGGCGTATGAAATAGACGTCTCCCCTCAACGCACGGTTTCGTTCAAGTTTCATAGGCTAAGGGTCCCACAACCCTTCTCTCATTGCATGGTTTAATTGCATAGTTTTTTTGGTGAAACTCTATTTGTGTCTCGATGGGGGTTTTCACACGGTTTCAACGCATGTGAAACAAGAGTTCAAAGGTTGAACCATGGTGAAACTCTTTCCTCTCTCTCTGAGGGGTTTAAATGCAAAAAGTGAAATTTTGCTGATGTGGCGCTGCATTTAATGTCGTAAACATTTCGTTAAACCCCATTAAGACTGGCCTTAGCGTCCGTACAAAGCCGCGTGTAATTCTGACAAATTGTGTATACGTGGACATTGATGCATACTTTAATTAATAGTAGTACTCCTACTAGACTAGTACTAGTACTCTACTACTCAATTCTGGGGCCGAATTAATCTATTGATTTCAGAAATATTATTCCCCCAACCATGTGGCATACATACATCTCACCTGGATTTTTCCTGTTTCTGTCTGTGATTCCCGACGATTTTATATTTAAAAAAGCATATATATATACAATTACATACATATCCGGCTCTGTCGGGATATGGGAGTAGGTGGCCTGTGCTTGTTTCTTCGATTTCGTGTAGTCTCTCTCCCAAACGCTATCTGCACTTCTTTTTTTATAAAATGTATAAACTAAGGAACACGAGGACGTGAGCCAAGAACGAACGGTGAACACCAACGCATTATTGGTCAAGCTACACGCACAAAATCTTTGGGAAAAATCCAGTTTGTCAAAGACGTGAGATTTTCTATATATCCACCGAGTACGTGCAAGCAAACAAATACCAAATACCAAAGAGGGTTTTTTTCAACTCGATGGGCCAAAAATTTCACCGGGCAGTGTTGAACTAGCATCATCTGATAGCAATAGCAAGGACAAAAACTCATCCGTCCTGTGTGTATATGAGGCGTTTTCTCTTTGAAAAAGAAGCCCTGCTGGCGTGCCGGACATAAACAAATGCTATTATGCTAGTACAGCAACGTCTTTTTCAGAGTCAAACCGCGATGCTCCTTTTGGAGATAATATCGATAATAAAACAATTCTTTTGCGTCAGATGAGATGCCCGGCGCATCATCACCCGCACGTAGCTTTCCAGCTGCAAGTACACTCCGTCCGTGCATATCTCTTTCCTTTCCTCTACATTTCGTCTATCGACAAGCTATCAGTTTCAGAGAGGCAGGACAAAGTGGACTTATCTTTTCAACGAAAGGAAATACGTAGTACTTATGTTTACCTTCCACGAGTAAGATCTATGTGAAACAAATTTCTAGCCGCGCTGTATAATGTTCGGTTTTTGACAGCCTCACAAATTTCTTTGGCTGCATAATAAGCGAATTTTCTTTATTCTAGATGGCTATATAATTTATGTCTTTTTTTTGTTGTGTTCTTGAATTATTGAATGTTTGAATGATTATTGAATTGTTAAATAAACAAATGATACATGAACAGTTATTGAAATCATTGAATGTTTCAACGGATATAAACATTCATCCTAGTCATGAGATTGATTCAATGAATGAACGTTTATTAATTGATTTGGAAGCATGTTTTTATGTTACATGAACAGTTATTGAAATCGTTGAATATTTGTGTAGATGAAATTTTCTTAATTATCTACATGATTTCGTATAAGGCCATCAAATAATGCAGACTGACTATCATGTAGTCTAAGCTCATTTATTACCTTCATATTTATTGAATTTTTGATGATGTGGCATAAATATGTATTTGGAAAAAAAACCAAGACTCCAAGTGCACAATACCCAATGTAATAAATGGTTTAGGCTACATGATGGAGTTTCTACAGAACAATTGTGAAGGTGTCCTAATTAAAATTTTTATGATTTCTATAAACCGTCGAATAAAATAGCTTTCGCTGACACCAACACCCCCACCCCACCCCAACCACACACACACACACACACACACACACACCACCCACACCTTCAAGCTTATGATAAATATTAGTTTGCCATTTAAAGCTTTCCATAATAATGGTTGTCATAAATATCTTAAGTTGCATAAAGACGTTAAGAGGGGTCTCAATGCTAAATATGTGTAGTTTCTATACCTATATTGATTTATATATGGACACTACATATTGAAACCATGCTCGAAAGTGGTTAGTTTCTACAGAACAATTTGTTCAATCAGGTGCATTCACTCTCCATTCTAAACCAATCATATCCCTTCATGTCTTCTAACTTAGACCTATTTCTCGTGATGTTTGCTCTCTCTCTCCAATAACTACCTTGTCACATTAGCAAAAACGCTTAGGTTACAAAGTATAATTAATATCTATAAAAACTATGTTGGTTTTGCTTTAACAGTGCCCTAAATAGACATCAAAAGCATTATAGCATTCAGGTTGCTCTATTCTAACTCCTTTGTTCTGCTCTACTACTCATTATTCGCATATATGAAAATAGCTGGCCGAAGATTCAATTCGACAATCTCCAACGATCAAGATGACCAAGTGTTGAAAAAATCGCTGCTTACTATAGGGAGTAACGGTTGTCCACATATCTTTGCACGTGGAAGCCTATTTTTTTCGAGGTGGATAAATTGAGAGTTTGGACATAGGATTGTTGGATGAATTATTTTTTTTCTCATACCGCAAAAAAATATCAAACCAGAGAGAGTTTTATGAAAGTATTGAAGATGTTGCCCTCCCCCAACCCATTTAGGGCTCAGAGTTCTTTTCGACCTTGATGGATGGGTGGTTTATTTATTCTTGTCAAAGAAGTGGTTGTTTAGTTCTTCTTTTGTCTGTGTTGTTGTAAGTCAAATGTTCCCAAGAAGTGTTGGCGTGTTTTTGTATCTGCGACATACAGTGCTTCAAAATCCGGCTTTACCTCTGAAAAAAAACTATTGAAGATGCTCTAAGGGTCTTGATAATTATTCTATTTGTTTGATCCATCCAAAGTATTCATGTTTTCCCATCAGATGCCTGCATATAGTTTGGAAGCTTGGTCTGGACAGCATCATGGATTCCTATCTAACCCGTATAAATTCACTGCTGGCAGCCACTTAAAAGTGCACCCAAAAAGGAGTGGAACAAGAAAAGGCACTCGATTACGTATTTATTTAGGGCCCCCTAAATATAAAAGGCACTAAAACCGGCAAAACGTACAACGACGTATCAAGCCCGCCGTTACGACAAGCAAATCAAGTAAGCATCCGGCTCCACGCGTCCCGTTCCGTTCGATAGCCACACGCAAGCTTCCACTCCCCTCGCCGGCGCTGCGCCACCTCCCGCGCGGCCCGCGGCTACAAGAACATGGAAGCTGCGTGCTTCGCTTCACTTGACTCCACCCCACTTTCCCCAAGGAAAAAAAAAAGACAGGGTGGTTTGGAATCCAGAACCGTAGCGGAGGGGAGCCCACGGCAAACGGCATCCCTATCTTCCTCTCTTTTGCTCGCGTCGCGTTGGTTGGCTGGCTGGTTGCCCTCTCCGCCAGCGCTCCAGAGACCTTCTGGGCTCGTCGTGGCGCTCTCGTACGCGTCCAGCGAGGAGAGTTACCGCCCGGTTTCCTTTCGTACGGGCGGTTGAAACTCGATAGCGAGTTAAGAAGAGGCGTGGCCGGCGTGGGGGCGAGCGAGCTTGCGTTGCTTTGCCACTGCCTTGCCTTGCCTTGCTTGCGCGAGGTGGTTCGGTTCTTTGCGGGAAGATACTAGAAGGAGGAGGGGACGCGGAGGAGTGCGGAGTGTGCCTTGCTTTGCCTCGCTCGTCTTGGTTGGTTGGCCTCCCGCTCGCTACAGGCCAAGCCGACGGACAAATCTTGGTGGTTCTCGGACGCGCCGCCGCGGTTGGGTGGGGTTGGGTTGGGTTGGATTCGGTGCCCCCGATTCCTTGTTCCTTTCCGACGATTCCTCGAGGTTTGCTCGCGGCCATGGAGCCAGCAGGCCTGGCGTGACGCATTGAGGCGCGCGTGCGGGTCGGGGCTGGGCAGCTGGGGGAGTGACATGGATCTGGAGGCCGCGGGCGGCGCGGAGGCGGCGCATGGGAAGGTGAGTGAGTCCTTGGATTTGGAGCGGTTTCCTTTCCTCTGCTGGCTTGGAGCTTGCTCCTCCATTTGCCTGACTGCTTCGTTCTCCTGTAGCGGCGGGGAGTCGTGGCGCGCGACGCTGCTGCTCGCGTACCAGAGCCTCGGGGTGGTGTACGGCGACGTGGCCACGTCGCCGCTCTACGTCTACAAGAGCGCCTTCGCCGGCAACGACATCCAGCACTCGGAGGGCAACGAGGAGATCTACGGCGTGCTCTCATTCGTCTTCTGGACGCTGACCCTCATCACCCTCGTCAAGTACGTGCTCATCGTGCTCCGTGCCGACGACGGCGGGGAGGGCGGAACCTTCGCGCTCTACTCCCTCATCTGCCGCCACGTCCGCGCCGGCCTCCTGCCCGGCGGCGGCACCAGAGATGAGCTCATGGAGGAAGAGAAGGTCACCGGGCGTCGTGGAGAGCGGCCCGTGTCCAGGGTCAGGGCGGTGCTGGAGAAGTACAGAGTGCTGCAGCGCCTGCTGCTGCTCTTCGCACTGCTCGGGACATGTATGGTCATCGGGGACGGCGTCCTCACCCCTGCAGTCTCAGGTTGGACCCCTTGCCAGGCTTGGTTTTGGATGGTTGGCCTTGATCGCATTATATTTGTTTCTGATGAGTGATATTGCTCCGTTTGCAGTGTTTTCTGCGGTATCTGGGCTTGAGTTGTCATTGGAAAAGGAACAACACAAATGTAGGTCAAATCCTTTCTTTGATTGCTTGTTTTATATTGCTATATAACACATGGTAGAATGCATATAGACCAATACCGTTGAATTGTGTTAGTTCTAGACTTCTAGTCAGCAGCTCTATGTATTATGTTTGATTGTACCATGCTTATGAGATGTTTACTGCAACTTGTTTATGTGCAGATATATTAGTTCCAGTGGCTTGTGCCATACTTATATGCTTGTTTGCACTGCAACACTACGGCACACACAAAGTTGGGTTTCTTTTTTGCACCAATCATATGCATTTGGCTTCTCTGCATAAGTGCAATAGGCCTCTACAATATCATCCACTGGGACCACCGTGTTTATCGAGCCCTCTCGCCATACTACATGTATCAATTCCTCAGGAAGACTCAAACTGGTGGCTGGATGTCACTGGGTGGAATCCTTCTTTGTGTGACAGGTACAAGGCTGCTGTTGCTTAATCTTTGACTGCGGCAATACCTGAATTCTAGTCACAGAAGTCTGACACTCTTTTTTTATTGTTATTATTGGTAAAACTTTTAGGCTCTGAAGCTATGTATGCTGACCTTGGACATTTTTCGCAGTCATCAATCCAGGTATAAACGAGTTTGTTACAACTTACAACAACAAGTACTGTTATGTGTTATATTTGCAGAATTTTACTAATTCCCAATGTTTACCTTTTTCTTGTTAATAAAATCATATCTAGTTTACCTTAGTTTCTTATTCTGTGTCCAGTAAAATTAACAAGATACACCAGTTGTTTACATGACTCTCATTAGAACTATTTTCATGGTATTTGCATATTAATTTGAACTTCTACAAATGCAGAAAAAAATTGTAACACACTAAGAATCCTTAGTATACCACATAGTTTTTGTCCTTAGGAATTTGGTGCTGAGTCAGTTCCTTTCCTGAAAGCATCTGCCTCTTGACTGAATCTTTTAATTATAGGGTTGGATTATTTAAATTTTCATGCAAACCACATTATTAATTTAGGCCCATTCGGCTCTGGCACTGTAGTGCCACTGTAGCGCAACGGAGCCGGAGCCGGAGGAGCCACGAAATTTATTTCCGATGTTGTCAGTGACTGAGAAAAACAAGAGAGAGAAAAATAGCTCCGGCTACAGAGCAGGGAACAGTACAACTACAGTGAAATGTTGAGAAGCCGGAGTCGAGCTGCACCAAACGAGCCCTTACTGATTTATTTGAAAGGTCAACCAAGTATCTGTACTTATGTGTGTTTGTATTTGTCCTCGATGCGTGTTTAAGTTTTGTCAGCATTTCTGTAATTCTTTATATCCATACTCAGTATCCTAGAGATATCAACGTTCTCTTGGTCTCCAAATCTTGATTGTGCTACTCACCACACTTGAAAAAGGAAAATGTAAATGTTGAACTGTCTTCAGATTCTTAACGGTTTTATAAAATCCCAACAGATTGCATTCATGTTCGTGGTTTATCCTGCACTTGTATTGGCTTATATGGGACAAGCAGCTTTTATTTCACAACATCACAACATTGAGAGCGGTTATCATATTGGCTTTTATGTGTCAGTACCAGGTAATTTCTTTGAACTTCCCTTGCTTTTTTTTCTTTAAAAATGTTATTATTATAGTAGTAATTGGTTTTACAGAATTCCATTAAAAAAAGACCTGCATGTTTTGAAGCACTGATTTATGCAACTTTCTTTGTAGAAACACTCAGATGGCCTGTTCTGGTGATTGCTATACTAGCAGC
This sequence comes from Hyparrhenia diplandra, assembly GCA_015847255.1. Lineage (NCBI taxonomy): Eukaryota > Viridiplantae > Streptophyta > Magnoliopsida > Poales > Poaceae > Hyparrhenia > Hyparrhenia diplandra. The sequence continues at coordinate 145,651 of JADLZK010007486.1, forward strand.
TGTAGTTGGGAGTCAGGCAATTATTACTGGAACCTTTTCAATCATCAAGCAGTGCTCTTCATTAAGTTGTTTCCCTGGAGTGAAGATTGTGCACACATCCTCGACAGTGCATGGTCAGATATACATACCAGAAATCAACTGGACGCTGATGATACTCTGCCTGGCTGTTACTATTGGCTTCAGGGACACAAAGCACTTGGCAAATGCACAAGGTAAAAACTCATATTCATATAGTTCTTCATACATTGAAGTGAACCTCATATTTAATTGTTGTGGGTTTGCCATGTTTCTTGATACAGGGCTGGCAGTAATAACTGTAATGCTTGTTACCACTTGCTTAATGTCACTCGTTATTGTGCTTTGCTGGAACAAGAGTATCTTCCTTGCCCTTGGTTTCCTGCTTTTCTTTGGCACGATCAAGTGATCTACTTCTCAGCTTCCCTTGTCAAGTTTCATGAAGGTGCTTGGGTTCCTATTACTCTCTCCTTCATATTTATGGTGGTCATGTGTGTCTGGCACTATGGCACAATAAAGAAGTATGAGTTCGATGTGCAAAACAAGGTTTCGGTAAACTGGCTCTTAAACCTTGGTCCTTCACTGGGCATTGTTCGCGTTCGAGGCATTGGGCTAATACATACAGAACTAATGTCTGGAATTCCAGCCATCTTCTCCCACTTCGTCACCAATCTGCCTGCGTTTCATCAGGTAACTTATCACTTCATAGTTCATGATTATACCTAGCAACAGTTTTTCTGAATGCACTGCCAGAGATCTGAATAAGCAGCATCAGTGCATGAGTCAGTTTATGGATGTTTCTGACAATTGTTTTTCATCAGGTACTGGTATTCCTCTGTGTCAAATCAGTCCCTGTGCCACATGTGCAACCTGAGGAAAGATTTCTGGTGGGTCGCATTGGTCCAAAAGAGTATAGGCTATACAGGGTCATTGTCAGATATGGTTATCGAGATGTGCAGAAGGATGATCTGGAGTTCGAGAAGGAGCTAGTCAGCAACATTGCAGAGTTCATCCGCAGCAGTGGGGAATATGACAAGAATGGCTTCATCGAGGACACAGATAAGCCCTCCGAGAAGCTGTCCACCATCAGTGCTGGAATGAATATGTGGGAAGAGGATGGACAAGTTGATGCATCCGTATCCCCTCCTAAGGAGATAGACCCACACAATGCAGCACCCAAGCAAAAGAAAACAAGGTTCATGATACCAAAGAGTGCTCAGGTGGACAGTGAGGTGCGCCGCGAGCTGCAGGAGCTCATGGACGCTAGGGAGGCAGGCATGTCCTTCATCCTGGGACACTCGTACATGAAGGCGAAGAGCGGGTCAAGTTTCATAAAGCGAATTGTGATAAACTTCTTCTACGAGTTCTTGAGGAAGAACAGCCGTGGCCCTGCATACGCTGCCAACATACCCCATGCCTCCACTCTGGAGGTAGGAATGGTCTACCAGGTCTGACAACAGTTAGCAGCTGTGTAAAGGTAGAGATGAGGCCCCACCTGTATATATCCACGTGTTGCTGCCGATACCGTTAACACAGTTACACGATAGCACGAGTAGAGACCCTTGCGCACAGCATTGGCTGAGAAAGCAGCTGAAGAACATATGAGGAGAGCTCAAAAGCATGGATTTTGTTTGTAGAGCCTTTTGTTGTGCCGGTAGTTGTTTAGTTTTCGTGATATGTTTGCTGCTGTTGTTGACTTGCTTGAGTCTCATCAGTACTTGTGGGCTGTAATTGTCTGTAAGAGTGACTAGCAAAATAGCATTTTTGACGTTCAGCAACCTCCGTAGTTCTGTTACTTGTCTGTAGTTTGAGACCGTATTAACTAAACATTCTAGGAGTTAGTGTTATTGGGCCCGCCTGTATTATAGACTGGGCTGTAAAGCAGCTCTGCCTTTTGGGCCGTAGCTCTTCCTTTCGGCCTAAGAATGTCTGAAATTAAAGTAAGGGAAGTCCCTTAACTTTCACATAAGTCCAATTTTCATCCCTTGAACACCAAACCGGATAAAATACATCTTAACTTTTGAAACCATGCAAATTACATCACTCACATGGTTATGAGCAGTTTTGAAACCGTGCACAAATTTCATACTCATTGAATTATGTACAACTTAGTTATAGATTTATTTAGGTTTATGCTAGCTAAATTGAAATAAATCTAACTAATTATACATGATCTATGAGTATGAAATTTTACTACAGCTCAAGAATACAATAATTATTCCACCATAAAAATTTATTGGACTATAGAAACCGTAGCTATGAACTATTTTTAATTAATTACAAAAAATCATAGATCTAAAGCTATATCAAAAAACTTATACTAAAGCATACCGTATTATATGTTTCGTTTGTGTAGATTTTTACTATGATTTTCAAAGATTCAACCAAATCTATACCTACTATTAAAAAGAGAAAAATTTCTGCCACTTTTTTTCCACCGTTATTTTTTCTTCCGCCAATAATAGCCCGACTCGGGCACCCCTGTGCAGCCGGACTCGATCTCTCTCTTCTCCCGTCAATACACAGATTAGGAGCGGGTGAAAAGAAATAAAAAAGTACAAGGTTCCAAATATAAAATACTTAAGAGAAAGAAAAGGTGGAGAGCCTTAGTAATTTTTTGAAATAAATCAGGGTTTCTCAAGGAAAAAAAATGTCTCCTTACTTTTCAGGGACGAGCATGGCGACAAGGTTGATCGGGTGATACTTTTATTTACATAAATTACCTCTGTGGCATATAAAATTTTGTTTCTTCTCATATTTACAACAATTATTTAATAGTTTTCGCTTGCAACACACGCTACAGTGCCATGTCCTGACCGGCCGAGCTCAACCGTGTCCGCGTTGCGACTTGGTGTGTGTGATGTGTGATTTGCCTTTCCTATTTATCGATGTTTAGATGGACATAATACTCACTTTAATACATCAATATCTAATTCACTGCCATGTAGGGGTTAATATTTTATTAGATCTGTATTTATTATAGGATTTGATATATTATTAAAAATATGGTTGTTCTAATTATACCAAATAAAGATAGCTAGCTTTAGATGACCACATGATATCTATTCCAACGTACATACACATTTGCTATTGGAGCGAATACTAAATAATAAAAATGTTCATCCGGTGCAATGCATGAATTCAGTCCCTCCGTGTACATACGGCTTATACAAATCTTTGGTAGAGCGTGTGCGGACATATTATAAAGTCGACACCGCCAAGATGAAATAAAAATGCATGATACTTTTGATGAATAAATCTCAAGCTTCATGGTATTGGACAATAAAGCGAGCGCCCCGAAGAACGCACGGGCATATTTCTTAGTTAAATAAAAAAAAGAGAAAATCATCTTTCATATAAAAGGCAAATGGAGGAGTGCTATTCATGAAGGCAAAAATTTAAATATCCCTCAGTAATCTGGTTTGTGGGCCCCCCCACAGCAAACTGGCCGCGAATGAGGCACAAATCATCTCGGGTCCGCACTTTAGCTTGGAGAGCATGGGCTCTGTGCGGCCCACGCTGAGCCTTCTGTTCGTTTCGGACCCCGGATTCAGCAACTTGTTCCCCCTCGTGCACATGACATGCGCTCTTTTCTCCATCGAAGAGTCGAAGACCGCCAATCGAAAAAGCTTGATCGTTTAGTTTAGCCAGCCATCGTCTGTAGTGCAGTGTGCTGTGTGCCCCAACGCTAGGCTAGGCCGACCCTGTCTGTCCGGGACACAAGGCTATCCGCACTCACGTTTCTCTATTTACTCTCTCTATACATCCTAATCATCAATTCCCTCCTTTTTTACAAAGATTCTCTTCCAAGACTCATATCTCATTTATATCTCTACTCTATACCAACTATCATTAGTGAGGTTCACTTATAATATTATCCAAATATATCCATGTGAGATTTAGTTTTGAAGAATTAATCGCTACATAATCGAAATTTAATTTGGCCTTTTAGTTTACGAGTTATAACATTTTTTTTTGGTTAGTGTCATCAATGGGGCCCGCGCTGGCGCATGTTTCCCTCCCCTTGCCTCCCGCTCCTGCCTCTGGTGTGGGACCCGTCCGTCCTTTGCCGTAGTGCCTGTATGCCTGGGACTCTGGCGCATGCGAGAGCCTTCCAGGGTGACAGCTCGGCGTTCCAGTACCCCGCTGCGGCAGTTTTTTTGCTGTATGTGGCTTAGCTGGCTTTCCGGATGCTTAGACTATCCGCACTCATGTTTCTCTATTTACTTCCTCTATACATCCTGGTCATCAAGATTCCCTCTTTTACAGTACGTTCCTCCGCACTCATCCTTCCTTTATATCTCTACTCTATATCAACTACCATTAGTGGAACCTACTTATAATTTTATCCAAATATATTCATGTGAGATCTAGTTTTGAATGATTTATTGAAACGAATTTAATGGCGTAATCGGAATTTAATTTAATTTTTTTTTTTGTGAGTAATAACACTTTTTTAGTTTTTTCAAACCGTGGGACCCACTGTTGCATGCATGCTGCCCCTCCCTCTTGTGCGCGCGTCTCCCTCCCCTCTCTCTCAACGCGCTCCTCGCGGACCCCACGCGCCTGTACCGTAGCTACTGGGAGCACGCCAGACTTCCAGAAAGTTGCGGTGGTGCTGTTGTTTAGCGTGTGTATAGAGTACACCGCTGCAGACCTTTTTTCTCCGTAAATGTCGATGTGGCCTATACCGTTCCTTTTACAGAGTGCCAGTGCAGATAGTCTTATACAGGCCAACGGTGCAGACGGTCTAACAGCAAGAGTCCATCTCCGTTGGAATTGGGAAATGTTACTGGTACGTGTAACAGTAAAAAAGTTCAGCGTCTACGAAATTACCGTGCCCGTGCCTCCAAAGTGAAAGAGCGGGAAATGCAGCATGATCGCGAGCTGCCCTGCAATGCACGGCACTGTCCTGTTCATACATCCGCCACGCCGCCCGAGTCCATTCCTACCTGGCTGCTGATTGCTGCGAGCCTGAAACGACAGCACAGCAAGCCATACTGTACTGCACTTGCACACACACACACCTGAGCTTGCCGCGTTACATTAACGTGACTGCATGGTAATTTCCACACTTTCCAGCTTCGCCACGTTTTTTTTCTTGCCAGCGTAGGAGTAGGACTAGGAGCATAGAGCGAGGAATCAGTGCCCTTTTGACCCTTTGCGTGGTAGCACTTTGGAACCTTTCCAGGCGATGGCGACGACAGCGCCACAGCGGGCAAAAAAGGCTCGCGGACCGGACACCGGACAGGCGGACGGACACCCACATCTTTTGCATATCTCGTCGTCTTCGGGCCACGCCGCGCCAAGCACGAGCCCCGGCCGTCACATGGCTCGCACCCGTGGGAGGTTGGTTGGGACTTGGGAGGAAGGAGCAGGAGCAGAGCGCGCGGCCTGGCCCTCTGGCCGGATGCATGGCCCCGTGCGTGAAAAAAGCCTGAAAGGACGCTCAAGTGTCACGTACTAAAGCAGAGATAACGCAGGGCTCGTGCTCGCACTAGCATGCCTGGGCTGCATGGAGATGGACAGCAAGAGCGAGGGTACAGTACTCGTACTGAACCTCGTCAGGGCGTACGGATCCTCGTGCTTGGGAGCTGTGTGAGTGTGACTCGCCCGCCCGGCCTACGAAGTTTCAAAGGCCGTGTACTCGCTCGTTGCCAGCTCCCGCGGTACATGGAACGTCCGGCGAGGTACCTCGCGTTTCAGTGTCGGATGCCCCGGTGCGTGCGTACGCTAGTACCAACACGTACTAGGTCTCGAGTCTCTCCTCTCGCCGAAGGGACTTGGCCGGAGGCAGAAACCGTTGCGGGCACCTTTGTTGAGGCGTGCGCGCGGGGCGGCGTGGGCAAAGCAAAGCATGGGCAGCGAAGCGCGCGCGCACGCACGCACGACGGTACGAAACGTCAAAGAGTTCCCGGTCCTTTTCCGCGCTACTTGCCCTAACATACGGGGAAAACACTGCCCGGCAAAGCTAGGTGGTATGTGGCGTTGGAAAGTGGTATGGAGCTTTGTGTTCAAAGGAGGTTAATCAGGTTAAGTCTCGAGCTCTTGAGTCTCTGTCATTCCAAATTCTTATGAAACGACGTTCAAGTTTAAATCCCAATGTTTGGTTGCAAAGTTGGAATGGTTCCACTTGCTTAGGTGCACGAAATGCTTTGCTAGTTGCTATGTATGTACCTGCGAGGACTGAGTGTGGCTCCATGATATCGCCTTCTTTGATTTATGCTCTTGCTCATCGTGCTTCCATGTTAGAATATGTGCCGGCTTTTAGAGTCAACACCGATCCCATACGGTGGCATGCAAAATGCGACCGATTTTTTTAGAACCGAGGGCATTTTCCCCATTTCCATTAAATCATAAACGGAAATACAAAGTTTGGGTAACGGATATAGAGTTTTGAAGAAAAACAAAGCTAAGACGACGGTTTAAAGAAAAGGGCTAACAGAAGTGGCGCACATGCGCATTACAACCGTCTTGGTAGCATTGACGGACAAGAAAACCGATCCCGCAAACATGACCGTAAGCCCACCAAACAACATGTCTAACATTCCACATGTATCACAAAAGAGAGGGATGAAATATTGGATGTGTTTTGATCTTCACACCAGCCACCACTCCATGGATTGCAAATAGCTTTCGGTCTTCCTCGGCAGTCCATCTTGAAGTTGGTCCGATTCATCTTCCCCTTCTTGTTCGGCCCGACTTCAAGGCGCTTACTTGCTTAGTGAAAGAATCCATCATATCGACCCCTTAGTGATAAGAATCCATCTCCTCTTCTCTCAATAGAGTCCATATTGCCCGCTTAAAGAACCCATCGGGAACACGCGAGGCGTTGCATACAATAAATATAGGATTAGACATATTTTTTCTCCTTCAAAGCAAACTTTATTTCTTAGGATCTCCGGTTTTCCATATTGCCCAACATATACGGCAAAGAATCCTCAAAGTATGAAATTTTTGCAGATTGTGCATCTATTTATCACACCACATCCAACATTGAATGAAAGAAGTGGGAACATCAATTGCTCCTAAGCAAGTTGCTTATCTAATATGTTAGAAATGACCACTTTGTCCATATCAACTAAGATTAAGTCCCACTTTGGGCAAAAATGCGACGGATGGGACTCAACTACAGATGTCATGCAATGGCTGGGTTTGGCCACCGCTGTCACAAGATGTGCTCCTGTCCACTGGCTATTATCGTGATCTTGGTTGTAATCAGATCATTGTACAATTGCAAGTCGAGCTGTAATCAGATCATAAACATTTGGTTGTAATCATATCTCAATCACATATCGTTTCTATCTATTGTATCTCTTTGTCTATCTTGTACTTCTTTTTATTATATCTTGTTCTGGTGTATATATAGTTTTTAAAAAATAATCTTTTTTGTATTCATCTTATTCATTAATTTTAATACAATATCACCATTCTACAATTTGCACTGTAATTAATGACAATAGAAACAATCTCAGTTTCTAGTTTGGGACTGTTCTTAGCAATGCTCTTATCTAGGATTAAGAGAACCCGCTTCAATCTTGCTACTCCAGATTTTTTTATTGAAAGCCTTTTACATTATTAGTTTATTAGCAAGCACCTTTATGTAGATTTAAAATAATCAGAAAGGCTTTTTTTAGCCCTCCACTACTCATTGCAAAGGGCCGTGCAGCCGTGCTACTCGGAACCGCGATGACGAGTGAACATCCATCCCCCTGCATCACCCTCTGCACGTGACCCGCTCCACTCCCTGCGCTCATCGCCACCCGACCACCGTCACGCGGACCTCTTCCCCTCCCTCTAAAAACCCCACGAAATCGCCGAAAGCGAGCAGCGGCCGCAGCGAACACAGACGAGGGAGCCCCGCTCCCGCTTGCGGCTTGTCTCTTTGCCCCCACTTGTTCCTCTTTCTCCCCTTCTCCCTCCCGGAGCGGAGAGCAAGAAAAGCTCGGATTCCTGGTGGTTTCTCCCATCCTCCGTCCTCGATCTGAGCGTTGCCTGCTCCCTTCCTTGCCCAGATGGCCTCCTTCTTCCGTGTCCTCTAAATCTTCAAAGCTTCCCCACTTGTCAAACGGCTGTCCTGCTGCCGCCAATGGCGATAAGGGAGGGAACGTCGCGGTGGGGGCGCTGCTGCTGGCCGCGCTCTTCCTTAGCTCATGGCTCCCGCCTCCGCGTCCTCGTGCCCCGCAAGTGAGTCAGCGCCCGAGGCTCGGGCTCCTGGTCTCGCTTGCCTCTCGAGTCTCGCCCGGACGGTGGGGTGGGGTGGGTTTCTCGTGTTTGATTTGACGGGTGTGTTTCGTTGCCAATCGCAGGGTGGTGACCGGGTTCCTCTCCAATGCGGCGTCGGCGGTGGTGAAGCGGATGTGGTCGCTCAAACCACTACCAAGACAGGTGACTGCCCAAATCTCTCTGCCGTTCGGCTTCTTCTCCGGTTCCGATTTGTGTTTTTCCCCCTGAGACGTGTTTGCTCCTGGTGTTGGTTGGTGTTGTAGCAGCGAGCGGAGGCAAGTCGATGGTGAAGTACGAGGGCGGCTACACCGTGGAGACGGTCTTCGACGGCAGCAAGCTGGGGATCGAGCCCTACTCCGTGGAGGTCACCCAGGGCGGCGAGCTGCTCGTCATGGACTCCATGAACAGCAACATCTACAGGATAGCGCTGCCGCTGTCCTGATGTGAGTGCGCTCTGGCTGACCTCCTCCTAGCACCCCTGAATCCGGCATGTTTTGGTGTTACCCAGTGGGGCTCTCCGCTAATTATATGCTGCTGCTATGTGTTTGGTGGAGTTGGTGCCGCCGAAGCTGTGGATTGGTTGGTGTCATCAATTCCGGCATGGTCATTCTTTGATGGCGATAGCTTTGTAGCTTACTGCTTGCACAGCCCTACGTAATGCTTTCCAGTTGCTTTCAGCTGATTTATGCAACTTGGCTACTTCCATTTTTATGCTGTGTGTTCACTTGTAGAAACGTGGTCTGAAAAAAAAAGGTGTCAATCCAATCTATGCTGCTTTTATGCTTATTATATATGCAATGGTATCAAATTTTGTCAAGGTGTTGCTGTAACTGTTTAGCACTAAGTGCTGTCATCACACTGATCCCTCTGTGATATAAACATTTGACCCAAACAGTTATACTGATTACCGGTGATCTACATCTTTCCTATCATGTTTTTTCTCTATGCCTGTCCATGTTTCATTTTCCAGCAGGTGATTTTGAGCCACAGAAGATTTATCTCATCCCTTGAAACTGGGCTGAACAATGCAGATAGCAGGCCGAAGCTTGTTGCTGGTTCCCCAGAAGGATTTCCTGGTCATGTTGATGGGAAGCTGCGAGAGGCGAGGATGAACCATCAAAGGGATTTACAGTGGATGACAGGGTAACATCTATGTGGCTGATGCCATGAACATGGCCATTAGAAAGATCAGTGATACAGGTAGGCTAAAATGTCCTGCGGTAGGGTAGATCCACATGGTTTTGTCTGTTCCTTGAGTATCCAATGTTTGCCTTTTGGTGTTTGCTGGTCTTGTCCGTCATGGATTCAGCACCTGGATCCAAAACTGCACTTAGAAAGAGGACGTGCTGTTAGGCAGTGAACATTTTGTGTTCAGTTTGAGTACTAATAATATGCATAATCTAGTCTCTGAACTGCATTGTGATGTCCAGATGAAATATTTATTTGAGTGCTAATTGCCAAAAGCTCTTCTTCCTTTCCCCAATATCTTTTTTGGGAACCTGTCATTCCATTTTACAGAATGGAAGAGACAAAAATTGATTTGCTGAAAGTTTTGTTCAGAACAGAACCTCTTTGGCATTCAAGAGGCATCAGTGAATAACAATACTGCAGTCGAATTCAGACTTAGCTATTCGTGGAACATTATGTTCTAAAATTACATAAGAAATTTGTTAACTGATATTTTCATTTTTTCTAGCCTAATTTGCACCTTGTATACTTGATATGTACATATATATTGTTGATTTGATTACATTCGTGTCTTTTTGCTCCAAAACTATTTGTACACGAATAAATTTTTTGTATTCTTCAAGTCCAAATTAGGTAGAAGGCATGATCCTAACTGGGCTTGAGTTTCAGTAAGGTCTGTATTTAGATGTTTGTGCCATCATTATGCATACTTTTCCCTTATCATCTACCTAATCTTTAGTAAAGAACAAGTTCCTGTCTGCCTGACATATGGTGTTCCGATTCTTAGGGGTTACAACTATTGCTGGGGGAAAATCAGGCAGAGGAGGCCATGTTGACGGACCAAGTGACGAGGCAAAATTTTCTACTGATTTTGAAGTTCGTTACATTGGCAGTAGCTGCTCCCTTCTGGTGATTGACAGAGGAAACCAAGCAATTCGTGAGATTCAGCTCCACTTTGATGACTGTGTGTACCAGTATGAAGCTGGTTTTCCTCTAGGTATGTAATACACTGCTCCATTTTCTGCAATCATTGCTGGACCTGAAAAACCTATGGTTAAAGCTTACCACCTAAACATGTCATTTAAACTCTATGATATATCTGATCATAGTAAGTTTCTATGTCTGCAGGTGTCGCACTGCTTCTTGCTGCCGCTTTCTTTGGCTACATGCTTGCACTGCTCCAACGCCGAGTTCTAGGGATGTATTCAAATGGAGATGTAAGTATCAAGTGCCTTGCACTGTCTTTATTTTGTGAGGAACAAAACGTGTACCTTCCTGACAGATTGGCAGGGTTAGCAAATATGGCTAGGACTACAGTGGTTCGTGAGCCTGTTGTAATGCAGCAGGCCAGCACATGAATTTTGTTGTCATCAGTCTTTTGTCTCTCCTGGTATTGGTGTCCATCGTCCATTGGCCTCAGTCTGGGTCCTCCCCACCCCCAATGCCTCAGCTAGCCAAGAGATGCTACTAGCTTTATGTGCAAAACATGTTTTAGGTCTAGAATATGCTTAATTGGAGTTTAGACTAGAGTACTAAAGGTCTAAAACAACTTATCTTGTTAGCTATATTGTGCATTTTTAGAGTCATGTAGACATCTAGTTGTTTGTTTATGATGGAAGGTTTGTCGAGCATTATCCAAAAAAGAAAACAGAGGGAACCACACAAGTGTTCTGTTTTAGTTTATCCTTATTTTATTTTCGGCTGTCCAGTTCAAAATTTAGTACTTGGGACTCGCCATCCTACTTGTATTCTTCTTGCAGTATATTGTTCTGAATGCAAATTTTACAATGCAGGAGCAGGAACATGAGAGTCCGGTAAAGCTAAATTATCTAGCATTCCACCTCCATACCAGAAGCCACTGAAACCTTCTCTTCGCCCCTCACTAATTCCAACTGATGATGAACCTGTGAAACAAGAGGAGGAAGAAGGGCTCTTCACGTCAATCAGCAAACTTGTGGGTGGAGCAAAATCATCAATTGCAGAGATCATCGGCACCGCATTCTCCAGAAAGAAGCGAGTAAACATTCACCATCATCAGCTGGGTAGGCCAACCTCCTGGCCAGTCCAAGAAAGCTACGCCATCCGCGGGACGAGACCCCACCGCCACTGGACACAAGGGCACCGACCCTCGCAAGAACTATGCCTTCATGTCCAAGGAGCCGGAGAAGATCCACCATCCGGCACGGTCGGCCTCAGATACATGGCTGGACCGGAGAAGGAGCACCTCAGCAGCAGCAGCAGCCGACGCAGCCGCAGCAGGTGCATCACCAGCAGTACCTGCAACACCACAGGCAGTACTCGGCCGGGCCACAGACCTTCTACGAGCCGAGCTGCGATGCAGCCAAGGAGATCGTCTTCGGAGCCGTGCAGAAAAAGGACACCAGCCGCCGTCCCGTGGAGATCAAGGCCGTGAACCACGGGGACCTGGCAGCGCCGTACGAGCGGATCAACGCAGGCTGCGATTCCGTAGCAGTTACAGCATGGGCTACAATGGCGGCAACTAGTCGAGGAAGATTTGCTATCGCCTCCCGTCTAGTAGTGTTTTGGCATCCTCCGTTGTACTAGTAGCTGTAAGGAAGAGGCGATAGAGTGCAACTTGGAAAAGCTGGGTTTTGGTAGAAGAGCTTGGTGATAATGGTTATTGGACTCGTTACTGGCGGTGACATATATATATATGTGTATGTATAGTAGTAAGTGAAATGCGCTTTGATCTCATTCGACGTGAATTCCTTGGGGAGATGATTTGGGTTGTGGACTTTTGGCTGCTGGCTGCTGGCCCTGTAGTAGGACATGTGCGATGTTTCGTGGCTGTGGCGGGCTGGCCACAGCTGGCTGATTACACCGTGGTGGACCGAGGCTAGCATAGCAGCGTGAAGTAGTGTTTGACATTTTTACTACCGCCGGTCACGTGGGTCATCCGTGGTGTGTGGCCATGATTTCGCCTTTTGAATGCGCCGCCACTCGACGAGAGTGAACCATAAAACCCCCAAAAAGATTTAAATCTATCTGAAGTTGGGAAAATAGTATCAAATATAATATTTATCATATGAATATAGCCGAATAGACATATTAAAATGTGTTGACTAGTAGTCCAGTCCATTTTCGATGGTCAGTGAATTGAATTCAATTGACGGCACCATGTGGCGTGCCCTCCTACGTCCGGTCCCACCACACTCCCGATCAGCTGTCCGCGCCTTGGGCCCGCACGACCGCAGAGCCGCAGGATGAGTGAGTGGAGGAGGATCGTCGTCGTTCGTCGCGCCGCAACAACACCATGAAATCGTCTCTTCTCTTGCGTGCTTCTGCACATGCTCGTACCGCGGCACATGCTGCTGTACGCCGTCAAGCCGCGTGATATCGGCGACTCGGGTGCTCTCTCCCACGCCGTTCAAGCGGCCATTTAAAAAACTCCTATGAATGATATGACTACAGCCACACGAGCCAAACACCCAGAACGCGGCCTCACCCGGTCGGCTCCAATCATGTACCCCATTCCTGATGGGTGATGGCAATGCTGCTCTCAATGTTGCTCTCAAGCGACATAATTGATCACCTTCAGGATCAAGAGCTAATATATACTTACAGAATGATAACAATTGGGGATCTAGAATCATCAGTACACTGCTGAGAATGCAGACATGCAGAATAAAAATTCCAGTGAAAACAATCACATGTATTTAACATCTATGCGCCAGATTGACTAAGAGACAAAAACTGCACATGTAATCATAAGTGGACACAACACAGCAAGAAAAATGAGCAGAGCCCGTGCTTCTCACATATATATGAAGCTAACTTGAAGAGTACCAGCTGACATTTTCTGAATTCCAGTGTTACAGCAACATTTTAAAATATTTTAGAACTGAAAATCAATTCGTCATGTTACTGAAGTTCACCACTATGCTGGAACACAATCTCCACTGCAAAGTCAAGAAAGTACTAGGAGTCTAGAGCAAGTTGTCCTTGGTTTTCACTTCTCCAATCTCTTCTCTCACAACAGGAGCACAAAGCTAGCACACCAATCTCATTTCTCCTATCCTTGGCCCTCTTGAGTGTTTTCTTGCCCTTGTTCTTCCACTTTTTGGTTGCCTCCTGGTGCACGGATCTCTGAATTTCACGTACCTTAGCATCCTGCATTTCATTGGAGATCAATGGCATGGCACATTCAATTTCAGATGAAAAAAAAAGAAAAAGAAAGCAATAGCTATGGAAAAATAATTAGCACATTGGGGTTATTTGAATTAAAAAAGATGGGGGAAAAGGGTATAAGGTAACATGCTCTCGACTCTAAATAGAACAAGGAAATTGATTCTTGAAACTAGGATGCGTTCTGAATTTCTGTGCACTGGAGCCTTGTTTCTCCAATCAACATAATAATTACAGGGCTCTGATGTGTATATCTAAAATGGGTTTCTGAGTTATTACAACTATCCCTACATACAATGTTTTCCAGTTAATGCTAGATAACTATATTTCATGAATAGCGCTACGGATCCGAGGCCATATGCAATTGATACAGAAAAAATCTTGCACTGAAAAACAAGCAACTGTCCATTAGTGTACATACAAAACAGCTTAAAAAGTATGATGAGCATACCTGTAGCTCTTAAGAGATTGGTCTGATAACAGCTCGTCAGCCAATGTTGCCTTGCGTTCCCTATTTTCAGCCTACTCGGTAGAATTCAGAGCGCCCAGGCTCAACAACCCGTGCCAACCTAAAACCAACGTTGAAATATTCAGTAAATCAACTACAGAAGAGTTAGATAAAGCTTTCCGCTTCCTCAGATTAATATGATAAGCAAATGCTGAATAAGTCTGCCTGATGGGAGGATTAGGCTACTTACTTGGAAGTACTTGGGAAGGGCCTTGGACTTCCCTGCCCCCAGCAAGTGCCTTTTGGGTCAATTACATGCCTCAGCTGCAAAAACAGATGGCAATCATATTATCACATAAGCATCGAAAGGAAAAACCAGACTCACTAAATACACAATACCAATTACAAATGAGTTGAGACAGGCACATCCAACTCTGGGCATTACAATTAACATAGTATCTTTAATATCAAGTAAAACAATTCTGATCCTTTTTTTATAAAAGGTAAAATAGCTTCAACCAGTAACACCATTGGATTGTTGCAGTAAACTGCTCTATAATAATTCGCTCTACTACATATTGATCCAATTGCAGTTGTTTATCATACGCTGGTCTCCAAATTCTTTGCAGCATATCATCCATTATATAATATGCTACGGCATCCCTGCTGCTAATAAGGTTACTGAATAGAAGTAACAACCACACCTGCAAAATCTCGAGATCCTTCTTCAACTCGGGAGTGATGGTCGGCGCAGGCATGTCGAACCTGAAATGCAGCAGCACAGCATAAGCGCTCGCACATGAGTCCTACCATGCGGTAGCAATCAATCAGAACAAGGTTAAAAACTCACCAGCCCTTGCCGGTGGTGTCCTTGACATTCTTCTTGGCCAGCTTATTGAGCTGCCTAGGGTCTCTCGGGGGGCACGAACAGCCCATCCACGAGGCTCGCTCGCGGGCTTCCAGAGCGACCCCTGCGCGGGCGCCTCGGGTTCGGCGCCTGCTCGCTCTTGCTGCCGCCGCTGGTCGTCGCAAAGGAAGGAAGCTTGGGCGCCCATGACAGGCCAATCGGCGCCGCCGTCTCCGACATCGCTGGCCTAGCCTGCGAGCTCACAAACCTATCACGTCTCCCGGCCTGGTGTTGGATTAATCCGCGCGGCAGCGGGTTGGAGTCGGACGGGAAAGAGGAGAAGCAGCGGCGGCCGTCGGTCGGTGGGAGAAAGAGGCAGACGGCTGGGAGACAGAGAGGAGAGGAGGAGGCACACTAGGGCAGGAGGTTTAGCAGGCTCGGGTATTCTGGGCCGTCATTTTAGACGTTTCCCGGGCCGTCATGGGCTGTTTCTTTTTGGACCCATCTTTATTGTTTTTGTGTGATCCCGCGTCCCGCGCTATGCCGTCGTGTGCCACATGGCGAGTCGGCGACGGACTCCGCGTGGTGCTCGGCTGCTCGCTGCTCGTCAATTTCTACAGAAAGATTAAGGAAAACGCACGCGACTCCACGACCAGGATTCGGGCTCCTGAACCACCTGAAACGTACGTAACTAAAACTCCGATAAAACAGGAGCTCCCGAGCACCCGAACTGTACTCCTCCGATCGATGCGCGCGCCGCATCGTATCGTACCAGACCTAACCGCGCACCGCGTACGTCGTAGCGAGGCCGGACAAATTAAGCCACCGCGCGCTGCCGCCGGCGTGATCTCTTGCCGAGGCAATGGGGGCGCTGCCGGTGGGCCTGCCGCCCGCTGCTGGGGACCCCTGCGATCGACGCTGGAACAACAGCGCGGGGGCGCAGGACCCGCTGCTCGGGTTCGACTGGGGCGTCCCCGACGGTGACGGTGGCGGTGGCGCCGGGGATCACGCGGCGTGGGGGGTGGATGACGGGGCCGCCAGGGCGTCGTGGGCCGCCTGCGGCGGGCGGCCCAGGCGGTGCGAGCACTCGCCGTGGAGATGTGGGGGTTCGCGCAGGACCCGCGGAAGCCCGTGTTCGCGGCCAAGGTGGCCGTGGCGCTCGGGCTCATCACGCTGCTCGTCTTCCTCCGCGAGCCCAGCGATATCGCCAGCCATTCTGTGTGGGCCATACTCACCGTCGTCGTCGTCTTCGAGTTCAGCATCGGTACGTACGTTGCTGCATCGCGATTACCCATGTTTCCTCTCTCCCTCTTTCGAAAACCGTTAGTCTTCCTAATCGCCGTCAGTTTTTGACATATTCAATCTTTAACTCGGTCTTTTTAATGTTGAACAGGTGCAACATTGAGTAAAGGATTCAACAGGGGATTGGGTACTCTTATTGCAGGGGGCTTGCTCTAGCAGTCGCCGAGTTAGCAACACAAATGCAAAATATGACATAGTGGTACTCATCATAAGCACTTTTGTAGTTGGTGAGTACCGGAAATCCCTAAACCATTCAAGTTACAATAATATTGTGATATTTATAAACGCATCTAACAATATTCTGAATTTCTGATTACTAGCATTCTGTGCAACCCTGACGAAGCTGCACCCCAAGATGAAACCATATGAGTACGGATTTCGTGTGTTCTTGCTGACTTTCTGCTATGTCACGGTCTCTGGGTACAACACGGGAAAATTCAGCGCTACGGCTATAAGTAGATTTCTGTTGATCGCTCTTGGTGCTGCTGTCAGTCTCGGCATCAACATAGGCATACACCCAATCTGGGCAGGAGGGATCTGCACATGTTGGTGGCCAGGAATTTTTCCGGTGTCGCAAAATCTTTAGAAGGTACGATTATCTAACAAGTAGGTGACTAGAGGGTTTGTGTTTCTGGCTCCATAATTTGTTCTAATATATATTACTCTACTTTCTCCATTATAGGATGTGTTGATGGATATCTGACCTGCATGGAATATGAAAAGGATTCCATCAAGATACTCACATACCAAGCATCTGATGATGATCCTGTGTATAGCGGTACAGGGAAGCTGTTGAAGCATCGACACAGGAGGAAGCCTTGGTCAGTTATTTCTCCAAATGCACCATCTACGATTTTTTTAGTGATTTTTAAGCAAGTGTGATGTCCTGTGCTTGCAGTTAGGATTTGCTATAGGGGGAGCCACCGCATGGACCTTACAAGATGATGAAATATCCATGGAAGAACTACACCAAAGTTGGTGGTGCGTTGAGGCATTGCTCGTTCTCTGTCATGGCATTGCATGGGTGCATACTTTCAGAGATTCAGGTTTGTGCATTTCATCCAGCAACCCACTGAACATACAGATTTCCTTGCTAACTTTGTCTTGCAAATTTTAGGCGCCACCGGAAAGCAGAAAGGTTTTCTGTGCAGAGCTTCACAGAGTGGGCCAAGAAGGTGCTAAGTGCTGCGCGAACTTGGGCAGAGAGTCAAGACGATGACGAAACTGAGCTCTCCAAACATTCTTTCAGAGTGCACTTTTGCAGCTGAAGAGCTGCAAAAAGAAGATTGATGAGAAGTCTTACCTTCTCGTCAATACAGAAAGATGGGAAGTCATTCCAAGGCATGCCGGAGCTGCACAAACTCATGATGGTACCAATGCTGCTGACAAGGATGAAACGCCCGAGAACACCGCTGTCGATTCAGTGCACAAATCAAACAGCTTTTGCTTCAAACCCATTCCTGAGCAGAGTCGATTCTTCAAATCCGTTCCTCGGCAGATACGATTCAGGATCAATGATGGTTGGTTCATATAAGGCGCAATCAGCATGGCCTGTTCGACAGTCTTTCCATACAAACTTTCCATTTGAAAGTGGGGAATCAAGAACTTACGAGAGCGCAAGCGCCTTGTCACTGGCCACATTCGCATCGCTCCTCATTGAGTTTGTTGCCCGGCTCCAGAATCTTGTTGATGCGTTTGAAGAGTTGAGTGACAAAAGCTAATTTCAAGGATCCCCTGTGGAGGACCTTGGACACTCAGCAGGGAGCCTCCTGGGGTTTTAGCTAGAATACATGACTTCTTTTCGGTTGAAGTGACGCAGATGAGAAAAAACCATAATAATGTATACAGTATTGAATGGATGGTCAAATGTCAGTAGCCAACTTAGGTCGAAAATGTTCATAGAATCATAATTTAACTAATCTACAAAAACTGTGTAGAGGAGACAGTGTATATACATAAAATAATTATACAACACAGTATACACATTACGGACGAGTACAACATTGTGTGAGTTTAATGACAGTTCCCATGGAACGATATACCATACACAAGGGCAGGTAGACTTAACAAATTCTAGAATACCAATGGCGTTCACTATTAAACTTTACACATATGTATTATTGTAAGCGGCGATTCTTAGTGAAGAAGGAAAGCCCTTTTTGTGATTGCGGGTTTCGTGCAGTCTGAATTTGCCCATCAATCTGCCTCCGTTGATTGTCGTACACAACTAACTCCTGCCACGCAGGAGACATCTACAGAAAAACAGAAAGGTAATGGTTGAAGTTTGGCAATATCAACTTTTTCACTATATTGCAGCGTTTCTTCAATGGGTAACAATAAAACCCAAGTTGAAAAATGAAGGATTGAAGGAAGGTCATGTATACCTCCCACTATGATAGTTGACCCATGATTAATCTCCGTTCCATTGAAGCCCAAGGCAGACATTTCCTTTATCCTGGAAAATGATCACCAAGAAAGAATATATACATAAATGTCAGCATATGACTCAGGTTAGAAAAATGATAGAAGAAGAATTAACACTAATCTAGGATGTGAATGCAAGAAACTCACACTAATAATCAAGTAATCCTCAGGAGAAATAGTGAATGTTTTAGACATGAAAAGCCATTTCTTCCCAAAGTGAAGGTTCAAGGGCTTGAAGAACTGCTTGACATCTTCCAGATACCTGGCAAAGAAAGTAATGTTGGGACAGGTAGTCTATCTAGTGGCACATAGTAGCCTCATGAACTCCCTCTCTAAAGAGACAGTACTAATAGTTCCATTATTATTTACCTCACAGGGAAATCAGCTTTCCAGCATAAAGGTAACGTCCGATCTGAGCTGTCTTGGACAAAGCCGGAGATGCATATTTGATCTGTGAACAAAAGAAAGTTAGTAAGACAATTCTGAATATTCATCCCTATGAACAAGTGCTAGCAATACTCACTGCTGCAACGAGGTTTTCATATATTTCATTTGGGAGGTACGTATAGGACTCCCACTGTCAAAAATTACTTGAACAGAGTTTCCTGCCTGCTCACGCATCCGAAGTTGCTGATCCCATATTTTACATGGTAGGCTTCTGTGTGATATAAGTTACTGAAATTTGGAGAAAAGAAAAAGAAGTCATGACTAACGAAAGAAATGGGATAGAATTTTCTATGATCTTTTAGGGTAGTTGCGACAAAAGACAAGGCAATTCGGCCAAAAATATATGATCAAAAAGAGATGGCAATACATGCAATTACATTTTTCAAAGAAACATGATAATACTTACTCTGGACCACTCGAATAGAAGTCCATGTTATTCCCCATCTAGGTACATAATCATCTCCCAGAAACATATATCCTCCACCACCTTGCTCTCTAGTGATACAGTGGCGAAAATGTTGGAAATAATCCCGTGACTTGCCAGCTGACTGGGAAGGCTTATCGCCGCACTGCTAAGTCCAAGGATCCCATCGGTCTTTGCTGGTGAGGACAAAAGCTGGCCTTGCTGATCATATGCGCACCTAGACCATAGACACAGCAAAGGTTAAATGATCCGACATCATACTTTTCTAATACATCATATATACATATAAAGAGATCTGGTTCTGAAAGGTTTGGACATACCCAAAGACAAAATCAGCTTTTCCCTTCGACCATTGGTTGCGTCCTTATGCATATCATCCTTTGCAAGGACACCCATAGAGGAGCTTTGGTCCGCGTATTCAATTCATAGTCACACTGCTTGCAGGTTTCACAGTAGTTCTGGTTGCCTTGCAATTCTTGGCATAACAAATCTCTAGGAGGGACAATCTTTTCTTTTGTTGGCTTATATAAAGGATGTGGTCCCTGAAATTATCACACATGTTCATCAGAGCAGTACAATGCAAGACCAAAAATGAGGCTAATAGCAAGTGAGTAAAAACTAAGATAACAGTAACCATATTGTTTCTTATTAACAAGATACCTAAAATAGAGAATGGAAATCCTAGAGCCGCTTAGGGAAAGGTTGCCATTCTATGTAGAATAGAAATTCCTGGTATTTGATTGCATACCTTTGCGCAGTTTGTACAAGGTGCATCACACTGGATCCATGTCAAGTCACTTCCAGTATCAACATCAAGAAAGTATGGTCTTGGAGGGTTGCCAACAAAGATAGATGTATAATACTGCCTGCAGTTTTATAATAAGATGGAAGAAGCTTCAATGGAACAGGAATGAAATGTCACATTATAGCATCCCTTTACGTTGTCCACAAGCACATAAAAATGAAAGAGAAGTGAATAAGATCTGAATATCGATTGATACTGGATTTTCTTCTTTAACCTCAATAGGAGTCAGAGTCAACATGCAAAGTCACAAGTCATGCTTTCACATTGAAGACATTTAGGAAAAGTCAAACAACTTTGACTTCTCTTTTCTATAAAAATATTTATTGAAAATTATATATGTATATTTTTAAGAAACACACGATAGTGATTTTACAGCAAAAACAAAGTCCATTCTCAAGACCTATTAAATCATTCACCGTACAAGCTTAGACTATTAAATGAACTACAAGAAGCTGAGGCCTATCAGAAGAAACATAAAGACTTTGTAATTCCATGATAATCGTCATACTTAAAAAAAAAAACTGCATTTGGCCATATCAGTAAACAAATCAATAAACTGCATTTGTCAACATGTCTACCCTGTCATGTCATTCAGTGGGATCAGGAAATTCCCCAAATCTGAGTCCACCCAAGCTTTCGTCCTTTTTCTCAAGACTACTCCTACTCAAGAACTAAACTTTCTATCGAAACACAAATGAGCCAGCTATTAGAGTTGAAATCAGATGGAGTGCCTGCGCGATCGTTTGCTTACCCATCGGGGAAGACATTGCCCTTGATCGGGAGCAACGCCGTGGAATTGGTCCCCGCCGCAGCCGCCTTGGCGACCTCCATCTTGTTCCTCACCTTCCTTCCGCCGTCGTCGATCCTCTTGGCGGCGAGCTTGACGCGTCCCCGAACTCCCACCAGGGCGCGGCCCTGACGCGCTTTGGGGTAGAGCGGCAGGAGGAAGGACCTGGTCTCGTTCCTGTCCTTCTGCGCCTCCTCCTGCTCCATCCCCAGGAACTGCACGGCCACGTCCGAGTAGAGCAGTAGGCGGCGACCGCGAGCGCGCCGAGCACGAGCGCGCCGCCGCCGCCACCCGCCGCGTCGAGAGCACCCGCCTCGGCCGCTCGACCTGCGTCGCCGCCGGGCACCCCATCACCGGCTCCGGAGGCGGGGAGGGCGGGGCGTCGTCGGTGTAGGTGAAGGCGGTGATGGTCTTGCCCTTGGAGGGCTGGTCCGAGGGAGGGAGCGTGATGATGACCACCCCGTGGAGCTGCGGCTGCTCCCCGCCTGGGGAGGAGGAGGCGGCGCCATCTCCGGCGAGATCGCGGCGCCTCTCTCCGGGAGACCGGGCAGGGTCAGAGGAGGAGGCGGCGGGGGCGAGCCATCGGAGGAGGCTAGTGAAGAGGAGGAAGGCGGAAACCAGGGGGCACTTGGCCTGGGACGGAGGGGGTAGTGGGGCCCGGGTTGGTGGTGGTTTTGGGCTCGGCGCGCGGTGATTGGCCATGGCCCATTGACTTTGACGGAGTCTCGACGCAGCAGGTAAAACCAGGAGTTTCGGCGGGGCTGTTTCTGTCTCTGTTTGTTCAACGCTGCCGCAAGTGAAAAACGTCGTGGCCACTGGTGCCGAGTAGCCAAACGGATAGGCTTTACGCTTGAAAACAACATCCTTTTGGCGGAAATTCCATGGAGCTTCGTGTTGCGTAAGGCCCGTGCGCCATT